>JASEVX010000002.1:98272778-98280278 GCA_031761405.1 Serripes groenlandicus
GTGTCAGTGCTCATTCTATGAAACATTAAAGTTTTGTCAGAACAAGGTATCGAAGGATAAATAACACATTTCGAAAGCAAACATTCTCAAAGTGGTCTACCTCTAGGATTCCACAGAAACTTTTTTTTTAAAGTTGTAAATTGGACGCATATACACTTACATGATCTGACAATGTCTTTGCGACACTTTAAATATCCCCACTCTTTTGTAATTGTATCCTACTGAATGCTGCATCTAGTTCCAGAATCCTTCATTATTAACATGTGAATGCTGAGAATTATCATAAAAATGACGAAAAATTGAGACCAAGATTAAACTAGACGAATATTCAAGCTGTTCCCGGTCTACATTGTTCTTAAATAACTTTTTAAGTTGTACAAGACAGGTAAATCAAAGCTGAAAAAGAACAAACGTAAACTATAATATAAAGACTATATGTTGCGGCAACATCCTACAATAAATGGTGTTTTATTGTTTGACCACAGCATTGTTTACTTAATGTTGTTTGATGTGATGTTGTGTTGAGCTTGAGAGTCCAGTCTGCCTAGGTATTACCCAATTCCCTCCGAAACTCATATAAATGCCATAAAGAAACGTCGTAATATGTTATTATTGAACCAAGGCATTGCAAAATCCACCGCTGATACTTGGCGCCCATCGAATATCAATATAAGCTTGCACTTACTTCCACATGAGGTTAAATTTTCCTTGTTCATCGACAGTTTATCTTCGAGAGAGTTTGCGACCAGCGAAGAGACTGCACAACCACAGTCTCATCAGCGTATTCACCGATCACCGATAATAAAGATTGATTGATTTATAGTTTGGTATTGTACGCCGCTTTCAATTCTTTGTCAGTTATATCATGGCGTTTCTAGGGTAAGTTACCAGTACTACTTGTCCATTTACCCTGACACCAGCGAGTCTGTCGTAATGCTTACCCTACAACCCTGAGCGCCAAGGAAGTCCGCTATTACTACCATTTATTAAGTATTTGGTATGACCTGGCCGGGGATAGATAGAAAACAAAAATCATATTATGCCACAATGTTTGCAATTTCTAGTTGATAAAATGTTCCTTTTAGAGAGATTGAGGTGTTTGGCTTGCTTCAAGTATTGACCTTTACACTGACTTTAACTCATAAAGTATATGGAGCTTCAGTGCTCATTTTCCATGTAACTTTCCACTTACCAAATGTCACGACTGATGTTATGCCCAAATATATGTCTGTTGACTTTATGTGGCTTAACCCTTATGAAAACAGCTCTTTGCGCCACCGTAGCAGACGACCTTTCAAAATTGTAAGCGAAAACGAAACATTTCTCTCGTCCCTAAAATGTTTGTAGCTGTATAAAAATGTTGCCTTCAGGAACATCTGGGTAAAAATTGTTAATTCATCACAATGTTTTCATAGGTCGTCTGCTACAGAGGCGTTAGTAAACGTATGTATGTGGGAAAGGGTTGAGCTTTTAAAATCCATTAACGATCCACTACGACCTTAAATTCACGACCTTCCCTTAATCATCAGTGTTTAGTCTAGGAGTATACTAGGGTAAACGTGCAGCCATGATCGTAAGCTTACATAAATTTAGATAAAGACTTTGTTCCTAATTACGGACGATACAAGGTCAGACGGAAGTGTCCACTTTCAGCATGCTAATTCGGACTTTTCTGCACGAGTTCAGATTTGTTTGTTTGTTCGTTTAATTGGGGTTTTACGCCGTTTTATACATTATTGCAGTGATATCACGGCACCAGTTCACTTTTTCATGATCCCTCGGTAAACCAGAACTAGGCTTAAGATATTTGCCATGCCTAAGGGCACTCCGTCATGACCGCTACGAATGGGAATCGAAGCCGGAACGCCTGATTCAAATTACCCGACGCTAACCACACGGTCACGGCGGATTCCGAAAAGAGATCAGTCTTGTATTCAATGAACATTGAAATAGAGGCACGTTTAGCGAGCACCCATTATGAATCAGTGTAAAAACAGATGAATGTATTTCACTGGAACGATGTAGTATTTGTTGAACGCATTAGGAATTCGCCGTAGTCGAGTGGTAAGCGTCGGGGTTTGAAACTGGGCTTCCCGGGTTCGATCTCCAATCATGGCACTACTGTCATGGTGTAGTGCCCTTGGGTTGGACAAATTTCCTAGCTTAGTACATTTCGTTTAACCCAGGGATCATGAATATGTGACATATCGCCGTGATATAACTGAAATAATGTTGAAAACGGCGTAAAACCCTAATAAACAAATAAACAAATTGTTAGACCATTCTTGATAGCACTCTTGCACAGTATTTTGTGTTCACAACTATTTCCAAACTGAGTGTAAGAAAATGGAACTACTAAATGGCGGACGGGGAAGACCTGTGCCAGAAAGCCTCGTTAATCAAGGTATTTAATTATTTACGGGTCAAATCTGCCCGATATTTCTCTCGACATCGCGAAAGCTATAGCGCCGATAAATAGGACTTTCTGCCAGTGAACTTCGGAATATAAATCATGGCTCACTAGTTGGAAAATCGGAGATACACCTTTAGACAGAGTTGAAACATTGTGATGGTTTTGAACAAATTAATAATGTTCCACTATGTCATCAACAGTATTCTGCTGCAGACGCGTTCATTAACGTCTTTATCGGTCGGTTTATGGTAATTAACACTCTAAAGTAGTATGTACATTGATCAGTGGTTTTGCGATCAATCACCAGAAACGTTGACAGTAATTGGATGACAACTTACATAGCCATTTCGCTTGCTGCGTTTTTAATATGAGCCGCGTCTAGCGATTTGTGTTTCGTTTTGACTCTTTTTGACTCTCCGTGACTCACCGTTACAAGTTTATATAATATCATATAAATATAAATTGGCGCAAAACTAATGATGCAACCGTTCTAGGTTTGTTGTCAAAAGATGCGTCTAGTACTAAATTGCATGCACAATTGAAGGCTTAGCTCGCCTGATTCTTCACTATATGTACATGCAATAAGATCAAAATCGTTGGATTGATTTCAAAACGAAAAAGACATATCACGGCGGCCAGTTCACCTACTCATGTGTTTTCTTGCTTTCTCACAACAGTACTCCACATAACTGACTTTCCAAGCAACTGGCTACTTTTCCACATACACTTTGACCAATTATTGGAAGACGAATGATGGTTGTCACTGTGACTTTTGTCAAACGTCGGAAAGAATGTTTGCCGAACTGGGGTTAGAACTTATAAACCCTGGATTGACAGCCCACGTCGTTACCGACTGATCTACAGGAGCTCGGCCAAAATCGTTATACGTGGCTAATACGATATATCTTCATTGTTTGTTATAAGTATCCGTTTTATATTTTTCAAATTGTATTTTATGCAGCAATACATTCGATGAACAATATCATTGTTTCTGCTGTCAAGTAGGCTGTAACTCATCTAATGGATTGTGTTCCATTAACCCTTTCCCACATAGAGACACTTTCTGATGCCCCTGCAGCTGACGACTTTTGAAAATATTATGAGAAATATTAAACGTTTATCTTTTTGACAAGGTATTTTCAAGGCCGTCTGCTGCCGATATGGTTTATATTGGAGGGTCCTACTAAATACTTCAAGGACTACAAGGACTTAAAGGACTACACGGACATGCAAGGACGGCTGTAGTATGACAAGGGCAGATTACCCTGTAGAGTGTAGGTACATATCACCCTGTATGGTGTAGGTGGAGATCACCCTGTATGGTGTGGGTGCAGATCACCCTGTAGAGTGTAGGTACAGACCACCCTATAGAGTGTAGATGCAGAAAATAAAATACAAGGACTACAAGGACACTCTACAGGGTAATCTGCATCTACACTCTACAGGGTGGTACAGATCACCCTGTATGGTGTATGTGGAGATCACCCTGTATTGTGTGGGTGCAGATCATCCTGTATAGTGTAGGTACAGACCACCCCGTAGAGTGTAGATGCAGAAAATAAAATACAAGGACTACAAGGACACTCTACAGGGTAATCTGCATCTACACTCTACAGGGTGGTCTGCACCTACACTCTACAGGGTGATCTGCACCCACACCATACAGGGTGATCTCCACATACACTATACAGGGTGATATGTACCTACACTCTACAGGGTAATCTGTCCTTGTCATACTACAGCCGTCCTTGCATGTCCTTGTAGTCCTTGTATTTTATTTTCTGCATCTACACACTACAGGGTGGTCTGTATCTACACTCTACAGGGTGATCTGCACCCACACCATACAGGGTGATCTCCACCTACACCATACAGGGTGATCTGTACCTACACTCTACAGGGTAATCTGTCCTTGTCATACTACAGCCGTCCTTGCATGTCATTGTAGTCCGTGTAGTCCTTGTAGTCCTTGTAGTCCTTGTAGTCGTAGTCCTTGTAGTCCTTGTAGTCCTTGTAGTCCTTGTAGTCCTTGTAGTCCTTGTAGTCCTTGCAGTATTTAGTAGGACCGATATTGGAAAGGGTAAATTAAAATAACTGTTTCATATAGTGAAAAGTTAAAACGATGCACTATTTAATATTAATAAAACCGTCTTTTGATTTAGCTCCATGTCGTATGAGAACCTATCATAGATAGTATAAATCCTTTTCCACATGCATACGGTTTTTGAAAACATTTTGGCCAAAGGAGATATTGGTAATAATGAGCAATTTCTCATTTTGCCACATTGTTTTTAACTCTATTCAATCGATATTCGTGAATTTACGGGTATTCTCCATATGTTGCATAGATTTTTTTAAACTCGTCTTCTACTGAATGTCCAAAAAAGTTTAAACGTAATACCAATTTTATCAGGAGGCATACTACTTTTAATATATAACAAACATACGAGCATTTGTGACACGAGTACCTATAAATAAACCAACATTAGAGTATTAGTGTCACAAATACTCTAATGTTGGTTTATATATAGGTACTCGTGTCACACATACTGTAATGTTGGTTTATCTGTAGGTACTCGTGTCACAAATACTGTAATGTTGGTTTATATTTAGCTACTCGTGTCACAAATACTCTGATGTTGTTTTATATGTAGGTACTCGTGTCACACATACTCTAATGTTGGTTTATATATAGGTACTCGTGTCACAAATACTCTAATGTTGTTTTATCGGTAGGTACTCGTGTCACACTTACTCTAACGTTGGTTTATATATAGGTACTCGTGTCACAAATACTTTTATGTTGGTTTATATATGGGAATTCGTGTCACAAATACTCTATTCTTGGTTTATTTATAGGTACTCGTGTCACAAATACTCGTATGTTTGTTTATATATAGGTACTCGTGTGACAAATACTCTAATGTTGGTTTATCTATAGGTACTCGCGTCACAAATACTCTAATGTTGGTTTATTTATAAGTACTCGTGTCACAAATACTCGTATGTTTGTTTATATATAGGTACTCGTGTCACACATACTCGTATGTTGGTTTATCTGTAGGTACTCATGTCGCACATACTCTAATAATGGTTTATATATAGGTTCTCGTGTCACACATACTATAATGTTGGTTTATCTATAGGTAATCGTGACAAAAATACTCTAATGTTTGTTTATATATAGGTAATTGTGACACAAAATACTATAATGTTGGTTTATCTATAGGTTATCGTGTCACACATACTCTAATGTTGGTTTATATATATAGGTACTCGTGTCACAAATACTCTAATGTTTTTTTATATATCGGTACTCGTGTCACAAATAATATAATGTTGTTTTATCTGTAGGTACTCGTGTCACACATACTCTAATGTTGGTTTATATATAGGTACTCGTGTCACAAATACTTTTATGTTGGTTTATATATGGGAATTCGTGTCACAAATACTCTAATGTTGGTTTATATATAGGTACTCGTGTCGCAAATAGTATTATGTTGGTTTATATATAGGTACTCGCGTCACATTTACTCTAATGTAAAGTAATGGAGTATTGTAAGTAATATCAAACTCCATTCAAGAATGTGGAAGATACAGCTCGGACACGTAGTGTGATGGATATTTAAGCCGTTCCACGAGTAAAACCAAGATTATGGACTCTGCGTAATGTATCAATCCAGACCAGCCTGCGCAAACCGCGCAGGCTCATCCCGGCCGATGCATTCAGTCTCAGGTGGATAGAGGTAAAAAGTAATGATTCCTGAAACAGAAAATCCACAGGAGGCGAAAAGTGTCTGTCCGAGTTAGCCTGCGCGACATGCTTAGGCTGATCTGGGTCGATACTTTACGCACACAATGATGGTTTTGTCGTGAAACGGCTCATTTCATATGCCCAGCATACCACAGCATACCACACACATTTAACACATCTGTTTTTCATATAGTGGATAAATGGTCAAAACAGGAAAAACAATAAATGTTTAAAAAATAATCAAGATCATTTTGATTTACCCTCTTTTGATTGCCAAACGGATTTACCAAATCTAGTCCAGTTATAAAAAGTTACTAGAAATTATTTCATTAGTATGAGTGTGGACTAAGACGATTCTTGCTCTTGAATGAGTGTTCACTGTACGTATATACAACTAACCTCCCAAATCGAATGACTGAAGGTATAAATCGTAACAACGAACATTCTTTAATCTCTTAACCCTCTTTCAAACGCTCCCAGAGGGACCAACAGCAGGGATGAAACAGTGAGATTACGATTGTTTGTTTAAGTTGTCACCTGGGTTAGTAGAACTGTCAAGAACATTTAACGCGTTGGCGACAAACCTGTCTATGTGTATACATTATAAATGACATGTTTTTCTTCGTTTGTCTATAGAGTGCTGAACAATGCTTTGGACTCATCTTGGAAATTGCTTTTGTTTATAGGACTCCCCGCTCTTGAAATGAGCCATTCCACGAGAATCTCTGCATAATGTTTCGACCCAGATAAGCCTGCGCAGTCCGCGCAGGCTAATCCGGGCCAACACATTCCGTCTCAGGGGATAGTGGTATAGAGTAATGATTCCTGAAACAGAAAATCCACAGATGGCGAAAAGTGTCTACCAGGGTAAGTCTGTGCGGTATGGTTAGGCTGATCCGGTTCGATACTTAACGAAGAATTTCCACAATGGCTCAAAAGTTAATTATGAGGGGTTTCGGCGAAGTGTAGGCACATTTTAGGATTATAAAATTAATTGGTGATGATACAGCTCACATCCAATTTAAAAGGAATAAACATTTTAGATTCTATTTGAGCCCGTGCATGGGAAACGGTTTGAGATGGATATGGTGAACAGTATATATTCAGCTCAGTCTGTGCATCCACACGGTCTGCTCAAGATCTACATTGTTCACATATTACATGAGATGGTTAAAAGCTTCTGTCAATTGTTGTAGATTATGTTAAGACTGAGCAAGTGGACAAGATAATCTGAACCTAAACTGTTCAGAAATACCAACTTGAACCTTTTTACCGTAGCACAGATTGAGATGAAGCGCTTTATTTTGCTGATATATCTCACCGCTTGACC
>JASEVX010000002.1:98282778-98615872 GCA_031761405.1 Serripes groenlandicus
TCGGGAAGTAAACTGTGCAAAGGTGACTCAAAACTACATGTCGTGTCTCAAAAAAGATGTGTTCTTTTTATCAACATAACGGCATTACATCAAGTTTTAAAGGGGTTTATACTAAATCAAAAATTAAAACGACGGCATTTTGACCTGTAAACGAACAACGAACGCTTCACGTTCTCTACAGTCGTTATTGTTCGCTTGTGCAACTTAACCCCTGTTTAGCCTGACCCAACCCTGCCATCTGCAATGTTTTACCTAGCATATTTGACCTCCAGACATACTTGCTATTTCCCTTTCATCTCAGACGTCGTAAAATATGAACACAACGTGACTTGCGGGGACAATTTGAGTACAAACTATGACAGAGCTGATGTTTATCTTTGTTCTAGGGAGAATTCGTTGTTTTGTTGCAATTCTTTTTTTGCATTCAATGACGCGATCTCTCATGACCGACACTGAAGGGGGAACATCTCAGTCTGTATGCACACACGTAGCAATCTGCCAACCATTTACGACGCACAGTGGAAGTCAGAGGTGCAGTGGTAGAGCATCGGCCTCTCGTATCAAAGGACCCGGGTTCGAATTCCATTGATGAGCAGCGTCTGTCATTATTGATTTTCCACACAAACGGCGAAAGTACTGGATAAGTCTCCAGGAAGCAAATAGCGAACGTGATTTCGCAATCGATATAAAATATATCTAATTTAAGTTTAAAGAAGGCTATTTCAAAACTATGGCATGTTTTTTTTTTGTCTAGAAATTGTCAAGTTATTCAATGGTAACCGTACAAAATATTCTTGAATTTAGGATGGTGTCCCGAATTCAACAGTAAAATTGCTGGAAATAAAATGGTCATGCGTTGACATCATGTCATATAATTAGTCTTAGAACCATTCTAATGGAAAATAGATTGCACCCTTTAAATTATATTCTGAGTTTATGCCAGGTCCGAACCTAGCTGTTTGCGAAAAATGAAATTCTCAATATTAGCTTTACTATAATTATCGCAAATAAGATTGATGATTAAAACATTTCCATGACATTCCGCGACTTTCGAACTATTTACAATCTGCATCATCTTCCAGCCATCGATTTATTACCCATAATTTGGGTATATTGACGACCGACGTCCGGGCTCAAAATTGTGATTAAGAGTATAACCGAGGTGATATAACGACGTCCGGGCTCAACATTAAGTTCACTAGTATTGCTTAGATGATATTACGACGTCCGGACTTAAATTTAGTTCACAAATACATCCCAAGTGATATTACGACGTCTGCTTATGTGAAATTACGACGGCCGGGCTCGAAATTGTGTTAAAGAGTATAACCGATGTGATATCACGACGTCCGGGCTCAAAATTGAGTTTACGAGTATGACGTAGGTGATATTACGACGTCCGGACTCAAACTTGAGTGTACGAGTATAGCCGAGTCGATATTACGATGTCAGGATTTTTAAAAAATTGAGCTTACGAGTAAAACCGAGGTAATATTACGACGTCCGGACTCAAAATTGAGCTTACGGGTATAACCGAGGTGATATTATGACGTCCTGACTCAAAATTGAATTTACGAGTATAGCCGAGGTGATATAACGACGTCCGGGCTCAAAATTGTGTTTACATGTACATCTCATGTGATATTACGACATCCGTGAGCTAACGAGTATAACCAAGGTGATGTTACGACGTTTGAGCACTTCAATATTTTAGATACATAACAAGAACATTTTATAACATATTTTGTTTTTGTTGTAATTTTTATTGAATCGGCGATTTGTGTTTTAAAAGGCAAATCAAAAAAAGCTAATGAAATGACCTATTTTCGGGTTTTCATAAATGTCAGTGTTTGTTATCAAAGGATAAATAACGCATTTCGATTACAAACTTTCTCAAAGTGGTCTCCCTCTAGAATTCCACAGACACATTTTTTTTAATTTGTAAATTGAACGCATTCAAACTAGCATAAATTGACATTGTCTTTGCGACACTTTGAATATCTCTACTCTTTTGTCATTTTATAATGCTGAATGCTGCATCTAGTTCCATAATCCTTCATTATTAACATGTTCTCACATGGATATGGAGAAGTGAAGGCTGAGAATTATCAAAAGAAATGACGACATATGGAGACCAAGATTAAACTAGACGAATATTCAAGCTGGTCCCGGTCTAAAATTGTTCGTAAATGACGTTTTAAGTTCTACAAGACAGGTAATCCAAAGTTGATAAAGGACATACGTAAACTAGAATATAAAGACTATATGTTGCGGCAGCATCCTACAATAAATGCTGTTTAATTGTTTGAACATAGAAATGTTACTTATTGTTGTTTGATATGATGTTGTGTTGAGCTGGGACAACTAATAACTTTTAGTATTAGTTGTCCCAGTGTTGAGCTTGAGAGTCCAGTCTGTCTAGGTATTACCCAATTTCCCCCGAAACTGATAAAACTGCTATAGAAATACCATAAAGAAACGTCGTAATATGTTATTATTGAATCAGGGCATTGCAAAATCCATCTCTGATACTTTGCGCCCATCGAATATCAATATCAGCTTGCATTTACTTCCACATGAGGTTAACTTTTCCTTGTTCATCGACAGTTTATCTTCGTGACTGTGCGACCAGCGAAGACACTACGCATCCGCTGATCACCAATAGTACAGATTGATTGATTTATTGTTTGGCATTTTACGCTGCTTTCAATTCTTTATCAGTTATATCATGACGTTCCCAGGGTAAGTTACCAGTATTACTTGTCCATTCAACCTATCACCAGCCAGTCTGTCGTAATGCTTACTCTACAATCATGAGCGCCAAGGACGTCAGCTTTACAATTACCATTTATTAAGTCTTTGGAATGACCCAGTCGGGGATCGATAGAAAAAAAAATCATATTTTGCCACAATGCTAGCAATTTCTAGTTGATAAAATCATCATGTTCACTTTTAGAGATTTTTCATATTTCAGCTCACATGTTATCAAAGCCGCCTGCTGCACACTTTAGTTATATCGGATACAAATCATACACTGTTACAAATAAAAGGTTTCAAGGTAGAGGTCGGTCGGGGGCTTGCCCAAAGTGTTGAGCTTTACACTTACTTTAACTCATAACGTTAATGGGAGCTTAAGTGCTAATTTTCCATGTCACTTTCCACTTTCCAAATGTCACGAGTGATGTTATGCCCAAATGTATGTCTGTTGTCTGTATGTGGCTTAACCCACTGTAGCAGACGACATTTCAGAATATTATGCGAAAATGAAACATTTCTCACGTCCCTTAACTATTTGTAACTGTATAAACATGTTGCTTCCAGGAACATGTGGGTAAAAAATGTAAATTCATCACAATGTTTTCATAGGTCGTCTACTACAGAGGCGTTAGTAAACGTATGTATGTGGAAAAGGGTTAAGCTTTTAAAATCAAATAACGATCCACCACGACCTTAAATCCACGACCTTGCCTCCATCCCCGGTGTTTATTCTAGGAGTATAATAGGGTAAACGTGCAGCCAGGATCGTAAGCTCACATACATTTAGATATAAACTGTGTTCCTAATTACGGCCGATACAAGGTCAGACGGAAGTGTCCACTTTCAGCATGCTAATTTGCACTTTTCAGCACGAGTTCTGTTCAGTTCGTTTGTTTGTGTTATTGTGGTTTTACGCCATTATAAACAATATTTCAGTCATATCATGGCACCAATTCAGTTTGTGATGACCCCTAGGTAAACCAGAGCTATGCTATGATATTTGCCTTGCCCAAAAGCACTCCGCCATGACCACCACGAATGGAAATCGAAGCTAGGACGCCCGGTTCAAAATACCCGACGGCGGATTCCGAAAACAAATCTGCGTTGTATTCAATGAACATTAAAATAGAGGCACGTTTAGCGAGCACCCATTATGAATCAGTGTAAAAACAGATGAATGTATTTCACTGGAACGAAGTGCGCTTTCGTAGTATTTGTTGAACGCATTAGGAATTCGCCGTAGTCGAGTGGTAAGCGTCTGGGGATAGAAACTTGGCTTCCCAGGTTCGATCCCTAGTCGCGGTACGACGGTCATGGTGGAGTGCCCTTGGGTTGGGCACATGTTCTAGCCTAGTACTGTTTGTTTTTACCCAGGGGTCATGAATATGTGAATTATCGCCGTGATATAACTGAAATAATGTTGAAAACGGCGTAAAACCTAGATAAACAAATGCACAAATTGTAAGACCATTCTTGAAAGCATTCTTGCACAGTACTTTGTGTTAACAACTATTTAATATCAACCGCGTCTAGCGACTTGCGGGTCTGTTCTAGTTTTTGTTTCTTTAAAGATGAATCTAGATGCATCTAGTACTAAATTGCATGTACATGTATTACTGAAGGCACGCATGGTTCTTCATTGTACGTACATTTACACGCAATCAGATACAAATCGGTAGATTGTTTAATTGATTGAGGTTTAACGCAGTTTTATCACGGCGGCCAGTTCACCTACTAATGTGTTTCCTGGCTTTCTCACACCAGTACTCCACACAACTGACTTTTCAAGCAACTGGCTACTTTTCCTCATACACTTTTACCAATTGTTGGAAGACGAATGATGGTTGTCACTGTGACTTTTGTCAAACGTCGGAAAGAATGCTTGCCGAACTGGGGTTAGAACTTATAACCCCTGGATTGACAGCCCGCGTCGTTACCGACTGATCTACAGGAGCTCGCCCGAAATCGTTATACGTGGCTTATACGATATATCTTCATTGTTTACTATAAGTATCCGTTTTATATTTTTTAAATTGTATTTTATGCAGCGATGAACAATATCATTGTTTCTGCTGTCAAGTAGACTGTAAGTCATCTTATGGATTGTGTTCCATTAACCCTTTCCCACATACAGACACTTCCTGCTGCCTCTGCAGCTGACGACTTTTAAAAATATTATTAGAAATATTATACTTTCATCTTTTTGACAAGGTATTTTAAAAGCCGTGCTGCCGATTTTGGTTTATATGGGAAAGGGTAACATAACATAACTGTTTCATATAGTGAAAAGTTAAAACGATGCACTATTTAATATTAATAAAACCGTCTTTTGATTTAGCTCAATGTCGTATAAGAAACTATCATAGAGAGTATAAATCCTTTTCCACATGCATACGGTTTTTGAAAACATTTTGGCCAAAGGAGATATTTGTAATAATGAGCAATTTCTCATTTTGCCACATTGTTTTTAACTCTATTCAATCGATATTCGTGAATTTACGGATATTCTTCATATGTTGTATAGATATTTTTAAACTCGTCTTCTGCTGAATGTCCAAAAAAAGATTTAAACGTAATACCAATTTTATCAGGAGGCATACTTTTAATATCCTTTTCGATCTTACTCATCCTTTAGATAAGTTGCTCTAGAAAAGTTCTTAACATTTGATATTTGCATCCATTGTAAACATAGATCACGCTGTGCATTTATAACCTGATCTCGATATAAACCGACGATATTCATACACGGATACTTTCAAAACGCTAACTATAGAACAAACTGTTCACGTTTATCAATATGGACTCGTGTCACACATACTCTAATGTTGGTTTATTTATACGTAATCGTGTCACAAATACTCTAATGTTGGTTTATATATAGATACTCGCGTCACAAATACTCTAATGTTGGTTTATCTATAGTTACTTGTGTCACAAATGCTCTTATGTAGGTAATATGTAGGTACTCATATCACACATACTCTAATAATGGTTTATATATAAATTCTCGTGTCACACATACTCTAATGTTGGTTTATCTGTGGTTACTCTAGTCATAAATACTCTAATGTTGGTTTATCTATAGGTACTTGTGTCACAAATACTTTTATGTTGGTTTATATATAGATACTCGCGTCACAAATACTCTAATATTGGTTTATCTGTAGTTTCTCGTGTCACAAATGCTCTTATGTTGGTTGCTCTGTAGGTACTCATGTCAAACATACCCTAATAATGGTTTATATATAAGTTCTCGCGTCACACATACTCTAAAGTTGGTTTATATGTGGTTACTCGTGTCACAAATACTCTAATGTTGGTTTATATATAGGTACTCGTGTCACAAATACTCTAATGTTGGTTTATATATAGGTACTCGTGTGACACATACTCGTATGTTGGTTTATCTGTAGGAACTCGTGTCACACATACTTTAATAATGTTCATATATAGGTTCTCGTGTCACACATACTCTAACGTTGGTTTATCTACAGGTACTCGTGACACAAATACTCTAATGTTGGTTTATATATAGGTAATCGTGACACAAATTACTCGAATGTTGGTTTATCTATAGGTTCTCGTGTCACACATACTCTTATGTTGGTTTATATTTAGGTACTCGTGTCACACATACTCTAATGTTGGCTTATATGTAGGTACTCGTGTCACAAATGCGCTAATGTTGTTTTATCTGTAGGTACTCGTGTCACACATACTCTAATGTTGGTTTATATATAGGTACTCGTGTCACACATACTCTAATGTTGGCTTATATGTAGGTACTCGTGTCACAAATACTCTAATGTTGGCTTATATGTAGGTACTCGTGTCACACATACTCTTATGTTGGTTTATATATAGGTTCTCGTGTCACAAATACTATAATGTTGGCTTATATGTAAGTACTCGTGTCACACATACTCTAATGTTGGTTTATATATAGGTTCTCGTGTCACACATACTCGTATGTTGGTTTATCTGTAGTCACTCTCGTCTCACAACTTCTCAAATAATGGTTTATATATAGGTTATCATGTCACAAGCACTCTAATGTTGGTTTATCTATAGGTAATCATATCACAAATACTCGTATGTTAGTTTATATGTAGGTACTCGTTTCACACATACTATTATAATGGTTTATCTATAGGTACTCGTGTCACACATACTCTAATATTGGTTAATCTATAGGTACTTTAGCCACACAACCTCTAATGTTGGTTTATCTATAGGTACTCGTGTCAAACATAATCTTATGTTGGTTTATATATAGGTACTCGTGTCACACATAATCTAATGTTGTTTTATCTGTAGGTACTCGTGTCACACATACTGTAATGTTGGTTTATATATAGGTAATTGTGTCACACATACTGTAATGTTGGTTTATCTGTAGGTACTCGTGTCACACATACTGTAATGTTGGTTTATATATAGGTACTCGTGTCACAAATACTGTAATGTTGGTTTACATGTAGGTACTCGTGTCACAAATTCTGTAATGTTGGTTTATCTGTAAGTACTCGTGTCACACACAATCTAATGTTGGTTTATATATAGGTTCTCGTGTCACACATACTCGAATGTTGGTTTATATGTAGGTACTCGTGTCACACATACTCGAATGTTGGTTTATCTATAGATACTCGTGTCACAAATACTCTAATGTTGGTTTATCTATAGGAACTCGTGTCACAAAATCTTGTTTGCAAGTAAAGCTACGTTTTCGTTATCTACTAGATTGATATTGTTAAAGAACTTAGAAGGGGGGTAATCCTTACCGAAACGACGTATTTTGTCCTCTTTTTTGTCATCACAATTCCATGCCCTGTATGTTTTGTTTGGTTGTTTTGTTGTGTATGTTATATTGATGGTTTTGACATTTTGCCATGTTTAGTATATGTAAATTGTTTGCGTAATGCTCTAGACTTGTATGTGTTTTCTCGTCAATGTATATTTCATTTGTTAAACTGTCATATTAATATGTTTGCGGCGATGTAAATAATTTAATATGCCGAATCAATAAACTTCAAATTTGAAAATTGTTTTCAAGATAATTTAGCCAACTATTCATTTATTGACCTTCTACATGTTTTAAGTCTTATTGATTGATTGAAAGTCAGAGAAACCAGATGGCATCTAAAAAGGTGAAAATTTACCGTTTAGCTTCAAATAACATCTAATCCTATATTCTCGACAAAAAAACAAGGAATCTTCTTTTGGCGGTCATTTTCTTAATTATGTTCAAATATTGTGTAGAACTCTTGTTTGTGCGGTATCTGAGAAAGTGAGTAAAATGCCAAATATTTAAATTTCTTGTTCGATTCTAAGGTTATTTAGTAAAAATGTTCCTTCAGAGACTCTCTACGAAAATTGTTCTAGCCATAATTGGTTGAAAAAAAGAGGTACGAGGGCCAAATGACAGCATTTTTAAACTCTATTTGTTCCATCAGTGACCCTCTTAATACTTTTTTAAGCCATATTGATTGGTTGAAAGACATAGTAACCAGGAGGTTTCAGAAAAGGGGTAAATTGATCTTTTAGCTTCAAATGACATCTCATCCTAATCCACTATGCACATTTCAACAAAACTTCACAGGGATGGTCCTTTGGTGGTCCTCTTTCCAATATGTTCAAAGACATAAATTATAAATTCATTGTTTGCTGCTACGGCAGCAGGAAGGGAGTAAATGCCTAAACTGTAAAATTCTTCTTCTCTGAATAATTTAGTACAAATGTTCCTTGAGTGACCATCTACAATATTTGTTAAGCAGTATTGATTGGTTTAAAAACATGGCAGCCAGAAAACATCAGAAAACGTGCAAAATGATTCAACTAAATACATGTAGTTCCTTTTCTATTCAAGTTTTTGTCTGATTTCAGGATACATTTGTAATTTGTTCAAGCCATATTGATTGGTTTGAAAAGAAAACTGCCATGCTGCATCAGAAAATGGATAAAATGAACTTTTAGCTTTAACAAAATCTCCTCCCAAACCATTGGACTGATATCAACCAAACACTTTGGTGGTCATCTTACAAACTGTTCATATATTTAATATCATAACATATGTCCTTTATTGATAAGTTTCATTTATAGTATCCACTCCGAGCAGTTTCGTTCACGCTCTTGATTAGATTTTGTCCGATATTAGCAGTTACATATATGCTACATAACTATCACTCAGGTGATCGATTCAGAGCTTGCCCTCTGTTTTGGAGATGCAAACATTAATAGATTGTATAAATGGATTGCATACTTTGAATGCATCTGTTTGTTCAGTACATTCAATAAATAGGAAGACACTGTACAGTCAGGAATGTTCCTCGTGGAACTTCCGTAGACCTATTTGGTAATATGTTAATTAATCAAAGCACTGAAGTGCTGACGGCCTGGGGGCTGCAGGAAGGATGGAGAAGTAGGGAAAATGTGAAAGGAAATAGCAATTGCAGGCTATGTTTATGTATTTATTGTTAAGAAGATCATATGAGCCGTCCCGCGATAAAACCAACATTGTAGACTATGCGTAAAATATCGACACGGATCAGCCTAAGCATGCCGCACAGGCTTATCCGGATATACACTTTTCGCCTCCTGTGGATTTTCTGTTTCAGGAATCATTACTGTATACCTCAATGTGTCGGCCCGGATCAGTCTACGCTGACTGCGCAAGCTGATCTGGGTTGTTACATTACGCAGAACGTTTGGTTTTCTCGCGAGACGGCTCATATCAAAAAAAGTAAATATTATGAAACTGCCAATCTGAAAACAGGAGGACCTTGTTGGAAACATATCGCTCACCTGAGTGCTGGAGCTCACACGTAAACGGATTTAAGAAATGAAGAATCAAAGAAACATTTGACAGCAGGTTCAGGCAGAATATTTTGAAGTTTCTGCCTTATTATATTGAGAAATGTGTCAATATGTCAATCACATTCCATCAAGTAGAAATAATTCTCTAAACCATGTACTAGACTGGGGAGAAAGTGTTTGAACAATGCAAATCTCATCAAGACAATTATTCTGACAAAGATTCAAATGCAACATCATCCAGTGTGTTATCAAGATGTTCCTTTATTTGGCCCAGTGACCTATTTTTGTTTACCTGATATGGCCCATATTTGAACATCAATACAAACATTCTGACAAAGTTTCAAGCAGCTGAAGCCTCCAGAGTATTAACAAGATATTCCTTCAAGTTGGCCTGAATTGTTTTTTAACCCGGCATGACCCATATTCGAACTTGGCCTAGATATCATAAAGATAAACATTCTCACAACATTTTTTAAAATGTGGCATCTACAGTGTTGACAAGATTTTCCTTCAATTTGGCTTAGTGACCTAGTTCTTAAACAGACATGACCAGTATTCAAACTTGGCATACATATCATCAAGACAAATATTCTGATACAGTTTCAACATTATTAAGTTAAAAATGCAGCATCCAGAGTGTTGACATGATTTCCCTTTAATTTGTCTTAGTGACCTAGTTTCTCACCCAAAATGACCCAAAGGGTTTGCTGCGGATTTCTAGGCATTTTCGGCCGGAACCCTTCGAGACTCCTCGCGAGCATC
This sequence comes from Serripes groenlandicus, assembly GCA_031761405.1. Taxonomy (NCBI): domain Eukaryota; kingdom Metazoa; phylum Mollusca; class Bivalvia; order Cardiida; family Cardiidae; genus Serripes; species Serripes groenlandicus. Next base: position 98,293,114 of record JASEVX010000002.1, read on the forward strand.
GACCAATTAATGTGCGATCAGTTTGCGATGAGGAATTTACGTCCGAGTTTAAAATAACTTGATGCCCACGAGGAGTCTCGAAAGGTTCCAACCGAAAATGCATAGAAATCCGCCGCAAACTACTCGCAAAACGTTCGCAAGGTAGTTGTGACTAGGGTTTAAGTGATATTAGGTAGGCTACATTTTTAATTCATAAATATGTTTTTGAAAACGATATAAATCTGCAGCAGAAGACTTTTGAAAACATAAATATTGATATCCATATCTCTATGTGCAGAGATAAGGCACATTCCTGTAAGCATTTTCTTCGCCATTGATGATCTTCAGTCGGACTTCACGATGCCAATAGATGAAATTCTTTCTTCGAACTCGCAACTTGTCACCAAAACTGTGATCGCTATCCAACGAGTTATGCGGACATTCGGATCGCTTGACTTCCTTATTCAAGTCGTCAAAGGTTGACTGGTCGGTAAGAAATGGGTGATACACCACTCCATTTATTTCTGCAGCACTCTATTTACACCTGGAGTGTATCGTACGATGGCTGATCATCGGGGATCGGTGTAGGGTGGGGGGTTCAGGCACGGGCCCTATGGACACCCGCTAAATCCGCCACTGCATTTGACACGCGACGTTTTCGTTAACCATTAATATTTCGTTACACGGGCCCTACGCCACTGTATTTGTCATGCGACTTCTTTGTACTTTTCCGTTCCACTTCGCGAATGTTAATAAGCTATCATATTTGACCTCTCGGCGCAGTCTCACCCTAAAATGCCCCAGGCCAAAAAGGTATTTTTTGGACCAAATGATATATTCAATTCATTTTCACAAGACCAACAAGAATTTATGATCTTTGAAATATTTCATTTTGGCCTGATGCATCATTACTTATCTGTCATGGTTTGGTTTTTTTTATAAAATATTCTAAATGGATTTCTGCATCTCCCCTTAACCGATCACAATTCTACCTTCAGTACTTTCAATACTTTGATATAAAATTGGTTTTGAAATTGAATGTTAAACTAAACCTACATCTTAAATATTTATTTCTTTGTTTTCTCATTGTCGGTTTCATCAATATATCGCTAGAAATAGTGTTGAAAAATTAACAACGACATAAACAATAAACCAGATAAACACTCAGTTTATCACGATATTCATTCTTGGAAACATGGACGTAAACTAGTTTTAGGTAAGATGTCCTATCCAGTATTGTTTTAACCTTGTCATTTAAAAGAAAATCCACTATTGACGTTTTGCCTCAGGGATGGAAATGTTAAACAAGGAGTCCCCATGCCCAGAGTCAAAGGACAGTTCGTCAAATAACTGATATAAGTTTATACAATCTTACGGCTTTCTGAACACTGCAATAAGTCCATCTCGAGTAGGAGCCAAACAGATATGGCAATCGTTAACACCCATGGTTGCACAGTATTTGATGGAATCAGTTATCTGTATAATCTGACACCAGTCTGACAGATCCTTCGAATTGCATTCAAATACCCCTATTCCGCTCCACAGTATGTAAAATTTATTTGAATATTTCACAACTGTTGTGATCTCGTTTTCGATTCCCGTCTCTTTCTCTCCGAGTAACGTCATGGTGTCCTCATCATAAAGCTTCATAGTTTCGTGACAAAAAGATAGAAATGTCCTGGAATCTGTGTCATGGTAAATTAGATTGATGTACATATCATTTATTTCTATGATTCTTGGTTCTTTATCGCCGGCCTTCTGGAACTGGAGTATGCTGCCACTACGATGTGTACAAAGAGATTTGCAAATGACTGACTGTCCTACCAACTGTCCTGCTATACCCAATTGAAAAGCATCGGCTTCATAAAGCGACCCAACACCCTTGACTTTCCTGTATACGGCTACTGATACATTCCGGGTCATCATTGCTGCAACAAAAAGCCCATAGTTGCTGTAAGAGATGGATATGCCTGATAAATGCCTCATATCGTTAAATGCAACATCGTCAAATGCAACATTTGTTGTTTCCTCCACACGTCCTGTGGAACTGTTAACAGTTATAATGCGATATGTTATATCGTCATAGCCTTCATCCATTAGATCTAAGGCCTGGCAAGCTCGGCGTGGCAATTTAAGCCCTGTATACTGCAACAGAGCGTATATCATATCGCCATGGCCTGTAATCCCTGTTACTGCCATAGTAGTATTCTCCTTTTGTATAGTGTCAATTGGAATTAAGCTGTAATCGTTATTGGCTGTCCAGAGTAGATGCGTCGAACCGTGTCGGCTCACAGGGGATGCATTATCAATGAAACCGAATTTGGTTGGATTAGTTTCCTGTTTCAAAAAATTGGAGTGTTCTCTCGTCTTGTGTACAATCATTTTTGCTGTTTTCATTTTGATGAATGCATACTCTTCACTGCGAAGTGTTGTTGCTATATCCGTTTGGACCGACAGAAGCCCATGTTGTAGACTTTCAGATGTACACCTTAACGAATTATTCAATCGAATATCATTGTCTTTTAAGACCATCAACATATTTTCAATGCTTTTCTGTGTGGAAACATAATGTTCATCAAGGTTTGACTTAACACAATCTATTTTTTCTTTGTCGTCCTTACATCCCTCAATAGATGCCGATACTGATTCCAAGCAACTCTTAAATTCTAAAGTTTCTCGAACGTTCTTGACCAATGCAGGAGTTATATCCATTGTAACACATTTTAAGTGACTTTGCATCTTACACACTCCACAACTAACTTCATCATGCGTCTTGCAGAACTGAGTCACGAACTCAGATTTGTGAATCCAGCAAGGTACACCTTTTCCCAATGGTTTTACTGGAGGCATGGCATACTTGTCTTGCAGGACGTGATGTTTTAATGGCCTTGGTATCTTGTGATTCCTGTAACATGGTTTACATAGATAATCGTTGCAGTCCACACAGAAGCCTTCTGCAATTACCGTGATGCCATCGTCCTTACAAGGATCGCATTCTGCATTGACATCACATTCATTTTGTAATTCTTCAGATGTGTTTTTGTACTGCCCCTCTGCCATTATTGTATTTTTAGGCCTATGTGTAAACTATTGTTCCTCCAAATAATCTTTGACAAATTGTGTTTCTTTAGTTTATAAGGATGATTTATTTGTTTTGTTGGAACTGCACCAGCATTAATAAATGCACCATGAACTGCGTCTGAAATGAAGATCAATCACGCATGTATCCCCTTTGCCTGTATCATACGTTTAGTAATCATGCGTCAAGTCTCCGCTAGTTGAAATAAACATACATTCACTATTGAAACTCGGAGGTATTGACTGATCACATATAATTGGATGAATGATAAAATATCATTCTTACCTGGTATGATATTTAAAGATTCGTCTGATTTGAAAACATTTTGTGAAAAATGTGCAACGCCTAAAAATGCGATTGCTTGATTAGAGTGCAATGTCGTGTTTCAGTTAAATCACAGCGGAGAGCTTACCTGACCATATGTTTCATAAGCAGTATAAGCCGGACAGTTGGGGAGAATAAGGACAACATGACGTCCTCAGACCTTACGGAATCAGTTCTTATTATCATTCATCGATATTATTCAGTTATGCAACAGATACATATTCGGGCGTAATGTGATCAGTTAGTACAGCTGCACGTGCCCTTCTCCCTCATACGTTGTGAATTGGAATATGATGGTGATGTTGATGATGATAATGATTTTTTAGAGAAGAAAGTGATGTAGATGTAGAAAGAAAGCATAGAGCCCCGTTGTGCAATATATCCTAGAGATATTGAAAACCGAAACATCAGAGATAATGCTGTATTGCAATCGAATCATACGGATAGGAAAATATGCATTTTGCGGTAACTACGCGTTTTTAAAACTGAACCTCAGATATATATATATATACATCAAAGTGACGCCTAGACAAAGGCGCGACGGAGAGGTGTTAATAATATTAACATGCTGACATGTTCTTCTTATGGGACAATGTTATCCCCATTAGCTGTTGGTGCTACGAGAGGATATCATATTAAATGGTACATGTATCAAAATACATGTGCGGGTAGGATGCTGCAGTACATATACATGTATGACTGAAAATCAGTGGAACGCGAAACTTAATAAGTAAAGACATGATAGGGTAGTTGATGTGGTTCTCTTGAATAGGGTTTATTACCATTTTCAGCAATATTTAAATATGTACTGGGGCGGCCAGATCAATTTCGGTTTGTTTATCTCACTTGATCCCGGCTGTTGAAATCAGAGTGTGGAGTATTGTCCGCTGTCTTAAGACAAAGGTTTACGTTTCATCTAAGATCAACATCAACGACGAAATGTCCCTTTGTTCGATATTATGGTAAACAACTTCCCTTATTTCAATAAACAATGAATAACACATCGCTGAAAAGGATAAATAAGCTCTCTTAAATTTTGGATTGGGCTAGTCGGATGTTACCAATTACTACTTAAAAGGACTATGTTATTAGTCAACCATTTCCCACATATAACACATTTGCAGCAGACGACTTGGAAAATGTTTAATCAAACATATGGAAGATGTCTCAAAATGAAAGTATATTTATTGAATAAAGTTGAAAACATTGTGGCAAAACTCTGTTTGTGGGGGAAAGGTCAATTAACAACATTGGAGGAAAGAGAGACGCACTGTGGTAAGGATTAATGGGTCGCTTGTTATATCACCCTGATAAAGTATGATCATCGTCCCATCTATACATGTAAGGTCGTGAGATAATGCCGTCCTTTTATTTGACTTCATCAACATTTTACTTTATAACCTCGTTTGAAAACATCGACGAAAGGGTAAGAAGTCGTAAAATATCTTATGTATTGATTCAGTCATTCGTGAATAAGATATATGAGACTTTTAAACCATTTTATCAGAATCCCCGGTGATTCTATTTAAAGTAAGGAGAAGAAAGAAATGAAAGAAATGTGGATGAAAAGAAGACATTACGTGAAGGCCAACACATTTTTTTTTTTTTTTGACTATTTATCTATAGTCAGTCTGTGGCTTCCGATGTATTTGGTATACTTTGACCTATACGATCAATTCAAGCCGACCTTTTACACGGTGCATCGGATCCAATAAACGCACAGCGAAGAAGTTTGGTAATTTTAAACATAACCGTTACCAACTCAACGTATTCTTTACTTTATAACGTCGTTTGTAAACATCGTTGAACAAGTAGGAAATTGATAACCCGTGTCTCGATGACGTCATGTAGTTATCCCAACTGAAGAGATACCTATTATCTGATACAGTCACGGTTGCCCATAGTGATTATCCGATGACGTAACGTTACCTCACATCTCCTCGTCTGTCCGAACTATACTACTTTATTTATCCTTCCCAGGCAACACTATCACAATGTCATGCATTTGGTAAACTCTTTCCCTCATACAGACTCCTTTTCAGCAGACGACATTTAAAATTGTGACAAATGGAGAACATGTTTTTGAATAGAAATTTCTCCAAATGTCACAACTCTTTTCAATTATTAAACTTTTATTTACAGAGAGTTTTCATATGTTTGCTAAGATGTATTCAAAGTCTTCTGCTGTAGATGTGTTGTATGTGGGATAGGGTTAATAGCGGGGAAACAATCAAACCCCGAATCGGGGTTCTAACTTACTAAATGGATTGATAGCCCTCGCGGTTACATGTAACGACTGGTCTATAGCGGCTCAAAACTTTGCAGTAGGCCTAATATTGTGAACATTGAGGTGAAAACATAGTGGATTAAACTTGCAACAAATCAGCATCAGACGACTTTCAAGACCTCTATGCAGAAATAAGGAAACATTAATCATTAAGATTTTACATTAGATAACTTTTGCCAATCCAACAATCAAATAACAGCTACTTCACCAACAGAACGAACCTTAACACACCGTTAGCTACCAAACTGATTCACTGAAAGCGAGGCGGAAGTCGTCTATATGTGGGAAAGAGTTCCATTGACCTATATGTAAAAGGGTTGGAATCGACAAAATAATAATTTATTAGATATATTTAGGGTTACTACAAGTGTTCGGTGAAAGTTAACGTTGTCTAAATCAAATAACATCTTCTTCACCCCTCCAGGAACCACCCGTAACACACCCTTAGCAACTGGCATGCGACTTCACCCCTCCAGGAACCACCCGTAACACACCCTTAGAAACTGGCATGCGACTTCACCTCTCCAGGAACCACCCGTAACACACCCTTAGAAACTGGCATGCGACTTCACCTCTCCAGGAACCACCCGTAACACATCGTTAGCAACTGGCATGCGACTTCACCTCTCCAGGAACCACCCGTAACACACCCTTAGAAACTGGCATGCGACTTCACCTCTCCAGGAACCACCCGTAACACACCATTAGCAACTGGCATGCGACTTCACCCCTCCAGGAACCACCCGTAACACATCGTTAGCAACTGGCATGCGACTTCACCCCTCCAGGAACCACCCGTAACACACCCTTAGAAACTGGCATGCGACTTCACCTCTCCAGGAACCACCCGTAACACACCCTTAGAAACTGGCATGCGACTTCACCTGTCCAGGAACCACCCGTAACACACCCTTAGAAACTGGCATGCGACTTCACCCCTCCAGGAACCACCCGTAACACACCCTTAGAAACTGGCATGCGACTTCACCTCTCCAGGAACCACCCGTAACACACCCTTAGAAACTGGCATGCGACTTCACCTCTCCAGGAACCACCCGTAACACACCCTTAGAAACTGGCATGCGACTTCACCTCTCCAGGAACCACCCGTAACACACCCTTAGAAACTGGCATGCGACTTCACCCCTCCAGGAACCACCCGTAACACACCATTAGCAACTGGCATGCGACTTCACCTCTCCAGGAACCACCCGTAACACATCGTTAGCAACTGTCATGCGACTTCACCTCTCCAGGAACCACCCGTAACACATCGTTAGCAACTGGCATGCGACTTCACCCCTCCAGGAACCACCCGTAACACACCATTAGCAACTGGCATGCGACTTCACCTCTCCAGGAACCACCCGTAACACATCGTTAGCAACTGTCATGCGACTTCACCCTTCCAGGAACCACCCGTAACATACCATTAGCAACTGGCATGCGACTTCACCCCTCCAGGAACCACCCGTAACACACCCTTAGAAACTGGCATGCGACTTCACCCCTCCAGGAACCACCCGTAACACACCATTAGCAACTGTCATGCGACTTCACCCCTCCAGGAACCACCCATAACACACCGTTAGAAACTGATTCACTAAACGAGAGGCGGGAGTCGTCTATATGTGGGAAAGTGTGCCCATGTCCTACGTGTTAAATGATTGAAATCGACAGCTTATTAACTCTTTCAGCGCCGAATTGTTTAAAGTAGATTCTTCCATATTCAAAATCGGGAGTCTCAATTACTCATGTAATCAAAGTTTAGACAATTTTTATAACTAAAAGGCAAACAATGCTGATTTCAGGTGAGACAGCTCGTTACGAGCTGACTCACCTGAATCAGTATTTTTGCAAAAACCTCAATATTGCCTTTAGCGCTGAAAGGGTTAATTTCATTATATACATCTAGGGGTACTACAAGTGTTTAGTGAAAGTTAACGTTGTCTAACTGTTGTCAATCCATCAATCAAATAACAGCTTCTTACCCCCCAGGAACCAACCTTAACACACCGTGAGTCACCAATATGATTCACTAAACGCGAGGCGGAAGTCGTCTTTATTTCGGAAAGGGTTCTCATGTCCTACGTGTAAAAGGGTTGAAATCGATAGATTAATAAATCATCAAATATATCTAGGGGTACTACAAGTGTTTTGTTGTTCTATTTTCTATGATAAACTTACTATATGCAGTATAAATAAAACCAAATACCTGAACTGTGTCGACGGTACAAGATGCCTGTACGTGTAGCCCAAGAAAACATTTAACAATACTAAATTCTTTATCATCAAACTATTGCGGTTATATTCATTCGCGGCTATGTTGATAAATAGCGGTAAACAGCCAAATAGTCCGTAAGAAAAACCTGATTTTAACTCCAATCGCTTGCGTGTCACTAACTGACTGCATTGCATATGCGAATATGAGTTACAGACTATGTGCATGCATATGTGATGAAGTGAAAGTGATTTTGTTTAAGGTTTTTGGTATTTGTTAGAATTTGACCTTAAAAGTGTGAAAGTAGGTATATGGGGTATCAATCCGGACCCAGTTCTGACTAGCTACTACAAAAGGGAACATATTTAAAGCAACAAATTTCTGTATTTAAGAAACAAAACACATGTCCTTTTATAGGGCTGAAATGAAATTCTTTACAGTGATATGCGTGTGCCATCTGAAAAAGTCAAATAGGTATAATCAGGGGGTGATACTTGTTAATTTACCTTTAAATAAAGATCGATTTGTTGTGGGTGTCCGTCTAACCTTTAAACTGACATGACATCAACAAGTTTAAGTTCACCGAAACACAATTACTTTTGCCGAGCCCGGTAGCTCCGTTGGTAGCGACACCGCCTGGCAATCAAAGGGTCGTCAGTTTAAACCCAAGCTCGGCCAACACTCTTTCCGACCTTTGACAAAAGTCACTGACAAGCGACATTCGTCAGCCACCAATGGGCTAATAGTCTATGCGGAAAAGCAGCCAGTTGCTTGGAAAATATGTTGTGTGTAGTAATGGTTGAAGAAAGCCTGGCTTGACGGCCCTCGTCGATACCAACTGAGCTCGGCCCGTTACCATTGGCATCTAAGTTATGTCACGTATAATTGTGTTACCAGAGAGAGATATATATATAAGATTTATCGCGATACTGTTGTATCAGTTGCAGTGCAATTCATGTATGCTTGAGCGTCAATGAGGTTAGCCACAAGTACAATTAATAATTTTGAAAATCTCTGGTTTGACCCGACCAGGGATCAAACCAATGTCACACTCTCTATGGGACTGAAACTCTCACTCCGCCACTGTGTCACATATACTGAAGACAATCATTAATAAATTAATGTAAGCAAATTCCTTAATTAGTCTTGTATCCGGCTTACTATATTAAGTTAGTACGGCTGGCATGAACCAACAATGTCGAAATGCAGTGTAGTATGGTGGTACCCAGTGTATTATAGCAAATTACAACATCTTTTGTTTTTAAGTAAATAAACAATTGCTTTTCGTAAATTCTACAGTGGACCATAACTTAAATAAATATACAAATAATAAATACGGATTTTGAAAGATTTGGTACACAAAAAAGTTTGCGTCTATAACGTTTGATTGCTCCACCATATGCTAATGCCTTGAACTGGTATCCCAGCCTAACGGGACCTTTAAATCTGGCGTTTCTTAGGAAATCACAGAGAAGAGTGCAGGGTTATATTACCTGATAGCAGTTTCAAATGCATTTTATTTACTTCTGAATATATAGTCTAAGAAACAACAAAATACCATGCATACGTAACTACTTAAGATATATTTCGTCGCTCACACCCTTCCGGAACTTTCGACGCCAACCTAAGCGGCATACCACTCAGTACTCTAACGTCCCTTAAAACCTGCCCATCTTCTGATAACACTAATGGACTTAATTGCTCAGGTTCAAATGCTTTGCCGTTCCTGGCATCGGCACACGTCTACACAAGGTACACTTTGTTACATATTCAAAGTATAATTGTTACATAATTAAAATAAAGCAATCTCAAAAATATAAAAGAATGCATCGCGTCATTCGAATGGAGATCTTTTTGCATCTGCGATACAGTGAAGTGTTATGCTGCGATTTCTGTATTAAAGAATGTTAAAGAATGCAAGAACTAAATTGTCAAACTTAACGGCATAACAGAAGTCTTGGTGCCTAAATATTATGCGGGGCCTCACTAGAACCTTCTGTGTCCATCTACAATTGTTAGATCCAAACAGATGTAATTTCTTACAATAAAATGAACAAATTTTCTACAAACCTACGTACAGTGGATTCCCGATAACTCGAAGTCGAAAGGGATCTATAAATTTCTTCGAGTTATCCCAGGCGTCTGAGTTTATAGTTGTGAAAAACCCGTTTCTAATAATAGAATTATGTCATATCCTAAAAATAGCGTGGGTTATATATCATATGTGGTACCACATATAATGGTTTATAGTGACACGATCTTATGGTTTTTTTTTGCAAATCTTCTAAAATAAAAACCCAGACGCCTGTTATCGACGTGTTAATCCCTCGATTTATTCTAACTTCATTCATGTTTTATTTAGGAAATATAATTTACTTTAGAGTGATATACCGGATCTTATATCACGATTTGAAGTCCAGATGTGTAGTAATTAATGAAGAATGCCGATTAATTTCTGCAATAATTAAATATGTACTGGAACGGCCAGATCAATTTTGATTTGTTTATCTCACTTGCTCCCAGCTGTGGAAAGCAGAGTTTGAAGTATTGTCCGCTGTCTTAAGACAATGGTTGTTATTTCATCTAAGATTAACATCAACGACTAAATGTCCATTTATCCCGTATTATGATACACAACTTCTCTTTACTAAAAAAGAAAGAAACTTAAATGATTGTTAAAAAGGATTAAAACGTAATGACAATTTGTGGATTGGACTTGTCGGGTGTTTAACAAGGACTGTGCATTTGGTCAACCCTTTCCCACATATAGCACATTTGCAGCAGACGACTTCGAAAATGTTTAATCAAACATATGGAAACTGTCTATCAATGAAAGTATAATTATTGAATAAATTTGGAAACATTGTGTCAAAACTCTGTATGTGGGAAAATTGTAATTAACAACATTGACGCACTGTGGTAAGGATTTATAGGTCGCGTGTAATATTAACCTGATAAAGTATGCTCATCGTCCCATCTAAACATGTATAGTCATGAGATAATGCCGTCCCTTTATTTGACTTTACCAACATTTTACTTTATAACCTCGCTAAGGGTAAGAAATAGTAAAATATCTTACGTATTGTTTAATTTAATTCATTTATGAATGAGATGTATGAGAATTTTAACCCATTGTATCTGAATCAACAGTGAATCTATTAAAAGTAAGAAGACAGAAATGAAAATATTGTTTGTGAAAAGATGACATTTCGTAAAAGCAAACACAGGTTCTTTTCGGGGACTATTTGGCTAATCAGTCTGGCCGCGAATATATTTGATATACTTTGGCATGTATGGTCAATTCAAGCTGACCTTTCAGCCGGTGTCGTCAGATCCAATACATCGTTTTTCAATCATAACCGTTGAAACTCAACCTATTCTTTACTTTATTACGTCGTGTGTGTGTGTGTGTGTGTGTGTGTAAACATCGTTGAAAATATAGCAGTATCCGATGACGTCACGTACGATGACGAAAACGCAAAACTACGAAGATGAAAACGCGAAAACACGATGACGAAAACTCGAAAGTACGATGACGAAAACGCAAAAACACGAAATCTCGAAAGTACGATGACGAAAACGCGAAAGTACGATGACGAAAACGCGAAAACACGATGATGAAAATGCGATACAATTTCGCGTTTTCATCATCGTACTTTCGCGTTTTCGTCATCGTAGTTTCGAGTTTTCGCGTTTTCGTCATCGTACTTTCGCGTTTTAGTCATCGTACTTTCGCGATTTCGTGTTTTCGCGTTTTCGTCATCGTACTTTCGCGATTTCGTCATCGTACTTTCGAGTTTTCATCTTCGTAGTTTTGCGTTTTCGTCATCGTACTTTCGCGTTTTCGTCATCGTACTTTCGCGTTTTCGTCATCGTACTTTCGCGTTTTCGTCATCGTACTTTCGCCTTCCGGTACGCATGCGCAAAATAATATTAACAAAACAAAACAAATGGACGACTTCATACAAAGTCATTTTGAGAGAGGCTATGCCTACAACGAAATAATTGTTTTATTGAAATCGCATATGGGTATAGACATAAGGTGAGCTTGCACCAATTGTTATTAAAAATACAATGGAAATTTATTGAATTCCTGTATGCGCAAGCGCACCGGAAGGCGAAAGTACGATGACGAATACGCGAAAGTACGATGACGAAAACGCGAAACTACGATGACGAAAACTCGAAAGTACGATGACGAAAACGCGAAAACACGATGACGAAAACGCGAAAGTACGATGACGAAATGTATCGCATTTTCATCATCGTGTTTTCGCGTTTTCGTCATCGTACTTTCGCAATTTCGTCATCGTAGCTTCGCGTTTTCGTCATCGTACTTCCGCGTTTTCGTGTTTTCGCGTTTCAGATTATTTTATTCAAAGGCGAATATGCAGAAGGCCCTAACGGAATTCCGTAGAATCAGAAAGGATGAAATTTGCACGGCAAACTGGCGGTATAACAAAAGGTGCAAAATGACAAAATTTAAAACTACATTCTTATGAAAGTGTTATGCTGTAAAATTTCTAGTATTTTTGTGTAATGAAGTTTTACGAAGAAATGTCATAAGTTCTTTTCAGTTTTAGACACATGGTAGGTGTAAAAGGGGAAACAAAAGTCTTCAGGATGTAGGGTTTATATACTTGATTAGTTTTTAGCACCTTTTAGGGGTAAGATTAAGTGGCGAAGCAAACAGCCAATTGAGACTGCAGTTATTTCACGACATTTATTACTCTATTCAAAGATAGTTGTCAAACTTATATTATAGTATACACAGCGTTTAGAATGTTTATTATCAATTAATCTGTGGAAGTATTTTTCTTGACAACCTATCACCAACTCTAAAGATAGTTGATTAAACGTAAATTGTAGCGTAAACAGAATGCCCGGCTTAACTGATACTTAAGATTAAGCCAGACAATGACATATTTAGGGCCCAGCCCCTAGCGTCCCCTGCATCCGGATTAATCGTCTCAATTTAATTGGCCATGTGTTGGCATATATTTGTAACATCCTTTTTCATTGGATGTTGATAGTTTTGGCAATTCTCTAAAAGTTGTGTCTTTCCTCGATCTGCTCGCCAAATGGCTTTATGCCGATAGGCGAGGGTAAACAACCACATAAGAAGATCGAGTCACTTTTACTGTTGACTTCGAAGTGTTTCATCTCATAATAAAACGAGGAAATAGACACATTTCTTGATCCTTTTTAGGTAAGAGTTTTGCTTATTTGTGTAAGAGTGTTTTATCTATTTTAATGATTAAACAGTTTTATTTGAGACTAAAATGTTTCTGTTTTAGAAACATGCCTTAAAGTTATTTCAATAATATTGTATTAAGTAAGATAATTTAGAATGAAAAATCAGTCGTGATATGTTTATAAATGTATATGTATATTTCTTATGATTATCATGTTCTGATGATGTATAATGTAAGAAGCGTATTATTGTCTATAGCTTGTACACCCAAGTCACATCAAAGCGCTGTACACTTTTCGGTCATTCGTTTGGCTTCATTTTTCGCGTTTCATTAGATAGTTAACTTAGTCGTTCTATTGAAGAGAAAAGCAGAAATTTGTTAGTGAAAATGTTTTAAGTTTAGGTGATACTTTTAAGACAGCAAAAGATGTTGACATGTATGTATATTGCTTCTTTGTATACTTTTGAAACAAACGAACATTCTTTGTTTATCTAATTACTAATTGTCAATTAAGATTAAGTTGTCATTAACGAACTCAGGAATTGCGGTGACACTTTGCAATACATTCTTTGTTTATCTAATTACTAAATTGTCAATTAAGATTAAGTTGTCATTTATGAGTAACTTAGTTTTATTTGACAATATTAAAAACCGTATTCGGTATTATGAAATGTTGTTCAATAATTATGATGTATATGTTATTCACACTTTTACTGTTGACTTCGAAGTGTTTCATCTCATAATAAAACGAGGAAATAGACACATTTCTTGATCCTGATTAGATCTCGGGAACGAGTCACGAAGAGTCGTGTGCACGGCACAAAAAAAGTGTACGTCTGATTTCAAGATAATTTAGCAGAACTGTTCATATAGTGACCATCTATCTGTGTTAATTCTTATTAATTGGTTGAAATTCTTAGAAACCAGGTGGCATCTAAAAAGGGGAAACTTGTCCGATTCGAGTTATTTAGTAGAAATGTGCCATCAGTGACTCTCATCGAAAATTGTTCAAGCAATATCAGTTGGTTGAAAATAGAGGAGCGAGGCGGCATCAGAAAAAGAGCTTTTTAACTCTATTCTTATGAAGGTGCTCGTCTTATTTGTTACCTCAAAGACCCTTTTTATAATTCCTTAAGTTACGGCATCAGTAAAGGGGTGAGTTGAACTTTTAGCTTCAAATGACATCTCATCCTAATCCACTAGGACAGAACTTTATTATTTCAAATTTGTTTAAAGATATAAATTAGAAATACAACTTGTGTTACCGCAGCAAGAGAGTAAAATGCATAAACTGTAAAATTCTTCCTCTCTGAATCCGCTTGTCAGATTACAAAATTATTTAGTACAAATGTTCCATGAGTGACCCTCTAGAAGATTTGTTTAAGCCGTATTAATTGATTGAAAAACATGGCAGCAAGACGGCATCAGAAAAGAGGGGGGGGGACGACTTAATAATTTTTCTTTTCAAGTTTTTTGTTTGATTAACTACATTAAGAGACCATATCTTAGTAACTACTTGATGCATTGCATTGGAACGTTATACAGCCCTTCCCAACCATCGCCCCTATGTAACCAATATATTACGATTACTCTATCCAGCATTTTCCTGCAAGTAATGGCCTTTTTTGGACTGGTTAAAGTTTTGCAACTACATTTAGAGTGTAATCTCAGTAACAACTTGAAGCATTGTATTGAAATGTTATACAACCTTTCCCAATTTCACAACTATAACACAACCAATTAAGATAACTCTATCCTGCATATGGTGCAAATTGTTGCCTTTTTTATACTTAGAAATTATGGTTAATGTTTTGCATGCAACTACATTAGAGTCCATTATCTCAGTAACTTAAATAAGCGGTGAAATTATTCGAGCGCGCTGTCCTGCGACAGCTTTTGTCTATATATCTGTTTACATAAAATATACAGTTCCCTTTGTTATGCCCCCGGAATCACTGATTCGGTGGGCATCTATGTTTTGGCCTGTCTGTCTGTGTGTCTCTTTGTCTGTCTGTCGAAAAAAACTTTAACCTTGACCACAACTTTTGAACCATAACAGGTGCGGCTACCATATTTCACATGTGTATTCCTTGTGACATTACCTTTCTGTCAGTACCAACATTTTTGACCTTGCGACATTGACCTTTGATCTAGATGTTGCCATTTGGGGGCATCAGTGATTCACAAACACATCTTGTCTTTAATGTCTTTAAGACGTTTAAACCCATTGTCTTGTGTAGACATAAATAGTTTATAAATATCCGATTTTCTGATGCGTTTGCAATTACTATACGACCGGTAGAAAATCGAAAATTATCCAAGAAAGTTGATTTCTTTTTTCCGTCAATGTTTTCTGCTTATTTTAGTGAATCGTCGGAGAAAATGTAACGGTTAAAGTCTTATTGTTCGTCTAGATCTTTACGGAAATTACATGAGACACATTCAAATTATTTTTTTAATTTTATTTATGCATAAACATCATAATCTGATCATTGGAAATGTATACATGCAGGGTTTTCCTGATAATGCGAGATTTAAAACTTATGAGAAGAGTGTAACCTAGGATTAGCCTGCACATACGTGCAAGTTTATATGTTGCTGCACTTATCGCATTTTCTTTATTATCACAAAACCAATATAAAGACAATCGGTCTTAGAACTATGCAGTCTGATCTTTGTCAGCACTATCAAGTAAAATATTTCATCAGAAAGCCGCATATAAACACACGAACACCGCAATAATAACTAAACACTAATTCACGTTTTATACCTACACCTAAAACGTCACTGTTAGTTTCAACCCAAGTGAATGAGCCGAGATACAGTGTCAGCATAAGCCATCAACTACAGAACACCAGCTTCATACCTATCTTTCAGGATACTTAGTCTACGGTCAATAGTCTGGTACCCCTTTGAACGTGGGCGGGTTGGTCCACCGACAGCTCTCTGTATTATGTCAATGTTATTTGCGTTATGAATGTCTTTGAACATCTGGATGGCTGTAAATAAGTTCGCATGTAGGTGCTTGGTCATTTACTCAAGTTTGCTGTGCCAGACTTCGATGTTGTTCGTAGTGCGTGGTCCCTGTGTGTCAAAGTGGTTCCACATAGGTCTGTCGTCTTTGTCTGCTGCACTTCGGACGAGTGTCTTAACATCTTCGTTTTCCTTATACGGAATCTGCTGACCGGTTGCTTGTGTTGGATGCGGCGAAGTGCTGGAGGTTCTCGGTGGTGGCGTAGGCAAGCATGCAGTTGCTCTGGTCACCGTCGTTGAACAGTAGAAATATGTCACCAGTGGCTGTTTCTGTCCATCTGCCATCTAAGAAGATATCTGTCTTAGTCTTTGGAAGTGGGGGTATCTGTGTTCTGCCTCGGTACATCGTGGACTTTGTGGAGTAGAAAGTAGATTTTTTCTCAACAACTTCGCGGCAGATGTCATTCCATTCATTGTCTCTGAGTTTGGTCAGCTCTTCTGTAAAGATTGTGGGTCTTGGTCGAACTTCTTCTGCGCATCGCTGTGATATATTGCTCATGATCTGTTTGGAAACGATGATGGTTTCTTCTCCCAAATCCTGTCGGTATGTCGTTGATTGTCGACAGGAAAGCTTGGCAACTTCGCTCGACGCATCTCCAGAACACCTTGTCTTCTCTTCTACGGTTTAGGCGATAGATGTATCCGTCAAATGTCAAGTTATGTCCCCCGTTTTTGGGATAGGGGCGTTTCGCCACTATCTCATAGCGGAGCTGCTTTCGAAAAGTCGGATTAAAGCTGCAACCGCAGTCCACATGTGTATACCTACACCAAAATCGAGTTTTGATTGGTTATAATCTGCCTTTTCAACGATTTCATTGGTTCGACCGAATCACAAAACCCTCCGCTTGCATAAATTAATGAGACAAAATAGTTTCTATGAATGAAACTCACTCTGAAATATGGTTGACCTTAAGGTCAGTAGTGTGAGGTAACGTCGACCGTTCTGTGACCCCATTAGTTTACAACAGTCGACTTATAGAGAAATGTGCAAAGCACTGTAAATACAATTATTGAAAGGAGTTGAAACCATTGTGGCAAAAGTAGAAATTGCCTACGAAAAGCAATTTCCCCTTTTGTCACAATGTTTTCGATTGTCGTCTGCTGCACATGCGTCTGTAAGCGTCTGTAGGCGGAAAATGGTTACATCCTTCCCATGAAAGCGGAACCCTTTCCGTGATACTGTAACAGTTCGAATATTTAAAAAATATTGTTGAAAATGGAGCTATTGCTGACAATGAGCAATTCCTCCTTTTCACACAATGCTTTCAAACACGTTTCAAATTAATTCTTTTCATATTTAAACGTTTTACTATGGACGTTCTTTCCCTCTTTCTCCCTTCCGGACACATTTTGAATAACATGCTAGAGATGAATGATTACGAGCAATTTTGCCTTACATCAAGGGGAAAAATATATAGTTGAAACCTTTGTGGAAAAAGAGGAAATGGGTCATGATAAACAATTCTGCAGCCGTCTGCTGCACATGCGTCAAAAAGCGACTGTAAGCGGGAAAGGGTTGAACCGTTCCCGTTATAGCTACTTAGTTACAAACAAATGTTGAAAGTATATTTGCAAACGGAGCAATTGCTGACAATGAGCAATTCCTCCTTTTCAAACAATGCTTTGAAACATGAATCAAATTGTTTCTATAACCTAGATAACGAAAACATTTGTTTACAGTTATTATTTTAACTTTTGCCCCTTTTAGACACATTTGACTAACCCTAACAGATGAATGATAATCAACAAGTTTGTCTTTTTCCACAATGTTTTCATCACTATTCAAAATCATACTTTTATTAATTCAGGTCAATAGTTATGCCTTAGTTCAATGTTGTTTGCTGTATATTTAGTCTATGTGGTCAAGGTTAAGGAATACTGTAAACAAACTTGTTACAACATAATTCGTCCAAAGAGAGAGGTCCTACTGTGTATACATGCCATGAAATAATGTTACAAACGGTCTCACCGCTACTGGGGAATTGTTGGTAAAACAGGTCGCGTTTTGTGTTGAATATTCTCATGTGTCGCTGTATGTAGACCCTACTAGGAAATTAAATCTACAAACTATAGATAAGTTAATTTCAACATTGATTGATTGGGATTTAACGCCGTTTTTAACATTTCTTCAGTCATATCACGGCGGCCAGTTCACCTACAAATGTATTTCCTGGTTTTCTCAAACCAGTACTCCTCACAACAATCTTCCCAAGCAACTGGCTGCGTTTCCACATAGACTTAGCCATTGGTGAAAGACGAATGACGCATGTCGCATTGACTTTTGTCAAACGTCGGAAAGAAATTTGGCCGAATTTGTCAACACATCCGAGTTCTAACCGTAAGGTCATTATTTATTTTATTATTGAGAAGCTTCTAGCGATTTTGGGACTAAAATTATAATGTATATGCATTTGCGTTAATTTAAGACTCAACGTTCATCAACGTGTAATATAGTCCTAGATGTATCTGTTGACAAACAAGAGAAAGTTGATGCAAGGCATCAATGTCGCCGGAAAAGACTGCATTGATTTATTTATGTATTCTTGACTTTCCTTAGTCTATTCAAACATTTGCTTATAAATTTTATATTCATACCTATACATTAGGGTATCTATAAAAAATTAACGAAATGTGTACACATTTATCTTGGCTTAAATTTAATTTTGCTGTTGTTACTTATTTAAATAATAGTATTCATTCATATAATTTCAATGTTTGTCAATCTTATTCGAATCACAAGGTAAATATCCTGGTATTGCTTTAAAGGGAGGTAATTTGAAGAAAACAAAAGTCTTCAAAAGGAGAAATATATCAGCATTACCGTCTACAGTTTAAATTGTTCTATTGTTTGTGGATTTAAAAATGTTCTTTTTTTCTTATTTCTACATGTACAACGAAATATTGCGGCTTCTCTTTGACGCTTTGCGTCAAACATTCGTCTTGTACTTGTCTAAAATAAAATAATATCACTCGCTTTTTCATATCGAAATGCGCATGCGCGAAAATCGATGTTAAAGGTCACGAAAATACACAACAGAATAGGGTCTATATTTAGCTTAGAAACAGTTCCTACTTTAGATATTCATGGATTAACATTATTAAATGAATTCTACACAAATCAAGACATCTCTTTGAACATGAAAACAACATTTAGTAAGTTAAAATTGCTATTAAAATGAGAATCCGAAATTGACCTCAATGATGACACATAAGAGTCTGCATTAGGGGTTGTTGGTTCACGTCTTGAAGGGACCACTTTTGTCTTCGTAAATAAGACAAAAAACTTAAATGCGAGTGAAATAAAAAAAAATGCAAACATTAAAAAATCGGAATATTTATTTCATTTTAGATGTGTCATTTATTAGTGTTCGTAAACAACCACAATTGTAATATGTTCAAATCATCTAGATTTGTTTCTTTCTAATAATAAGCCGCCCTCCCATGTGATTTCCGAAAAGCTATTAAAAATAGAAGTCGCGGGCTTCTAAACTAGAAATGTAGTCTAAATAGGTTTTTGAAAATTAACCTTGACGGTCCGGTCCCGTTTCGGAGATACAATTAAATTGCAAATACTTTACAAATACCATAATCTAAGCTGACGTGTTTTGACGCATCGAACCAGTCTTCTGTAATCAATACTTAAGTTGTCTCCGTCTGTAAAGCTTGGAGGTATAATCCGGCGTCCGGCCGGCTGTCTGCCTGAATGTGCATTCGTCCGTCCGTCATGGATTGCATGTATTGGTTAACACGTTGTTTCTGTATGGCAGATTTATTTCAAAGTGGTCACAATTATACCCGTGTGATCAGGAGAACGGCAAAGTACTAGGTACATAACTCTGGTCTGTTTTTTCTGTTATCTCCATTTTTCCTTATTTAGTTCAGCGATTGTCTCAATTAACTTTCATTGTATCAATTTCAAACTTGGTTTGTATGTAACTTATGACCTACAGATTTGCAGTGCACCATTACCATAAATTTAGCATGCTGCGTTTGGAGTGTGTATATTTTTGTCTTTCAATGTTCTCCCTTATTATATGCAACACATGCATGCGTTCCGTGAAATTCCCTTTTTCGTTAATGGGTGCTTCCCCAAGATTTGTACTTCGTCAAATCTAGTCTGTTTTTTAGGTGTAAACTCAATTTTTTCATTTCTTCGGTTATTGTCTCAATATATGTCCAATATATCAATTTAAGACTTGGTGTATAGGAAACTCAGAGCTGCAATTGTGCAGTGCAAAAGAAACATAACTCTATCATGCTTTCGATCGTCTTTCATTTATCAGCATGATTACAATATACATTGTGGATCTTTAGTGATTTCTGAACTAGAAATATTTTAATTAAGGGTAGCTGCTCGGGTTTTTTTTGTCAATCTTTTGTCCTTCGATATTTTGTTTATACAAGAAAAGGGTAAAACTTTGACAAATGAGGTATATGTTATTGGCAGGCAATATGTGTTGCTTCAAACATTTTTGGTTTGGTTTGTTTAAAGGTCATTGTTTCATTGTTTCAACAATGTTTGTCCATATGATCTATGCCATATGTTTTCAATTTACATATGCCCCCTATACCAGCAGCGCTTTCAGCGCTTTGATTAATGATGATGTACTGAACACGTTCAGCTGTACGTTTGCCATGGTTGATTATGACTGAGTGATTGTTGGATTGTTTCATCATTTTGCTTATACGTAAGTTATTCGTATGTTTCTAACGGTTTTAACTTTGCTTATAAGACAGAAAAAAACTTAATTACTTATGACTAGAAAATATTTCATTAACGCTTAAAGGAAAACAATTAAATTATAAGCCGAGCCCCGGTAGATCAGTCTGTAGCTACGCGGTCTGTCAATCCAGGGGTTGTGAGTTCGAACCCCAGCTCGGCCAACATTCTTTTCGACATTTGACAAAAGTCACTGTGACAAGCGTCATTCGTCTTTCACCAATGGGCTAACAGTCTAAGTGGAAAAGCAGTCAGTTGCTTTGAAAGTATGTTGTGTGGTGTACTGGTTTGAGAAAACCAGGAAACATATGTGTAGGTGAACTGGCCGCCGTGATATGACTGTGATATGACTGATTTGTTTGAAACGGCCTTAAACCCCGATCAATCAATTCATTTAATTATAAAATGCATTTAAATTGTAATTATTCTGATCAATTACCGTCTATCCTTCAGATATCTTGACAGTTCGAACTTCATTACTAATGACTAGAAAACCATACTTTAACGCCCAAAAACAAAATCAATATAATTCTAAGTTATGAATGTGTTATTGAAATGCATTTAAATTGTAATTGTCGTCTATTCTTAAAATCAAAATAAATCGATTTACATTTATATTTCTACGCTATTAGGTACCCCCTAATCCCGGACAGGTGTTTATCTGTACGAGTCGACGTTTCGGGTACACACCCTTCACGTAATGCCGATACGTAAATGAAAAGGACACCTTTTTGTGTGACACGTCATTAGTTTTGTGGCACATTTGCACTTTACTTCTCGAACCCTATTCGTTTAACCAGGCACCAGATGTACTTTCGGTATCGTTACATGCGTTTAACTAGCGGTCGGCTCACCAACTGACTATATCGAATCGAACCCACCTTTTCCTATAGGTAAGTCGTTAGCCTCCGGCTCAAACAGCGGGTGGTATATCATATGTGTTAGTGGTAGTATTAGTAGATGTAGTAGTAGACGATTTAGTTGTTGTGATAGAAGTAGTAGTAGTTGTAGTAGTAGTAGTAGTAGTAGAAGTAGTAGCAGTAGTAGTAGTAAAAGAAGTAGTGTTTGAGTGTTTGGTGTTTTGCGCTTCTTTCAGAAAAAAATCAGTTATATACTTCCTGGGTAGGTTAAAAAATACTGGTGGTCCATTAATCCTGACACCAGTCAATCAGTCGTAATGCTAACCCCGCAACCCTGAGCACCAAGGAGGGCAGCCATGTCTACAAATCTTTGGTATGACACCGGGGATTGATCACATTACCTACCGCACCTGAGACGGAAACTCTACCACAACACCAACGTGGCGTTAGAATAAGCTAAGTAGTAATAGTAGTTGTAGAAGTAGTAGTAGTAGAAGAAGTAGTAGTGATAGTAATAGTAGTAGTAGTAGTAGTAGTAGTAGTAGTAGTAGTAGAAGTAGTAGTAGTGATAGTAATAGTAGTAGTAGTTGTATTTGTAGTAGTAGTAGTAGAATAAGTAATTGTAGTAATATTACTTGAAGATTTCATGTTTTAATGGTCAGCTTTATTGTCAATGAGCAATTACCTTGGATGAATGTAAAACAAGAACAATCCTGACCACGCGGACACTATTGTCAGACATATGAATGTTGTCCAATTATAATATTTTTGTTTTGGTTTTAAGGACAAGAAGCTGAAAAGATCAATAGATTGAAACGACAGTTAACGACTTTGTCGAAATTTTCTGAAAATGCTGACATCGAAATAAAAGTCGACGCGTTTCCAACTTACAGACAAATTATCACTCATCTGCAGTAGAATACCTTAAAGTGGGGGATAATTTTCATAATGAGCACTTTCAACTTTAGCCATTATTCGATTATCACATTTTCAAAATGGTTCACAGTTGTTTTCAAAATCGTCGTATTTGGAAGAAGTAAAAAAGGTTAAAGAAATTACCCTGAAGCAACTTGTTGTTTATTTCATTGGTTATCCATTGTACCTAACATGTGTTGTTTTCACATTAGATATAGGAAATATCACGATTTAGGCTACAATTAACATCCAAACCATAGTAAGCATGTTAAGGTCAAGCGCGGTGAGATATATCAGCAAATTAAAGCGCTTCATCGCAAGACTGTGCTACGGTAAAAAGGTTCAAGTTGGTATTTCTGAACAGTTTAGGTTCAGATGACCTTGTCCACTTACTCAGTCTTAACATAATCTACAGCAGTTGACAGACTTTTCTAACCATCTCATGTAATGTGTGATCAATATAGATCTTGATCAGACTGTGTGGATGCAAATATATACTATTTACCAAAGCCAACTCAAACCGTTTATTTCTTTTAAGTGGGATTTGAGCTGTATCATCACCAATCGATTTTCTAATACACACATTTCCCTACGCTTCAAAAATGTTCTTTTCGTGTCGCATCTTCGCCTAAACCCACAGAGATAACATTTGAGCCATTGTGGACTCTGCGTAAAGTATCGAACCGGATCAGCCTAATCATACCGCACAGGCTTACACGGGTGGACACGGGTAGACATTTGCCACCATCTGTGGATTTTCTGTTTGCCCGGATTAGCCTGCGCGGACTGCGCAGGCTGATCGATGTCGATACATAACGCAGAGTCCATACTCTAGGTTTTCTCGTGGAACGGCTCATTTCAAGAGCGCGGAGTCCTATAAACAAAAGCAATTTCCAAGATGATTCCAAAGCATTGTTCAGCACTCTATAGACAAACGAGGAAAAACGAGTCATTTATAATGTATACACATAGACAGGTTTGTCGCCAACGCGTTAAATGTTCTCGACAGTTCTACTAACCCAGGTGACAACTTTAACAAAAATTCGTAATCTCACTGTTTCATCCCTGCTGTTGGTCCCTCGGGGAGCTTTTGAAAGAGGGTTAAGAAATTAAAGAATGTTCGTTGTTACGATTTATACCTTCAGACATTCGAACCGTATTTGTCGATTTGGGAGGTTTGTTGTATATACGTACAGTGAACACTCATTCAAGAGCAAGAATCGTCTTAGTCCATACTCATACTAATGAAATAATTTCTAGTAACTTTTTATAACTGGACTAGATTTGTTAAATCCGTTTGGCAATCAAAAGAAGGGGGTAAATCAAAATGGTCTTGATTATTTTTTAAACATTTATTGTTTTTCCTGTTTTTACCATTTATCCACTATATGAAAAACAGATGTGTTAAATGTGTGTGGTATGCTGGGTATATCAAATGAGAAGTGTGTGAAGTTGGCAGAGCATTAGACGTTAGACATTAGACATTCAAAAAAATAATTAGACATTAGTCATTCGATTAGACATTCGGAAATTTTGATTATCGAATGTCTAATTAGACATTAGACATTCGATTAGACATTCGAAGAAAGATTCGCAAATTTAAAATATATAATTAGACATTAGACATTCGCAAATTACCATACTTAGGTCTCGAATTCGTCGGAGATCAATGAACATGCAAAAAACGAATGTCTAATTGGTCAGTTAGACATTAGACATTCGATTAGACATTCGCAAATTACCATACTTAGGTACCAAATTTGTCGGAGGTCATTGTACATGCAAAAAACGAATGTCTAATTGGTCAGTTAGACATTAGACATCGATTAGACATTCGCAAATTACCATACTTAGGTTCCAAATTTGTGGAAGATCAATGTACATGCAAAAAACGAATGTCTAATTGGTCAGTTAGACATTAGACATTCGATTAGACATTTAGAAATTACCATACTTAGGTTCCAAATTCGTGGCAGATCAATGTACATTAAAAAAACAAATGTCTAATTGGTCAGTTAGACATTAGACATTCGATTAAACATTCGCAAATTACCATACTTAGGTTCCAAATTCGTGGCAGATCAATGTACATGCAAAAACCGAATGTCTAATTGGTCAGTTAGACATTAGACATTCGATTAGACATTCGCAAATTAAGGGATTTAGGTACCGAATTTGTCGGAGGTCATTGTACATGCAAAAAACGAATGTCTAATTGGTCAGTTAGACATTAAACATTCGATTAGACATTCGCAAATTAAGAGATTTAGGTACCAAATTTGTCTGAGGTCATTTTACATGCAAAAAAAGAATGTATAATTGGTCAGTTAGACATTAGACATTGGATTAGACATTCGCAAATTACCATACTTAGTTTCCAAATTTGTCGGAGATCAATGTACATGCAAAAAACGAATGTCTAATTGGTCAGTTAGACATTAGACATTCATTCGATTAGACATTCGCAAATTACCATACTTAGGTTCTAAATTTGTCGGAGATCAATGTACATTAAAAAGACGAATGTCTAATTGGTCAGTTAGACATTAGGCATTCGATTAGACATTCGCAAATGAAGAAATTTAGGTACCAAATTTGTCTGGGGTCATTGTACATGCAAAAAACGAATGTCTAATTGGTCAGTTAGACATTAGACATTCGTTTAGACATTCGCAAATTAAGAGATTTATGTACCAAATTCGTCGGAGGTCATCGTACATACAAAAAACGAATGTCTAGTTGGTCAGTTAGACATTAGACATTCGATTAGACATTCGCAAATTACCATACTTGGGTTCCAAATTCGTCGCAGATCGTCGCAGATCTTTTTAATGTACATTGATCTGCCACGAATTTGGAACCTAAGTAAAGTAATTTGCGAATGTCTAATCGAATGTCTAATGTCTAACTGACCAATTAGTCATTCGTTTTTTTAATGTACATTGATCTGCCACGAATTTGGAACCTAAGTATGGTAATTTCTAAATGTCTAATCGAATGTCTAATGTCTAACTGACCAATTAGACATTCGTTTTTTGCATGTACATTGATCTTCCACAAATTTGGAACCTAAGTATGGTAATTTACGAATGTCTAATCGAATGTCTAATGTCTAACTGACCAATTAGACATTCGTTTTTTGCATGTACAATGACCTCAGACAAATTTGGTACCTAAATCTCTTAATTTGCGAATGTCTAATCGAATGTCTAATGTCTAACTGACCAATTAGACATTCGTTTTTTGCATGTTCATTGATCTCCGACGAATTCGAGACCTAAGTATGGTAATTTGCGAATGTCTAATCGAATGTCTAATGTCTAATTAGACATTCGATAATCAAAATTTGTGAATGTGTAATCGAATGTCTAATGTCTAATTAGACATTCAATATTTTAAATTTGCGAATCTTTCTTCGAATGTCTAATCGAATGTCTAATGTCTAATTAGACATTCGATAATCAAAATTTGCGAATATCTAATCAAATGTCTAATGTCTAACGTCTAATGCTCTGCCAACTTCACACACTTTAAAATGAGCCGTTCCACGACAAAACCAACATTGTGTGTGTAAAATATCGACCCGGATCAGCCTAAGCATGTCGCGCAGGCTAACTCGGATAGACACGTTTCGCCTCCTGTGGATTTTCTGTTGCAGGAATCATTACGTTTTACCTCTATCCACCTGAGACGGAATGCATCGGCCTGGATGAGCCTGCGCGGTTTGCGCAGGCTGATCTGGTTTGATACATGACGCAGAGTCCATAATCTTGGTTTTACTCGTGGAACGGCTTAAATATACATCACACTACGCAACTTTTCTGCACATGAACGACATTACAGGAAAACTAACCACAATGCATTTGCGACCGGTATAGACACGGATCACACTTCTGAATCTACACCGTGCACCCTATTTAATATTTCAAAGAAGAAATGATGAAGCGAAGCACAGAGTGACTGTGTAAACTGATCGCATCCAATACTTGTCAAAATGGGTTTTCGTAGAGCATATCTCATAGAAGCAATTAACGCAAGCAAAGCTCGGGATAAGGTGTGTATTTCAATTGCTTAAATCTTTATCAATGAGCCGTCCCACGAGAAAACCAACATTGTGGACTCTGCGTTAAGTATCAACCCGGATCAGCCTAAGCATGTCGCGCAGGCAAACTCGGACAGACACTTTTCGCCTCCTGTGTGAATCATTACTCTATATCTCTATCCCCTCGAGACGGAATGCGTCTACCCGGATTACCTTGCGCAGGCCGATCCCGGTCGATACATTACGCAGAGTCCATAATGTTGGTTTTGTCTTGGAACAGCTCATTTGTTCTTCAAAGCCCATTTGTTGGATCACATTTGCCCGATTTTATTTTCTTTTAATCAGGAAAGTAAATAATCGAGATAAGTAATTAAAGTGTATCCTAAATTTCACAATTCTCAATTTTTGTAGCAAGCAAAACTAAAAAAGTATTGAATATATGGTAATAGAAATGCTATTTTCTCAAAATTGAATCCTTCTCTATCGTGATAGATAAAAATATTTGAAAACATTATACTTTTTGATAATCTTTCATTCATTTGAATAATATCAGTCTATTAATTATAGCACAAAGATTGTTAAACTTTCTTAAACAAAAACAGGTTGTTTTAAACTTGTCCTAATTCAAATTACAGAGACATTTTTAATGTTTAATGTGTCTGCTGCTGAAGTGGAACGTTCAAGCTTTCAGAGAGATATGTATGCTTTGAACAAGTGCCATGCATGACTTCAAAGTTTTATTTGCTCCAAGATGCAGAACTTTTGAGAATCCGTGTGATATTTTAACCAGATAACAGATGTACAAAATAAACTGCTTATCCTTTCGCCAGTCCAATTTACACTGCTATCATCTGGTTTTCTGTGTGCATGTAAAAGCAAATGTAACTCTTCTTATTATTCCCCAACCGGTCGGAGATCGGTTTGGAGACTATAGGTTTGCTCGGGTTCGTTACTCCGTCCGTCCGTCCTGATGACCGAGTACTTGTGGGGTGTGGTGTTCTCCTAAAGCCCACCCACCACACTTATAAAGACGCTTAGATAAATAGGTTTTTTTTATTTTTTATAACGGGTATCTTATTTGCATATTAATTAATGTTATTCATTCCGTAAAATGGGGTTAATTACGAAATGAAATACATACTTGTGGGTTGCAACCCACAAGTTTGAAACAAAAGAAATACCCCCACAAATACACTTCATGGGTACGTCCGTCCGAAATTTCGTGTCCGGGCTGTATCGTCCACATGCTTGAATGGATTTTGATATTACTTCACATAATTATTCTCCTTAACAAGATGATGTGACATGCACATCACCTAGCCAACTTTTCCCAATGTCAATGTCATGATTGATCTCAAACATTGTCCGTCCGCAATTTCGTGTCCGAGCTGTATCTTCCACATTCTTGAATGGAGTTTAATATTACTTACAATACTCCATTACTTGTTGTTTTTGTTTCAATGCTCAAACTTTCAAAAGCTTTATATGGGGAAAACATTTCAAAGAGCTTCGACAAATTCTGAAATACAATGTAAGTTTCTGAAATGGATACAAAGCACTGTATTTGTAATGTGGGGGTACTCAAATACGAGTAGTTTCGGATTCTTGGGCTATCCGTACACTATTAAACTAGCTATATGTTGTGGTAATTGATTGGTCGATTCCCTAAAAAGCACGAGTTGAGCCAAATAGGTCTGATAGTGGCTTTGCTGTTCAGATCTTTAAAATATGTTCGGTATTTGGACAACCCGGTCTAACAGCTATTTACAGTACATCACATTAATGATGGAACACTTTCGCAAAAGCAGTGAACCTGTTCTGCTTTCCCCCAAATTATTGCAATTCATATTGGAATGTTTGGGTAATTACTTGTGCCAATTGTGTAACTGCTTTCAGACATATTTCAAAACTGGAAACCAAATCACTATCAAATTGTTTGACGAAGTTAGTAATCAAGTTTGAATAAGGACATCCAAGTGGGTCTTTTATTACAGAGGCTAGATGTTGACCCTGGAATGTCAAAGGTCAGATGTTTTTCTTTATCTCGTTATATAATTGACCTTTCACATTTCTCTGACTGGAACGCAATCATAACAAAGCTGGTATTTACTGTTTTTAAAAGTAGATATAATATTATATAAACAGTTTCACGTATATACAAACGATTTACAGTCATTAACATAGACATATTAAACAGCCATCAGCCAGACCTCGTTATGCCTATTGCCGAAAGCGAACGGACTGTCGTAACCTGCCGAAAAGTATCGGGTAGTGTCGTACAGGCTGCTGTCGTTGATGGCGGCTTTCAGTTCGGCGATTTTCACGGGTCTTTGACCTTCAATGTCGAATCCGGGGAAATCCCTGAAAGTTAAACGCTATCAATGATACTATGTTCCTTTAACCGTTTACCTTATACGATATTTTAAAGTCGCATTCTCACAACTAGTCCAATTCTGAGTCGCTTATCCATTCTGCTTGTATGCAGCACCATTGAGAACGGTTTTGAGCAAAATCCAAACACAGATGTGTTCAATGATTGTTAGTATCAATACAAAAACTCAAAAGGTCCGTTGTTCTTAGGAACGTTACTGACCTACTCTTATTTAAGAGAGTGTTTCGATATCTGATCGCAGCCGTTATGCTCGAGTGTCTTTGACTAAGGTACATTTAACAAGCTTACTGATTTGTAAAAGTGATAATGAACACGTGTCCTGTCGCCGTGATATAAATGAAATAATGTTGAAAACTGCGTTAACCCCTAATCAAACAAACAAACAAAGAACTCACTCTACGTAAACTTTCATAGCCGGTAATCTATGGACAAACACTTTGGGATTGGTTGGTGTCGGGGGATTAGCCTGGAGTTCCGTTGGTATCATAAAACTGCGGGTGACGTCAACATTGCCATTGCTCTTTTTATAAATATCGTCTAAAACCGGCGCTGTCATGGCAATCGTCTTACCTAATATAATAAATCATTGCTGCTGTTATTCAAGTACTTTAATTTGGAATTAGGGAAATATGTATCGAGACTAAAGCAATTACGCAATCAAAAATAGTTCCACCTTCATATTATTGTATAACTTAATGTTTGTCAAAAACGTTCACGTGTACAAAGCGATAAATAATTAGTTGTTACATTTGGCATTAATCTTGATTAAATGTCATAAACATTGTTTTATATATTAATGAATACTTTCTTCTGAGTGAAAAGTTTCTTCCAATGGACACGAAATACTGTATTACTTTTGGTTCCATTGTTGTGTTTTTTAAATTTTCAAATCATTTATTGGAAAGGAGTATTGTTTCAGATTAGTCTTTTTCACTTTTTACAGTGATTAGCATCTTCGCCATACACTTCCCAGTTATTGATACTTGATGGTAGCATAACTTTATTCAATTAACCCTTTCCCATATACAAACGCTTTCTGACACCTCTGCAGCGGACGACTTTTAAACACATTGTGACAAAAGTAGAAATTGCTCAAAACTATACCTTCATCTATAGAGCTTGTACGTGTGATTGCTTCGATACTTTCAATGGCGCCTGCTGCAGATTTTGTGTTTGGGGGAAAGTGTTAAAGAAAATACGTTGAATGACATACATAGTGTCAGGTGAAATAGGATCAAGTTGAACATGCAAACAATTATTAGTGCCAGTGAAAGCTTACAACTGTAGCTACCTTGTTCCTGGCATATTCCCTTAGCACTTTCCCAACAAATCTGCAGCAGATGACTTAGAAACATTTTGTCAAAAATATTGAAATTCTCTGTCAATGAAAGCACAATTATTGAATACAATTTTGAGCAATTTCTCCTACTGTTACACTGTTTTCAAATGTCGTCTGCTGCAGAAGCGTCAGAAAGGGCGGGGTATATTTGTGGGGAAGGTTAAATTGCCATAAACGGATACAGATTTTGAAAAATCATCTTTTCGTATGACACTACTTATCTATAAGATGAAACGCATTTGACGGCATACCTTCTGAATTACTGCCTTGAATGTAGCTAAACAACATAAAAAAAAGCCCCTTTTCAACAGAAGGCACTAGTGAGACGTCTTTTAAAGATGTCGAGATCCACACGGATGGTTCATATTGGCGGAGTTCATACCCCTGTAAAAAGGAAGATAAATACACAAGGAATTAATGATGTGTCTGTATGTGTATTATGCCACTTTCAACAATGATCAAGTTGTACTACGGCGTTTCTATGGTATGTTACAAAGACTACTAGTCCATTTACCCTCACACCAGCAAGTCAGTCGTTATACTAACCCCAAAATCCTGAGATGATGGAAAGCATTTCCTAGCATTCTTAAATTATTTGGGATTGAATCGCAACCTCTATTACCGAGACGAACGCTCTCTTGTTACCCCCACAAGGCGGTACAAATTACACTATGATAAGAATCAGAGTTGCAGCTGATATCATCTCCGACTTAGTCAATCAGTGGTTATCCCTTTTTCACTTGCAGGCGCATTTATCCGCGTGGTAGCCGAGCGTGAAGACGCCCAAATTCATCCTGAATGCTTATAAAGGCGGTTACCATAGGTCAGTAAAATGATAGTAAAAGACAAGAAGATTGAATTACAACAAACAAGACGAGTTGCCACAGGCAATATTGAGGTTTTGCAAACAATGCAGATTCAGGTGAGTTAGCTCGTGACGACCTGTCTCACCTGAAATCAGCATTGTTTGCCTTTCAGTTACCAAAATGTTCTAAAACTTTCATAAATTGAGAAATGGACACACCCGGTTTTGAACATGGACGAATCTACTTTAAACAATTCGGCGCTGAAAGAGTTATCAGAAGGCTTGTTTCTATAAAAAAAAATACATTAACAATCAAAATAAAAGCATGGATGAATCTGGCGTTCATGATTGGGAGATTTGAAACCGGGCGTCCTGAATTCGATCAGCGCTCGCGTTGGTCTAGATGGGGTGCCCCTTGGACAAGGCACATTTCCTAGTCTAGTACTGGTTTGTGAACCTTCGATCCTGGATGAGTGTATTATCGCCTTCATACAACTGAAATGCTGTTGAAAACGGGCAAAATGTCCAATACAGAAAACAAACAAGTACAATCATGGTATTTCAGTGAGTTTTTGTTGTTGCGACCTACATTAAAAGGGCCAGAGTACACTACTCCTATTCAGTATGTAAAATTGATTCGTTCTCTTTTAACCAACCGTAAGGCATTTTTAAGACCACCTGGAAAATAGCAACTACTTGAAAGATGTTTGGATTTTATAGCGTTAACTAGTGTGACCATTAACAATTTCAGAGTCAGTGACAATATTGTCTTTTTCCAAACAATACAGATTCAGATGAGAAAGCTAGTAAAAATGGATTCGCCTTATTTAACATGGAAGAGATTACTTTTAGAAATTCGACGTTAAACGGATGGCTTTTTGACTGTTAAATGCATCAATCAATGGAATGGTATAAAAAGCGTTAGACTTACTGAGTGTGATTCTAGTACACTATAGGCCGGGCAGTCCAAGTCATGACAGAACCACGGTCTGGTCGACGGAGCATCGGTTGGCGCGGCCGACACGAGGTATACCAAGGTACAATATAGTGCTACTCGGATCATGTTTTGTAGTGGGCTAGTTGGCTATAAATCTGGAAATACAGTGGACTCGTGAGTATTCCAACTCAAAAGGGACCCATAAATTACTTAATTCATACTCGCTGAGCCCCGGTAGCTCAGTCGGTAGCGACGTGGGCTGTCAGTCCAGGGGTTCTGAGTTCGAATCCCAGTTCTGCCAACATTCTTTCCGACGTTTGACAACAGTCAGTGTCTCTCACCAATGGGCTAACAGCGTGTGAACTTGACGCCGACATTACTGATTTCTTTGTTAACCCTTTACCTCATATAGACGCTTTCTGACGCATCTGCAGTAAACAGCTTTTTGAAAACATAGTGACAAAAGAAGAAATTGCACAGAACGAGCAATTTCTCCTTTTGCCACAATGTTTTCCACTTTTAGACATAGGTTATCCATTCAATTATAGAGATTTCCTATGCTTTAACAAACAAAATCCGTTCAGTCGTCTGCTGCAGAATTGTCTTATGAGGGAAAGGGTTAAAACCTAATCAATCATTCATACTCAAGATTTGAGTATGAAAAATAAGCTAGTGGTGAAAGTCATAGCAAGAAAACAGGGCAGCAGTATCTCTGATTGCTCGTATTTTGCCACAATGTTTTCAAGTCATTTCAATATTGATAATTAAATTAACATGCATTCGCCTAGTTATTTTCAAAGTCTTCTTATACTGTTAACCCTTTCCAACATACAACAAATCTGCAGCAGACGACTTTAAACACATCTTGCCAAAAAGGTGAAAAATCTACATAATTAAAAGTTGAATTTTTAAATAGAGTTGAAAACATTGTGACTAAATGTGAAACTACTCATTATGAGCTATTTTCAAAAGTCGTCTGCAGCAGATGCGTCAATATGTGTCTATAAGTGGGAAAGGGTTAATTTGTTTTAAATGGGAAAGGGTTAAGAGATCTTGTGGTTTGGGTCTTTTTAAAATATTGCTATATTACAGTCTGATAATTATGCCATATTCTTTCTGGGCTACTACCAACATATATATCAACCTTTTTATTATGTTAAACTACTACAGACGCCGATGTATCAAACGTCTTTCAAAAACATTACGAGACACAGATAAATTGCACAAATAAATGCACAAACTTTTCAGCTGGTACCTGTTCTCGTATATTATATATTTCATCTTATACCACTAATAAATACACAAACTTTTCTGCTGGTACCTGTTCTCGTACTTTATATATTTCATCTAATACTATAAATAAATACACAAACTTTTCAACTGGTACCTTTTCTCGTACAATATATATTTCATCTTATATCACAAATAAATGCACAAACTTTTCAGCTGGTACCTGTTCTCGTACATTATATATTTCATCTTATACCACAAATAAATACACAAACTTTCAGCTGGGTACCTGTTCTCGTATATTATATATTTCATCTTATACCACTAATAAATACACAAACTTTTCTGCTGGTACCTGTTTTCGTACATTATATATTTCATCTAATACCATAAATAAATACACAAACTTTTCAGCTGGTACCCTTTCTCGTACATTATATATTTCATCTTATATCACACAAAAAAACACATACTTTTCAGCTGGTACCTGTTCTCGTACATTATATATTTCATCTTATACCGCAAGATTTCCTTAGAGAACCTCAACGTAAGATGTTGTTATTATAATGAACTAAGAGACATAATAATTGTCTTGGGGGAAATATCGGTTTACCTCCCCTTTTCAATGGGTTCACAGCTACCTGCTAGCAATACCTATCTAAAAGGTACTGAGCTCAAGACGGAGATCAACACTTTGAAATGTTGAAAGTTCTGCAATCATTGCTAATAGTGACAACAAAGTAAGTATCAAGTAGCTCAAAACTATTTTGGCAGTAAACAGTCAAAGGAAAGTCAAGAAATGTAAAACAAAATGCCTTACTTGGTATGTCTACCCAGTAAAAATGAAGAATAAACAATCAATATTTAGATGTTTATGGTACTGGGAATCTAATATTATTATTCTAATATTTCAAAACAACTTTGAAAAGTTTAGAACGTTGACTATACTATGTATAATCTGGATTTCAGCAACTTTACGCAGAACGTTCGTTGATATTTCTTTATGTGGATTTATATCCGCGACACAACAAATAGTGGGTGGGGTTTACAGAAGCTTTTAAATGTCATGCTGAAAATTCGCGCTAATCTAGTATTTCCTGAAAATCTACTGACGAACATTGACGACATTGTTACAGATAAAGTATGGACACGGAGAGGTTTTGTAGATAATGCAAATAAATTTGAAATTAACATAAGCACCAATGTGATATTGTCTGTCATAAGCGGAAATAGCTCTTTGGTGTTCACGAACGGAACCACACCTCGCTTATACATTAACCCTTTCGCTGTCAAAGGCTATTAAAGGATTTTGCAAAGAATGCAGATTCAGGTGAGACAGCTCGTAACGATCTATCTCTTGAAATCTGCAATGTTTACCACTTAGACATTACATTTTACCAAACTCCAGTTAGGACGAAATATGGAGTGGTCCAATTTTCAACATAGAAGATACGCTTTTGTGAAATTCGGCAATGAAAGAGTTAACTAACTCACTGATGTCAGGGAGAAAATAATGGCAATGACAAATATGTATTGAAAGTATTTAAGCCAACGGCCCATAGAACACACTCAGCATTCAATTTAATTTACATTATAAAGCTGAGAATGATGTCCTTGTACATGTTGCATTAACATACAAATGGATTACGATATTTTCTTAATAACATCAGGATTGTCTTATTTGAGCAATGATAAAAAGCTAGTAAAGTTGGTGTTGCCTGTACACCAATTGAATAGAAATACAGATCTTACTTTATCAAACTTTTGGCAATGAAATAAAACATGAAATTCACATTCAACAATTATGTTCTTAACCTTTTTATAAAGAACACATACTTATGCTTTATTTAATCAGTTTAATGAACTCAAAATGTGAAACGATGACATCCGCTGATCATTCTTAGTGTTTGTAGTAAATGGTTTGCATCACTTAACGATTGCCAACATAGCCAAATCCAGTCCAGTCAATATTTAACAACGTCTTAAGTTTTGTGTAAAAGATCTTCAAACTTGCATATAGAAAAAATGTGAAATCTACTCACCGCAATATGTAACCGCCTTATGAACAGATACGGTCAGTCTTCTGGTATAAATACAGTTACATCACGTGTCCTATAATGTTTACTGGTTATGAAATGTTTGACCGTTTAGAGATATGAGACGGCAGAGGACTAGATAAGGAGGAGTAAACTGGTCTTTTCCCCCACATAATTTCTCTTATTACTCAATCAAACCCTATGAGGTGGGTACTCAAAAGAATCGTCTTTTGAGTACCCACGATATAGGGTTGAAGCGTCGAATAAGCATTTAAGAACATATAAAATACCCATTATCTTGAGCCCTGAGACGGTGGTCATTTTCCTGTCCAGTATGCGTATAAATACCTGTGTAACCAAAGTCCCAGCTCCGGTGACGGTCAGTGTACTTTAGCTCCGTTAACATTTGACCTAATATAGACAAAATTTGGTGCCTTTGTACTCTCTGGATGGTGTTTACGCATTTTACAACAGTATTATAGCACGGTGGGTTCTTTTCAAAACGAACAATTTCGCATGTTTTCACTTCAGAATTGCTTCGGTGAG
This sequence comes from Serripes groenlandicus, assembly GCA_031761405.1. Taxonomy (NCBI): domain Eukaryota; kingdom Metazoa; phylum Mollusca; class Bivalvia; order Cardiida; family Cardiidae; genus Serripes; species Serripes groenlandicus. Next base: position 98,329,054 of record JASEVX010000002.1, read on the forward strand.
TATGGATTGTTTCAGGAATCGAACTTACAATCGCTTGATTGGCAGCCGTCGTCGTTAGCGACACTGTTTGCTAAGAGATCGGCTATAAAGGTCACCCATGCTCGTTATCTATACAAACAAGTAATTACATGGGATGTATATTGTATACGTTGTATAAGATTCCAATCGTATCTTGGCACAGAGGTCGATTTGAGGTTAAACCCTTTCTCGTTAACAGACATCTGAAAGCATTGTGATAAAAGAAGAAATTGCTCATAATAAGCAATTTCTCATTTTGCCACAATGTTTTCTATATCTTTTTAATAATTATACTTTTATTGGCGGTGAGATTCCATAGTTGTCTACATAATTTAAAGGTGTGCTGAACTCCAGATGGAGATCAAAATTTTGAAATGTTGAAACTTCTGAAAATATTGCTAATAGTGACAACAAAGTAAGTATTAAGTAGATCAAAACAATTTTGACTAAAATTTAAAAAACCTGTAAAATTAAAAGTCATGAAAATGTATAAATTTGCCTTACTCGGTATGTCTACCCAGTAAAAATGACGCATAAACGATAAATATTTAGATGTTCATGGTACCGGTAAGTGAAATCATGACGCATAAACGACCAATATTTATATGTTTATCGTACCGGTAAGTGAAATCATGACGCATAAACGATCACTATTTAGATGCTCATGGTACCGGTAAGTGAAATCATGACGCATAAACGATCAATATGTATATGTTTATCGTACCGGTAAGTGAAATCATGACGCATAAACGATCACTATTTAGATGCTCTTGGTACCGGTAAGTGAAATCATGACGCATAAACGATCAATATTTATATGTTTATCGTACCGGTAAGTGAAATCATGACGCATAAACGATCACTATTTAGATGTTCATGGTACCGGTAAGTGAAATCATGACGCATAAACGATCAATATTTATATGTTTATCGTACCGGTAAGTGAAATCATGACGCATAAACGATCACTATTTAGATGTTTATGGTACCGGTAAGTGAAATCTATTATTTCGCCCCAGAATTATGATTCTAATATTTCAAGACTACTTTTGAGCAGTTTTAAAACCTTGACTATAATATCTTTTTTTCTGGATTTCAGCACCATTAAAAGTCGTCTGTTGCAGATGTGCTGCATATGGGAATTGGGAAATGAGCGGTGCTCCGTGAAAAGCAACCGTATCGTAAAGTTTACCAGTGTACATTGAAGATTTATCCGCGACTGCATGTTTTCGTATCCAACTTAACAATCTTTGTCAGAACGTTCTTGAAACCCTCTGTAACGTATTTGTGAACGGTGAAGAATCGAATCAAACTCCACTCATTTGCAGGTTGATCTGAATCCACAAATGGTCGCAAATGCACTATGGTCAGTTTTCGCAGAACACCGTTCGTATTTTCAAGTAAAGGTGGGTTAACTCTTTCACCGCCGAATTGTCTGGAGTAGACCCTACCATGTTCAAAATCGGACGACTCTATTTTCATGATATAGGAGTTTTGGAATAGTTCTATAACTGAAAGCCGAACAATGCTGATTTCAGGTGAGACAGCTCGTGACAAGCTGACTCACCTGAATCAGTAATGTTTGCAAAAAGCTCAATGTTGCCACTGGCGCTGAAATAGTTAAGATGTGACGAAAAGTTATAAATCCTATACTGAATGTCATTTGTTTGTTTGTTTGTTTCAATGTTGGTTTACGCCATTTTCAATAGTATTTTCAGTTATATCACGGCTAGGCGTTTTCTGGGTAATTTACCTGTATCCTTCATTCTCCTACATTCGGCCCTTGCACTCGTTTCGTGACGTATAAGAAATCAATTTTTCGAGCCACATTGTTTGTCTGTATAACTCATCAATGTCATGGAAGCGTTTTTCTAAGTTTACATTTTACTTCCGGTTACTTCATTTTATATTTGGCAATATGAAACTAGGTCACGAATTGAGGAGAACGCGTTTTGACGTTCACGACCGATAAACAGGCATATATTTGAGACATATTTTCAAAATATTTCTTATTTTTGTTAATGTTACCAGTTTATATTGATACTTATTTAAAATAAAATAATATTTTGACTACTCGCTTCTACATATCGAAATGCCCATGCGCGAAAATCGATGTTAAAGGTCACGAAACTAGGACACAACAGGATACTACTATCCTGAAACCAATGAATCAGTTGTAATACTATCCCAAGCGCCAAGGTGGAAAGCCTTTAATACCGTTCTAATGTATCACTTCACAATGAACAGACCTGAACAGTGTGTGCATTGCATTGTTTGATAACACAATGAGACAGTGTCTTTGTTTATTTCCTTTCTTTTACAAAAGACTGAAAAGGGAACTTGAAACCTTATGAACTGTCGAATATTAGTCAATAAAATTTACCCTTACCAATATAAGACAAATCTGAAACAGGCGACTTTGAAAGAATCTAAGCAATAATTATGGAGATATTTATATATGCGCGTAAAATTATTGAATAGAGTTGAAAACATTGTGTCAAAAAAAATAAAATATTGCTCAGCATGAGCAGTTTATTATTTTGCCATAACGTTTTCAGAATTGTTTATGCATCAAAATCCGTCTAAACGTGGAAAAGGGTTAAGACAATGTTCTTTAGAAGTAAGTGAGTTTTAGAAGGCGGTGTGTTATGTTAGTGACTATGATATAGGACTTTAATTATTTTTGAAGTGTTATACAAATATAAATCTGAGAATCGTGCTAACATCTACACGGGGATTTTTACATCATTATCTTTATTATGTTTAATTAAACTGTAAATCAATATCTTTTTCTAGCACTTTTTTTATTTGTGAGTCATTACATGGTAAAAGGCACAAGTTGGCATTACTGAACAATGTAGGTTCCAATCAGCCTGCATATATCGAGGGCTTGGTGTGAAACGGTTGTAACTTAAATTTGTATTGTTTTACCAAGGTTAATCACCTCGCCATAAAGTCTTTATAAGCGTTAAATCATTTTTCTTGGTAAACAATGGAAATTTAGGTGCCATTGCTCGTTCTGAGCAATGGCACCTACATTTGCATTGTTTACAAAAAGGGTCGAAATTGCCCCTAGACCAGGGTTTTCAAAATAGGTTTTAAGTTACAACTGTTTCACGCCAAGCTCTCGATATGCTTCCGTCTTATTAGAACTATAGAATCTTCTAACAAGCCTGTGTAAATAATAAATAAACAGTGGAGATCTTGATCATACTGTGCCAATGATCACGCTGATTTGGACCTACACTGATCCCAAAAAGCCAACTTGCATATTTTCCCATTGTCGGGCTCATTTAATCTTGTAATGAATGATTTGTGTTTCTACAATTTAATAAATATTCTGGGGTTGACAAGTTTTAATTAAGATAAGATTAAAAGAAGCTGATTTCTAAATGTTTATGTTTTGGCAGAGATGTTCCCCCTTGACACACTCATGATTTCGGGATTAGCAATTAGGATTATCCTGGTAATAAGATAAACTTACTGGTTGTACTGGTACTTTAACCAGGAACCGATGTGATAGAACTGTAATTCTGACGAAGTTAAACGCACTTTAACCCTTTCCCGCACACATCAAATCTGCAGCGAAGGACTTTGAAAAGATATGGGCAAAAATATTGAAAACATCTGACAGTGTAGGTATAATAATTGAATAAGAGTTGAAAATTGATGCAAATGGAGGAAAATGCTCATAATAAATAATGTCTACATTTGCTTTACAATGTTTTCAAAAGTCGTCTGCTAAAGAGGCGTCAGAAATCGCCTGTATGTTGGCAAGTTAAACGAACACATATGTTTATTCCGTGACTTGACAATATGCCTTAGTTATGTTTTCATTGCTTATCACAGAATTTTATATCGCTTTAACCATTTGCATGATAGCAAATTCTTGAGTCGTCTGCTTTGAACACATTTAATGACAAAATATAACATTTTGAATATTTGAAGTATTGTAATTTTGATACAGAATTGTAAAATGTTAAGGGAAAAGGCGAAATTTCTAAATAAGAGCATTTTCTCTATGTTCAAAAGAAATCTATTACAGAGGCGTTTTAAACCATTTGCATAACAAGCAGATAAAGTTGATGTCACCTTCAGGCCAGACAAAATACAATTGGCGAATCGCGGCTTTCAATGAATAGTCTGTAAGTGTTGTTGTTTTCACCAACGCGACGCTGGTTTTTGACGCATGTCTATTTCCTCTATATCCATAGGTCTTGGAAACCATGTTATTTCAATCAGGGAACAAACCATTGTGGTAAAGAGAACAATTTCTCGAAACTCTGTTTCAAATATATAACTCATCTATTTGTTTTAGATCACTTGTTACATTTGAGGAAAACACTGCAGTACTTTAGAAACATTTAATATGGTAAACGGTGAAATTACGGAACCATATCAAAAATAAGTAATATGTATTGTCACTGTCGTCTGCTATGAAACGTCAAATGTCAAAAGAAATTGTGCATTGAACGAGTTATTAATGTACAATGTTGAAAACATATTGAGAAAAGGAAAACATGCTCAATCTCCAAAAATGTGTTGAACTGTCGTCTGCTGCTTTTAAAAAACGTCATATGGCGTGTGTTGAGGGAAAGGGTAAACATAAGAGCTATCATGGGCAGACTGCGTGACTTTTTCTAGTGTGTATGTAAACTGGGACATTATTAAAAAGTAAGAAAACTAGAATTACGTGCTTGGGCTCATCACTTTTCGTTAATTATCTTTATACTTACCTATTCTGTTTGATAATCTTTGAGCTGTGATTCGAAAAAGCATTCTGTAGTATGAAAAAGGGGGTCCGAAATATCCAGAACCGTCTTAATGTCGTCGAGCCAAGTAAGAGTGTTTTACAAACATTGGTTTTGTTTTTCACAGCAGAAGGTCAGACATACGCAAAAACAAATTGTGTTATTGTGTCTTAAAAACATAACCTAAAACACTTTGGAATCTGTGCTTAGTGTGTATATGTACACAGCACAATGTGATGACCAAACTCAAAATTATATTTTGTGCCAATAACGATATCTTGGTTTTGTGGTGTTGCTCTAGTATTCGGGAAAATCTCTAAAAAATAATGGTGAAAATATCAATTTGACTTTTTAAATATAAGAATACGAGTTCGTGATTAACTTTCAGTCAGTTTCCATTGGCATTGGTAACTCTCTATATGTTTTTAACGTGTTTAACAGTTTATGAATTCCAAAATAGGTGTTCGGTTGATAGTCGATGAACTTATGATCGTTATCTAATCATAGTCAAACTTTGATTAAAGGATTAAAGGATTTTTTAAAAATAAGTGATATATTTAAGTAACAGTTTAATCTTATATCGTTTGTTTACGGATATGAGCATTTGGGATTCATACCTAGGACTTGGACTTATCGATTACCCGGAAGTCTGGGACTCCTCCCACCTTGAAGAGACACTGGAACAGACTGCAATGGTGAGTATTACATCAATAATAATATAATAATTTGAACACAATTAAACATTTTGGGGTTCTGACGTGTGTACAGCAGACGAAGTTTTGAAACCATTTTGGAAAAAAGTATAACCGCTCAACTTGAGTTATAACGCCCTTTTCGCATATATATAACGTTTATAATTTTGTAACACATATAAGCCTTCAACGTTTTCCAAATATACCAAGTGTTTTTTATTCCTCGTCTTCAAAGCAGACGACTCTGAAAGTATCCTAAACTTTTAATGGCGAATAAATGTTTCATATTATTAATTCTTTCCCACATATAGACGCTTTTTAATGCTTCTGCAGCAGTCGACTTTTGAAAACATCGTGACAAAATGCGAAATTACTTATAATGATCATTGTTTTACATTTGCCACAATGTTTCCAACTCTATACAATAATTATACTTTTATGAAAAGGCTTTCCATATGTATTTTTTATAACTTTTCAAAGTTTAACCGACATTATTATTCGCTAAATCTGCAGCAGACCAGACGAAAGTGTAATAATCTATCGGAATTCAAAACATTGTGGAAAAATGAGAAATTGCTCAATGAGCAAGTTCTCATATTGTCACAATGTTTTGAAACGTAGTGTGCTGCCGATGCGTCAAAATGTACCTACACGTGGGAAGTGGTTTAACCGTTTGGCTTCCAATGGCATTTTAAGGAATTTGCAAACAATGCCGTTTCAGCTGAGACAGCTCGTTATCTCCTGAAATCTGCATTGTTTGCCACCTTAATTTTTAACACATTTCCAGTTGGACGAAAAATGAAATTGTCCAATTTTCAATATGGAAGAGTCGACTTTGTGAAATTATGCAGTGAAAGAGTTCATCAATACCGTTCCCTGGATGCTATAAGGATAAATACATTGCTACGTGACAAACAGGAACGAGACTTATGCGAGTGTGCAGTCTGATCTTGATCATCGTTGGTCGCAACAGAACCCGTTCGGAATCTGCTTTGACTAATTGCTAAATATTGAAAATTTCTATTTAATGGAACGTATGTTGAAATTGATTTTATCTAAGCACTCGTCATAAATAGCCCTTATTTTGTTTTTTTAAAGCTTGATTCCCTTAAAGTTATTAGCTATTGTTTGACAACATTGACCTGTACCGAATGCATTTTGTAAAGGCCTTTATTTAAAGCAAACGACCTTGAAAATATTTAGTTAAACATATGGAAATTTTCTATAAATTTTCGAATTTATTGGAAATATACGTTTTGTATCCAGGGAAGTAACTATCGAGCGAAATGGAGTTACTATGACACAGTTCTCTCCCTTAAACGAGTTTTCTCCCTACCTTGAGAGCAAACATAGCTTACCGATAAAAATGATTCTGCGTCAATCGAAACGTTGTCTAGATGCGTCTACGCACAATTTGGCCGAGCCCTTGCATCCACAGTCTCAAAGGTGCGTTCTCTGTTCGTCTACAAAATGATCCACACGAATCATAGGTATGTAACTAAAACTGCAGCCACTCTGTTCCTGTGTTTGGACCCGTCCTTGGAAAAAGGGTACTAGTCGGCATTTCAGAATAGTGTAGATTCAGATAATATTGTCAATTTGCTCCGTCTTTTCAGAATCTACACAGGTTCACAGAAGGTTCTATAGACATTGAGAAAGAAACGCTACTGTTTTGTGCGATTTATGTAGTATCTACAATGTTATCTGTTCTGACTCAGAACTGAATTTATTCAACAAATGCTCACCATTAATCACGAATTAACCATACCAAACGAAAACCGTCGTCCAGTTGTTTATAAATAAACGACACTGACGATCCAATTGTATACTTGGGATTCTTTCATAACTGTACGCCGACCCGCGATAGATCAGTCATTTACAACGATTTCTATTAACCCAGTGGTCGTAAGTTCGAACTCCAGCTCGGTCAAGCATACTTTCCGATGATAGATAAAAGTAATTGTGACTGGCGTCATTCGTCTTCCTCAAATGGGCTAAATAGTCTATGTTAGAATGTAATGAATGTATAGTGTTTTATGGCGCTACGACAGCTAAGGTCATTTAGCGCGCATTAAAATTAAGTAGTACATGAAGTATTATTTAAAAATGAATATGTTTGATAGAACTATATAATGGGAAATGATGGAAGTAGAAATAAATAATGTTTTATGACTAAAATCTATGCAATGGGAATGAAATGTATGTTATATAAATAAGAGTGTATATATATATATATATATATATATATATATATATATATATATATATATATATGTAGACAAATAAAGAGTATCACAGCTTATAGTAAAGTGCAATCTCCTCTAAGAAAGAAATTATAGCATGTATTGGGACAGTGTCGAATCTATGTTAGAATGTAGCTATTTACCTAGGAGGAACGTTTTGTGGAGAACTGGTGCAAAGCACATAAGAGCCTTCCCACAATAAAACCAACATTATGGCTTCTGCGTAATGTATCGACCCAGATCAGCCTGCGCAGACTGATCCGGGCCGACACATTCCGTCTTAGGGAAATAGAGGTATAGAGTAATGATTTCTGAAACAGAAAATCCACAGGAGGCGAAAATTATCTATCCGAGTTAGCAATGCTTAGGCTGATAAGAGTCCACAATGTTGGTTTTCTCGCGGGACGGCTCATATTAAGGAACTTGACGCCGTGGTAGAACTGAAATACCGCTGAAAACGGCGTTAAATTCAAATCAACCAATCACCATAGTTATCCAGGTGGTTCCAGGAGACCACTAGATGATTCTGATCAGTATTCGTGAATGCCCAATCTGAATTTGATTTTCGTTGGTTTTATATTCTCAGAACGTGGGTTTTCTTGTGACTTGACGCATATCATTAGTTGAGAAGCCCGTAAATACACAGATCAATCGAAATGAATACCCTTTAAATACGTTAAGAAGTCAATAGATCGGTAATGATATGCAATATGTGCACACAATCCAATAAACAACTGTACAAAGCAATACATATTCTATTTAAAAACTTTATTTAAGCATGTAAGAGGATATGATTGATTTTCATACACTAGAAACCGTTATTTCAATGATGGCATTTAATGTCATCGACGGCATTGAATTTTTTTTTTTTTTTTTTTTTTGAAATATGACACATTTACTGATCTAAACTCTTTCCCCTAATACAGACGTCATTTACAAACATTGATAAATTTCTCCATTTGCTACAATGGTTTCAACTCTATTCAATAATTAAACTTTTTTATGTAGAGGTGTCCATAGTTTTGCATAGATGTCCTTAATGTCGTCTGCTGCATATTTGTTTTATGTGGGAAAGTGCAAAGTCGTAAATCATTTGCAAAGTCACGCGCTTATTCGGATCATATAAAACAGATTAAACACTCTCCACACATATAACGTATCTGAAGCAAACGACTTGGAACACAATTAGACATAAGTATGGAAAGCCCCAGTAATTGCAAGTATAATTATTGAATAAAGTTGAATTCATTATGGCAAAGTGAGAAATTGCTCATTATGAGCATATACTTCTTACGTCTAAATAACTTTTAAAAAAAAGTGTTCTGCTTAATTCGTATATAACTGGGAAAGGATTAACCCTCATCCTGCTTAGATCATCCAACTACCATTATATTTGGGGGGTTTGACAAAGTGTTATATATACTTGAGCAGCGACTGGCGGTTTGGGATATGATTGCCTCTCCTTCCGGGAAACGCCTTGTTACAACTGAAACTGGTAACTAACCCATGAAACGCCGTGTTACAACTGAAACTGGTAACTAACACAGGAGACGCCGTGTTACAACTGAAACTGGTAACTAACCCAGGAAACGCCGTGTTACAACTGAAACTGGTAACTAACACAGGAAACGCCGTGTTACAACTGAAACTGGTAACTAACACAGGAAACGCCGTGTTACAACTGACACTGGTAACTAACACAGGAAACGCCGTGTTACAACTGAAACTGGTAACTAACACAGGAAACGCCGTGTTACAACTGAAACTGGTAACTAACACAGGAAACGCCGTGTTACAACTGAAACTGGTAACTAACACAGGAAACGCCGTGTTACAACTGAAACTGGTAACTAACACAGGAAACGCCGTGTTACAACTGAAACTTGTAACTAACCCAGGAAACGCCGTGTTACAACTGAAACTGGTAACTAACACAGGAAACGCCGTGTTACAACTGAAACTGGTAACTAACACAGGACACTCCGTGTTACAACTGAAACTGGTAACTAACACAGGAAACGCCGTGTTACAACTGAAACTGGTAACTAACACAGAAAACACCGTGTTACAACTGAAACTGGTAACTAACCCAAGAAACGCCGTGTTACAACTGAAACTGGTAACTAACACAGGAAACGCCGTGTTACAACTGAAACTGGTAACTAACACAGGAAACGCCGTGTTACAACTGAAACTGGTAACTAACCCAGGAAACGCCGTGTTACAACTGAAACTGGTAACTAACCCAGGAAACGTCGTGTTACAACTGAAACTGGTAACTAACCCAGGAAACGCCGTGTTACAACTGAAACTGGTAACTAACACAGGAAACGCCGTGTTACAACTGAAACTGGTAACTAACACAGGAAACGCCGTGTCACAACTGAAACTGGTAACTAACACAGGAAACGCCGTGTTACAACTGAAACTGGTAACTAACACAGGAAACGCCGTGTTACAACTGAAACTGGTAACTAACCCAGGAAACGTCGTGTTACAACTGAAACTGGTAACTAACACAGGAAACGCCGTGTTACAACTGAAACTGGTAACTAACCCAGGAAACGCCGTGTTACAACTGAAACTGGTAACTAACCCAGGAAACGTCGTGTTACAACTGAAACTGGTAACTAACACAGGAAACGCCGTGTTACAACTGAAACTGGTAACTAACCCAGGAAACGCCGTGTTACAACTGAACATTGTTGAAGGCGGCCCAAAACATCCAAGGCTGACTAAACAGTGATAGACAAACAAATATTCTCTACCTTAAGGACAATATGAACAAGAGCAAGTAACGTCCGTGATACTTCTTTGAATAAACTCTTTGACATCAGTACTTTTTGATATCAGTACTCTTTGATATCAGTACTTTTTAGTAGTAGTATTCTTTGATATCAATTCTATTTCAAACAAAACGTTTGATATCAGTCCTCTTCTATATTAGTTTTTATAGTAGTATTATTGAATATCAGTACTCTTTGATATCAGTACTTTTTGTATAATAATACTCTATGATTTCAGTACTCTAATATTTCAGTACTGTAATATTTCAGTAGTCTATGATATCATTACTTTAAGATATCAGTACTCTTTGATATTAGTACAGTTTTATATCATTACTCATTGATATCAGCACTATTTGATATAAGTACTCGTTGATATAAGTACTCTATGATATCAGTACTCTTCGATATCAGTACTCGTTGATATAAGTACTCTATGCTTTCAGTACATACGATACTATTGGAAATACTGCATTAGTACATTATTTTATTACTCTTTGATATCAGTACTCTTTGATATCAGTACTCTATGATATCAGTACTCTTCGATATCAGTACTCGTTGATATAAGTACTCTATGATATCAGTACTATATGCTTTCAGTACATACGATACTATTGGAAATACTGCATTAGTACATTATTTTATTACTCTTTGATATCAGTACTCTTTGATATCAATACTCTTTGATATCAGTACTCTTCGATATCAGTACTCGTTGATATAAGTACTCTATGATATCAGTACTATATGATTTCAGTACATACGATACTATTGGAAATACTGCATAGGTCTACCGGCTATGTCATACTATTAACCTTTTGCTGCAGACGACATTGAAAACATTTTGGCAAAAAATATATAAACTATATACATGTATATGAAAGTGTACATTGACTGCAGTTGAAAGGCAATGTGACAAAAAGGATTAATTGCTCGTTATTGGAAAGTTCCTTGTTTGCCACGACGTCTTTTGCAGATGCGTCAAAATGCATCTGTATGTGTGTAAGGGTTAAATTACAAGTCCTGCAAAATTTATCAGTCAATCCTGGCAATATCTAATGACCCCAACCATTAATTAAAAATCTCTTTTCCTCAACAGCCACATTGGGTCAGATTGCTTTAAGACATGTGCGAAGTTCCATTCCAACATCAAAATAAGTTATTATAAAACAAGTTTGAGATAAAGAAAAATAACTACAATTGAGGAACATTGTGTATGATGCACGATCACGTGTAGGTGTGCGTTAGACTAAGATCAGCTTGTACATACACTGGCAAAGTCTAATGATGATCAACGCTGACTAGTCAGTATTGCTTTTTCGTATTTCATATGTGAATTAACTCTATTGAATTACAGGGATAATAAATCAGAAAGCTTTAATGTAATACCTTAAACATCAAAACCAAATGCAATCAAACTATCAAAATGTCAAAATCTTCAAATTCGATTTTTATTTCATTATTAATATGACATTAAATTATCGATAAGATATTGATTAAAAGATCAGAAATCAGATAAACAGGTACGTAAAGCCAAAATATTAAAATCGATTAGTTGAGCCTTCCGCTTATCTTGACAACTTTCAGTGCCCTTCTTTGCAGTCGTCTTTTGGAATTTACTTTGGAAAACAAAAAAAAAAACAATGGAGAAATTGCTTTAAAATAGCCAATTTTCCTTTGTAATTGTAATTTCCTATTACCAGGTTATCAAATGTATTTTTTTCCTAATAATGTGCTTAAAACAAACGACTCTTACTTACGTTACCATATCAGGTTATCCCTTCATGACATAAACATAAATGAGTTAACCCATTCCCATGCGCATTTTGACGACTCTGCAGCAGACGACTTTAGATAGCATTGTGACAAACGAGGAAATAAATTCCTAATAATAAGCAATTTCTCCTTTTGCCACAATGTTTCAACTCTATAAATAAGCAGTACTTTTATTTAGAGGCACATACTACATATTTTGCTATGTGTTTTTAAAGTCAACTGCCGTAAATATGCTGTAGGTGGGAAAGTTTGACCAACATTTACTTGTGCGTTGACTTTAAGAATGTTAACGCATGCGCATTTGGACCAATCTACAGCAGACGACATAAGAAAACGTTTTGGCAGATGGAGAAATTGGTCAATATGAGCAATTTCTTCTTTTGCAATAATGAGTTCCAATCTGTTTCAATAATTATACTGACGTTTTATAGAGGATATCCATAGTATTGCTTTGGTGTTTTTATATCTGACTGCTGCAGATTTGCCGTGTTCCTGAAAGGGCTTATAATGATATGCCCGCTTTTAATATTTTCGAACAGTCTACCAGTCGTTTCTCCGTCTTCAGTGACCAACTTGACCCTGTACAACATGTGGACGCCTTTTGATGTTTTTAAACTCTTTTCAACAAATATACTTTCATTACTAGAGAGTTTCCATAGTGTTGCCTATTTGCATGTCTGTGCAATCTGTGTTATCTGGGGAAAAAATCTCTGTTATTAAAGACTACAACATGAACGTACAAAAGGCTTTATCAATCGCAATGATTCCGATTTCGGGAATACAGAAGGATACGGGTCAACACATATCGATTACATAAATCCTGGTCGGATAATTCCAAAACCTTGAAATTTGTTGAAATTGTTACCTTCCTGTGCGCCCAGGGGAACGTGGATAATTAAAATGTTATTACTGGATATAATTAATAGCAGTCTGCTGCAGATGCATCAAAATGTGTCTGCATGTTGGAAAGTGTCGAATATAAAATGATATGTTTTATTTTTACGTTTACAATCATCCAGACGAATGCATGAAACAAACTGTCATCAACTCAACATCAAATAAACTGTCATCAATTCAATATGAAATAAACTGTCATCTATTCAACATGAAATAATCTGTCATCAACTCAAAATAAATAGTCTGTCATCAACTCAACATAAATAATATGTCATCAACTCAACATGAATAATCTGTAATCAACTCAACATTCAATTAACTGTCAACATGAAATAAACTATCATATATTCAACATTTATAAACTGTCATCAAATCAACATGAAATAATCTGTCATCAACTCAACATGCAATTAACTGTCAACATGAAATAAACTATCATATATTCAACATTTATAAACTGTCATAAAATCAACATGAAATGATATGTCATCAATTCAACATGAACTTATCTATCATCAACTCAACATGAAATAAACTGTCATCAATTTAACATGAAATCAACCGTCACCAACTCAACATGGAATAAACTGTCATATATTCAATATGAAATACAATTTCACCAAGTCAACATGAAATAAACTGTCATCAACTCAACATCAAATATACTGTCATCAACTCAACATCAAATTATATGTCATCAATTCAACATGAAATAAAAGGTCACCAAGTCGATATGAAATAAACTGTCATATAATCAACTTGAAATAAACTGTCATCAATTCAACATGAAATAATATGTCATCAATTCAACATAACAATAAACTGTCACCAAGTAAACATTACATAAACTGGCATATATTCAACATGAAATAAACTGTCATCAATTCAACATGAAATAAACTGTCATCTATTCAACATGAAATAAACTGCCATTAATTCAACATAAAACACTGTCATCAACACACCATAAAACAAGCTGTCATCAACTTAACGACACATGAAATAAAGTGTCAGCAACTCGACATGAAATAAACTGAAATCATTTCAACAAGAAAGAAACTGCCATTAATTCAACATAAAAACACTGTCATCAACACACCATAAAACAAGCTGTCATCAACTTAACGACACCCTGAGTGCCAAAAAAGGAAAACCTATCCTACACCTTTAACTCTTTACTTCATACACCAAATTGTACAACAGTCGATTTTGAAATCATTTTGTTCAAATTATTTAAAAAAAAAATACAAATGAAAGAACAATTATTAAATTAAGTTGAAACATTGTGGCAACAAGATCCGATGTCTTCAACCAATGGACTAAGCTATATACGTGATACGGTAGCCAGTTGCCTGGGAAGGTTTATGTGTGGAGTAATGATGCGAGACAGCCAGAACGCGTATGGTTAGGTAAACTGGCCGCCGTGATGCAACTGTACTACTGTTGTTAACGACGTAACATTTCAATCAATCAATAAATCAATCAATCAATCAATATATAAATCAATCAATCAATTAATCAAAATACCTTCAAAGGTTTGTTTACGTATGTTGTGTCTCAATTATCGGAAGGGCTAATCCTGGTATAACCCTTTCAAGGCTTCAAAATTTCAAAAAGAAATTGTCCACGTTTGCATTTGGACGAGGATATATCTATATGTTAGGGATATCGATATAGAAGTGTTGAGTTGATGAACCACCAGTATAGAGCCTGGTCAGACGGTGCGGATGCGCAGGCTGACCTGGCTCTATACTGATGGCACAGGCATCTCAAAATCGGTTCCAACAGTGAAAGGGTTAGTACAAGATATGAAAAGCTATCAGCGGGTGATGGGTGATATGCATTCATCGTAATGTAACGAATTATCGACTATTTCACGAACATTTTTCGAATGTGAGGCTATATGCTATTTAATCACACGATATTTACCTAGATGTTCATTTACGTAGGGTTTAGATGTGATATAAGGTTTCTTGCGATGCCATATCATTTATAAAGAAATTTGAAAGATGTCTTTTATGTTCTATTCGATTGGATACAACTTACTCGAGTATGAAGACCTGCACAGTCAGGTCTGAATCTACTCAAATTTGTCACAGAAACTCATAATAACGATCTGTGAAGTGCAGTCAGCTTGGATTGGATAGGCAGATCTTGATCTTCACTAACTTTATGGTTTGTTTTCCTGGGTCACGGCTACAATGTAGATCGATGTCCCTTTTTTGTAGACCTAACAACAATGCAAAGTGAAAGCAACAGAGGAATACAAGTGATGGTGATGCCAAATATTGCCTAATGTGAATTTTTATATGTGAAACATTGTGAAAAAGACACTATATCGCTTTTTTTCTAGACAGACATAGGTAATATATTACACTCTGTAGGATATTATAAAAAAAACAATGAGCAAGGAAGTATCTGGAATCAAGAAAGAAGAACCGACTCGTGAAGAAGTCATTCATGAACGATTTCCGAGACGATTCGTCTATATTAAGGTATTACTCAATTGTCAATCGTTTCAAAATCAGTCGAAATTGTCTAACGTGATCCCAAGTCGCGGCGCTATGGTCATGGTGGAGTATCCTTGGGCAAGGTACATTTCCGATCCTAGTACTGGTTTTTTTTACCCAGGGATCATGAAAAAGTGAACTTTTACCGTGATGTAACTGAAATAATGTTAAAAAGGGCGTAAAAACCCATCAAAACAAAACAAACAAACTTACGCAATTACACACAAAAACAAACAAACTTAACCAATGCGGGTGGCTGTTCAAATCATAAATTAGCCGCGCCTGACGCATTGGGTCTCGTTGACTCGATAAGTTGTAGTAACGCGTCTAAAGTTTGTATCTATTTCGTCCAAATATGCGTCTAGGACAAACGTACATGTAAGCGGACAGTGTAGGCTCTGGTGAAACTGTGTCGATTCACAGGCTCGCACGAAGCAACCAATATTCGCTAAAGACCCAGAATCACCAGACGTGGCTCGAATAGACAGTTTTGCCTTTGGGATTGTCTACACAAACGGCGCGAGTGCTTGTTAACCCTTTCCCTCATACAACAATTCTGCAGCAGACTTTGAACATATTTTTGTCATATAATAGAAAATCTCTATTATTGAATGGATAACTTATGACTAAAAGTGGAAAACATTGTGGCAAAAGGAGAAATTGCTCGTTTTGAGCAATTTCTTCTTTTGTCACTATGTTTTCAAAAAGTCGTCTGCTGAAGAGGCGTCAGAAAGCGTCTATATGAGGGAAAGGGTTAAGTCTCCAGGAAGCAGACATCGAGCGTGATAATTATAAGTTAAAAGCTTGTTTCGCAATCGATGTAAAATATATAAGTTTAAACTAAATAGACAGAACATTTTGTTCAGCAGAGGAAACAATAATAAATAACACCGACACATTACATACATATATTACACAAGTGTCTTAACAAAATCTAATACGGGAATAATGGTCAAAGGGAAGTAAAATAGTTTGAAAAAAATAGTTTAAGAAATATGATATACCCCAAAGAAAGTTATTCCCCTGTTACATGTTTGTAGAATTAAGGCTAACCCATAAGTATTTTGACGACGACGCATTTGAAGCAAACGACTTACGGAAACATTATAACAAACGGAAGAATTACTAGAAATATTGATTTCTCTTCTTTTCCACTGTGTTTTCATCTCTATCCAATGCTTACCTTTTTATTAATAGAGAAAATGCCCACATTTTTGTATATATGTTGACAAAGTTGTTTGCTACAGATTGGTTGTAAATTGGCAAGGATTGACTCTCTAGTGTCATCAAAGCGACATTCAATAAGGAGATTATGAGAAATATAAGGGTTAACTTTGAAACGAAATAATAAAAAAAAAAAATAGAAGAAGTAGATTATGTTCATCATGTGCGGGTTTTCATTTTCTCATATTTTTGTTCTACTTCGTCGAAGTAAGAATGACAATGACAATGACAAATCTGTATTCAAAAGTACTTAGGCCACCGGCCCATAATACATAGCGTAATATGAATACATGTATTACATTCTGAAAAATGTCCCTAAGACCAAAACTCTTTCAACAACATGTATACGTAGTGTGCTGATTTTCTTATTAGCAATGGGGTTTTAGATTGTAGTAAGCTGTATAAACTAGTAATGCTAGTACAACTTTTATACCAGGTGACAATGAAATGCATTCTGATAACGTAGAACTTTTCACACTGGAAAAATACATGATATTCACACTCAGTAATGTTATAATTAAATTTGTGAAAACAGTACGAACGTATCCTATTTTCCCGAGTAATTTTGCTATGGCAACCAATCTCAACTCTAAACTTATAATTAGAGCAACGACATTTTGATAAAGCAATGTTATGATTAAACGACATATCTATACAAAGACATTTTTTTCCATATTAAATAGATACTTATGATACGAGTTCAAAGTGTCATATAAGCTAATAAATCAAATACACTTATTTACCCCACATCGGTCATGTCAAAGCTATCAAAATCGATCAGTTGCAAGTATCGATATTAATAATTGGTCTATTCAATACTATCTATGCTTATAATAATAATAATGCTATTGAGAACTATCATATTTAACTCTTTTGACAGCTATTGATCGGTGCTTTTTAAGTCGTTGAATGTGATATTAAAACAAACAGTACTGCTTTTTTGTAACAAAATTTGGAACAGACATCATCTTTTTGAGCCACGACACACGAAAACCGACCTTCCGGAGATAATGGCAAACACGCTCGAATTGCGTAGTCAGTCGTATGGTCAGTTTCAGTCATAAGTATGTCTTAACCCCCCTTTCCCACATACAACACATCAATGTAGCAGACGACTTTGAAAACATAAAGGCAAAAATTGGAAATCTCTCTTAAATGAAAGTAAATGTATATTTATTGAAGATAGTTGAAAACATTGTGGCAAAAGGAGAAATTGCTCGTTTTGAGCAATTTCTTCTTTTGTCACGATGTTTTCAAAAGTCGTCGCTGCAGAAGCGTCAGAAAGCGTCTATATGAAGGGGGGGGGGGGGGGGGGGGGGGGTAAAAGACTTCCTATATGATTGTAGTATTTAATGACAAACATGCTCGAATTGCGTTGTCGTATGGTCAGTTTCAGTCATAAGTAGTTTCTAAAAGACTTCCTATATGATTGTAGTATGGTGAACGGTGGAGATCATGATCTGACTTCGCGGAGGGGCAGGCTGATAATGAGCTTTACTGGCCGCATAACCTCTCGGTGGTGTAGTGGTAGAGCGTCTGCGTCCGGTACAGGAGGTCGTGAGTTAGATCTCCGGCCGGGTCATATCAAAGACTTTAAATAAGGTAGAAGTGGCTGCACTCATTGGCGCTCATGGTTGTGGGGTTGGCATTACGACTGACTGCCTTGTGTCAGAATAAATAGACCAGTTGTACCGGTAACTTACACATGAAACGCCGTGATATAACTGGACATTTTTTGAAAGCGGCGTAAAACACCGAACAATCAATCAATTAATAAATACACGATTAACCCTCCGAAGATCGGTTTTCCTGTGACGTGGTCAAATAATTTTTTAGCAAACTCTCCGTTTTCCGCATATCTTTCAAAAGTCGTTTGAATCATGAAAAAATAGTTTTTGGGATAGGGGCGTTTCGCGCCTATCCCATACTCATGCTGATTTTGAAAAGTCGGATTAAAGCTGCAACCACAGTCCACATGTGTATACCTACACCAAAATCGAGTTTTGATTGGTTATAATCTGCCTTTTCAACGATTTCACTGGTTCGACCGAATCACGAAAAACCATCCGCTTGCATTTATTAATCATCGGATACGAAATAGTTCAAACGAGTGAAACACACTCTGAACTATGATTGACCTTAATGTCAGTGGCGTAAGGTAACGTCGACCGTGCTGTGACCCCATTAGTTTACAACAGTCGACTTACATAGAGAAATGTGCAAATCACTGTAAATAAAATTATTGAAAGGAGTTGAAACCATTGTGGCAAAAGTAGAAATTGCCTACGATAAGCAATTTCTCCTTTTGTCACAATGTTTCCGATTGTCGTCTGCTGCACATGCGTCTGTAAGCGGGAAATGGTTACATCCTCCCCATGGAAGCGGAACCCTTTCCGTCGTAATATAACAGTTCGAAAATTGAAATATTGTTGAAAATGGAGCTATTGCTGACAATGAACAATTTCTCCTTTTCACACAATGCTTTCAAACACGTTTCAAATAAATTCTTTAAACGTTTTACTGTGGACATTCTTTTACTCTATCTCCTTTCCGGACACATTTTGAATAACATGCTAGAGATTAATGATAACGAGCAATATCGCCTTACATCAAAAGGAAAAATATATAGTTTATACATAGCTTTGTGGAAAAAGAGGAAATGGGTCACGAATAACCATTCTGCAGCCGTCTGCTGCACATGCGTCAAAAAGCGACTTTAAACGGGAAAGGATTGAACCGTTTCCGTTATAGTAACTTAGTTACATACGAATGTTGAAAGTATATTTGCCTACGGAGCAACTGCTGACAATGAGCAATTCCTCCTTTCCAAACAATGCTTTGAAACATGAATCAATTTTTTTCTATAACCCAGATAACGAAAATATTTGTCAGTTATTATTTTAACCTTTGCCCCTTTAAGACACATTTGACTAACCTTAACAGATAAATGATAATCAGCAAGTTTGTCTTTTTCCACAATGTTTTAATTACTATTCAAAATAATACTTTCAGGCTTAATTAAATGTTGTTTGCTGTATATTTAGTCTACGTGGTCAAGGGTAAGGAGTTGTTATTACATAATCCGTCCAAAGAGAGAGGTCCTACTGTGTATACATGCCATGAAAGAATGGTACTAACGGTCTCACCGCTACTGGAGAATTGTTGGTAAAACAGGTCGCGTGTTGTGTTGAATATTCTCACGTGTCGCTGTATGTCGACCCAACTAGGACATAGGAATTAAATCTACAAATTAGAGATAAGATTTCAACACTGATTGATTGTGGTTTAACGCCGTTTTTAACATTTTCTACGTTATATCACGGCGGCCAGTTCATCTACAAATATGTTTCCTGGTTTTCTCACACCAGTACTCCACACAACAATCTTCCCAACCAACTGGGTTCTTTTTCACATAGACTTAGCCCATAAGACGAATGACGCATGTCGCATTGACTTTTGTCAAA
Organism: Serripes groenlandicus; assembly: GCA_031761405.1. NCBI lineage: Eukaryota > Metazoa > Mollusca > Bivalvia > Cardiida > Cardiidae > Serripes > Serripes groenlandicus. The sequence continues at coordinate 98,349,418 of JASEVX010000002.1, forward strand.
CGTCGGAAAGAAAGTTGGCCGAAAATGTCAACATACACACGAGTTATAACCGCAAGGTCATTATTTATTTTATAATTGAGGCGCTTCTACCGATTTTGGGACTAAAATTATAATGTATATGCATTTGCGCTAATTGAAGATTCAACGTTCGTCAACGTGTAATCTAGTCCTAGACGTATCTGTTGACAAATAAACTAGAAGTATAGTCTAAATAGGTTTTTTGTAAATTAACCTTGTACGGTCCCATTTCGGAGATACAATTAATTTGCAAATACTTTACAAATACCATAATCTAAGCTTTCCTAAGCACAGACGTGTTTTGACGCATCGAACCAGTCTTCTGTAATCAATACTTTATAAGTTGTCTCTGTCTGTAAAGCTTGGAGGTATAATCCGGTGTCCGGCCGGCTGTCTGCCTGAATGTGCATTCGTCCGTCCGTCATGGATTGCATGTATTGGTCGAAACGTTGTTTCTGTATGGCAGATTTATTTGAAAGTGGTCACACTTATACCGTGTGATCAGGAGAACGGCAAAATACTAGGTACATAACTCTGGTCTGCTTATCTTAGTTATCTTCATTTTTCCTTATTTAGTTCAGCGATTGTCTCAATTAATTTCCATTGTATCCATTTCCAAACTTGGTTTGTAGGTAACTTATGACATTTGCAGTGCACCATTACCATAACTTTAGCATGCTGCGTTTGGAGTGTGTATATTTTTGTCTTTTCATGTTCTCACTTATTATATGACTTTCGCATGAAAAACACATGCCCTTGTTTCGTTAATGAGTGTTTCCCACGCGTTGTACTTTGTCCAGAGCGACTGACTGTCTGTCCGTCTTTGTGTTCATCCATCCGTCCGTCTGTCCGTTACGGTTTGCATTAATGGGTCAAAACTTTGTTTCTGTTTCGCGGATCCATTTCAAAGTCGTCACACGTATTCATTGGGATTAAAAGATCGATACAATATTTTGAACACAAATCTGATCCGGGTTTTTTAGGTGTAAAACTCATTTTTCATTTCTTCGGTTATTGTCTCAATATATGTCCAATGTATCAAGTTAAGACTTGTTGTATAGGAAACTCAGAGCTACAGATGTGCAGTGCAAAAGAAACATAACTCTAGCATGCTTTCGATTGTCTTTCATTTATCAGCATGATTACAATATACATTGTGAATCTTTAGTGATTTCTGAACTGGAAATATTTTAATTAAGGGTCGCTGCTCTGTTTTTTGTCAATCTTTTTATTTTGTTTATACAAGAAAAGGGTGAAACTTTGATAAATTAGGTATTTGTATTGTATAGGCAGGCAATATGTGTGCTTCGCACATTTTTGGTTTGGTTTGTTTAAAGGTCATTGTTTCAACAATGTTTGTCTATATTATCTATGCCATATATTTTCAACTTACATATATGCCCCTATACCACCAGCGCTTTCAGCGCTTTGATTTCCATTATCGCTACTGAATAGATCGAGTATGAAATGTGTAGCGCCACGTGACAAAACAGACCATAGGAATTTTGCTATCTCCGAGGATCTAGATCAGTCCGCGTATCTGTAGAGTCTGATCAGGACCCCCGCTGTTCGTTTTCTCGTCGTTCTAGCATCTTAGAAGCTTCTGGCGAACGATCACGCCCTAACACTGACTATAAGAGTTTGCACTGTGATCGTAATCGTCGTAAGTTATTAGTAAACCTCTTCGGATGTCGCTTTTCGTGTGACGTGACTTAACCCTTTCCCACAGGAAGATGCATGTTGACGATTCTGCAGCAGACTACTTTCGAAAACATCGTGGCAAAATGAGAAATTGCTCATCATGAGCAATTTCTCCTTTTGTCACGATTTTTTCAACTCCGTTCAATTATTATATATTCATTTATAGAGATTGTCCACATGAATGTCTAGATGTCTTCAAAAAGTCGTCTGCTGCAGAGTTGTTGTCTGTGGGAAAGGATTAAATAGCCTTTTAATTACCTGATTGAGATGTATTGAATTGCTTGATGTCTGCTGGTGACTAAACCGTTTACATGATAGAACCTTTTTTGAATTTGTCTACTTTTTAACATTCTAATGAAAAATAATCTCAATCAAATTTAAGTTTTCCCGCATTTAGCAAATCTGCAGTAGACGACTTTAAAAACATACACGCATAAATAAGAAAAATCGCTATAAAGGGACGTATAATTATCAAATAGAGTTGAAAACATTGTGGGAAATTATCATTTATCCTTTTACCATACTGTTTCCAAAAGTAAACCGTCTGCTGCATAGGCTTCAGAAGGCGTCTGTAGTTGTGAAAGGGCGAACGGAAAGTTTTCAAGGAGAGTTGAATTAATTATGTTTAGAACATTCTCCTATTCAAACGTCGTATGGTGTAGCAGAGGCGTCAAACGTCGTATGCTTCAACGAAATAATCAACTTTAAAGGGGAATCGATACATGTACGTGTTACTTATGGTGAAAAGAATCCCCTTTTTTCTACGCTGTGACTCGTTTGCTTTCTATTGAAACTAGCCGTGAAGTATTGTTTACTTAGTTCATGTATATTGTAAAGTTTGAAAACAACTGTATGTATCAGCTCTCCAAATCTATAATTGTAATCTATAATTATAACTTAGAAACACTTAACTCTTTACCAGATATGAAAAGTTTACAGTCGTTTGTTTTTAAAACAGTTCACGAAAAATAGTGTTACATCTAGAAATAAGGAAGAATACGGAAGACAAAATTGATACAGATTTGAAAGCATTGTTGGAAAAAAGAGATTTGGCTTATTTTGAGCAATTTCTTCTTTTTTCCCACAATGTTTTTAATTCCTTCTGCTCTATAAGACGTCAGAAGTCGTCTGTCTATATTAGAGGATGGGTTAACCTAGATCTTTTGTAAGACTGTACTCGTGAGTTCGATTTATGTTAAGGTGATCTGATATGATACTTGCCGAGTAAAGAATGAACATCTTGAAGACTTAAAGTTTAACTTTTGTCGGTTGGAAGTATTGTGATATACACGCTTTGATACAAGGTTGAAATGTCGTGACTTATTATCTTAAATAGTGTATGATTGTTGATTGATTGAGGTTAAATGCGTTTTAAACAATTTCTTAGTCATATTACGGCGGTCAGTTTACCTTCTAATGTTTCCTGATTTTCTCACAACAGTACTCCACACAGCATACTTTCCAAGTAACTGACTGCTTTTCCACCTAGACTGTTAGCCCATTGTGGAAGACGAATGACGCTTACCTCAGTGACTGTTGTCAAACGTCTGAAAGAATGTTGGCCGAGCTGGAGTTTGATCTCTTAAACCCTTGATTGACAGCCTGCGTCGCTACCGACTGAGATACCCGGGATCGGCTTGCATATAACACATTCTCTAATTAAATCAGAAGTGTCTATCATGCAACAATATTGACACGAGTCTGACCTTTGTGCGAAGAGATAAGGGCCGTCTAGCTATTTTGGGGCATCAGCGTACAGTGAAGACTCGGGCGGAATTGTGCAGACGCAATATCTTACCAGAGCCTTCGCAATCCGTCTCCATTGCAGGTAAATTCTCGATGCACCTTTTGACAAAACACTAGAATTGTAGCCCCATCCCATTTATATTACGCCAATCTACCTTTATGTGAGTGATCTCGTTACGGAGAATCAATGAGACCCCAAGTCGCACGACGCGCACGCACATGGAAATATTCATCATTAGATCCACTGAGGTAGAAACGAGGTAGCCACGGTACCTTCGTGAATGTTTGCATTACCCAGTATCTCTATTATAATCCATTTCACGATCAATCACGAAAGTAGCTGGTCTACCGAATTGTCGATTGCAGTTCACCCAATGATGTACTCAGAGTCCTCGTTCAAATACTTTTCACAACAACCAATAAAGATGGAAAGTGTTCGTTTACTAAACACACACAAGGAGAAGAGAAGAGGTCATTCAGTGATTGAATATAGTCGATAGACGTGGTAACTAATTTTAACCCTAATCCTGTTATACGCGACTGTATCTCGTTCAATCTGTGTTTTGTTTACATAGACTGGGCAATATTAGTATTTAGAAGAGTCCATTATTAGGAATGTCAAGATGAATATATTGAGTTGAACAGTCATCAGTCAGATAGCGCGGAAGCCCCGACTGACCGTGCTCTATACTAGTGGCACAGGCTTCACACAATCGGGTACCGCCTCTACCGCCTCGGTGGTGTAGTGGTATAGCTTCCGCCTCGGATGCGAGTTTTCGCAGATTCGATCCTCGGTCGAATCATACCAAAGACTCTAAAAATGGAAGTAATGGCTGCCCTCATTAGTGCTCAGGGTTGCGGGGTTAGCATAACGACTAACTCGCTGGTGTCAGGATCAATGCACCAGGAAAACTGGTAACTTACCCAGGCAACGCGTTGATATAACTGAAAAGATGTTGAAAGAGGCGTATAACATCAAACAATCAAATGACAAAATCGGTTGCAGCAGTCGATTGAATACCCTGTTATGGGAGACTTTAAACCGCAATGGCGATCAATGCATGTCAATATTGGACTGCACGAATGTTGCCATTGTGAGATAATCATTTATCAGTATTTAGCAAAGACTGGTCAATAGGCATGTACGAACTTTATTATTTACCCTTTCCCAGATACAGCAAATCTGCAGCAGACGACTTTGTAAACATACACGAAAACAATTAGAAACTCCCTTTAAATGAAAGTACAAACATTAAATAGAGTTGAAAACATGGTGACAAAAGGAGAAATTGCTCGTTTTGAGCAATTTCTTCTTTTGTCGACATGTTTTCAAAAAGCCATCTGCTGAGTCGTCAGAAAATGTCTATATGAGAGGCCAAGCCCCGGTAGCTCAGTCGGTAGTGATGAGGGCTGTCAATCCAGGGATTGTGAGTTCGAATCCCGGCTCGGACAACTTTCTTTCCGACGATTGACAAAAGTCAATGCGACATGCGTCATTCGTCTTCCACTAATGGGCCAAGTCTATGTGGAAAATCAGCCAGTTGTTTGGGAAGATTGTTGTGTGGAGTATTGGTGTTAGAAAACAAGGAAATGCATGAGTAGGTGAACTGGCCGCTGTTTTATGACTGAGAAATTGTTGAAAACGGCGTTAAACCTCAATCAATCAATCTATATAAGGGAAGTGTTAATTGTGATACGAGTCGTAGGAATTCATTAGGATAAGGGTGAGCTATGTATTTATCACAAGTTGTAAATCACCATACAGACTACACGTGCAGTTCGTATGAGCTTTTCAAACGATATCAGTTCATAGCGTTTGGTATTGGCGTCGTGTGACACCTGTGCAACAATTAAACCCTTTTCCCATTTACAACAAATCTTCAGCAGACGACTTTTTAAAACATATAGTAAAGATATTGCAATCTCTATAAAAGAAAGTAGAACTATTGAAAAGCATAGAAAAACATTGTGATAAAAGGAAGACGTTGTTTATGTGAGCAATTTCTCCATCTGCAGCGATGTTATTCTAAGTCGCCTGTTTCAGATGCCTCTCTGCATGTGGGAGCTGATTAATCTTCAAAATAAATGGTATGTTGTAATAAACTTTGGATTAAATGTAATCTGTCTGCTTTCCTCTCGCCTTTTCAGTGTTTGACGTCGGTTATTGTAAATTACCACGCGGTCATGTACGTTGACGGTTATCTTAATTAAACCAGCGCCCGAACACCTGTGGGTTCGAATAATGGTTGACTACTATTTGTTTGGTATTTAGCACCATTAATGTTGCACCCTTTCCAACGTACAACATATCTGATTCTGAACTTGTAGACGTTTATATAAAAAAATTGTAAAATAATGTGGGAGAAGGAAAATTGTTTGTTATAATATTTCTACATGTGGAAAAGAGATAAGACGACTGAATAGCATTCAATGAATAGGAACACCAACGCCCACAAATAAATACCAACCACGGGGCATTTCTGAAAAGTGTCTGCATTGGTCACTGATAAATCATGTAAAGTTCAAAGAAGAACTCTGAATATTCAGACGAGATTTCATGGAAGATCAGGGCAGATCTATATCTCCAAAGGTCATGACTATGCTGATTGGTTTTCCTGTTCAAATCAATTCGACGAAGGGCGTATTTCAATAGATAGTCTCGAGTGCCTCATCGATCTGATTCGATGTAGAAGGAACTTTAAATATTTCCATAATACAAGGACTATATACCTATACTTATGTGGACAAAGAGCACCATGAGTGTCCTTTCATAGGTTAAGTTGACTTAAGTGCTTGGACATTGATTACAAATACTGTATACATCGCACACTAAAACCCTTTCCCCCGATATGTGATTTTATTAAGTCTGATTTGAAACAATCTATACAAAATGTGGGATGTAACTTCTATAAAATTGGATTGTAACTTTGAACGGATGATATTTCTTAAAATTCTCAATATATTTTCCGCAATTTTTCAAAAAAGAAATTCTATAGAGGTAAACAAAAAGTCGTCTCTTTTAAGGAATGGGTAAACAAACTCATCGTACTTGAGGCTTCCAGTCATCGATATTCGATCTATTCACACTTTTCCCTTCATCTCGATATGTACGCGACTATAATCCACATTGCTTTAGCATGTTTTACGCGAATTTGAACATCATATATATATGCGAACAATTTAGGCCAAGACCAGCCTGCACATTCTTGGAGTCTTAATTAGGCCTAGATTGATCGCCGTTCATTGATTTTGGTCTTAGCGAAACGAATTCAATTTGTAATTCCTTGACAAATATTCATAGGAATTCAGCGGGATAAGGGTCGATCCATTCCCGCATACAACTATCAGCAACAGGGGACTTTGAAATGACCTTGGAAAATATATTTAAAAAGAAAACATTTACGCGAAAGGATAGTAAGTAAAGACGAAATAAAGTTTGGTAACATCGTGTTTAAATAAGTTCATTGAGAGCATTTTTTCTTTTTTCACAATGTTTTCAAAAGTCGTCTGCTGCATAAGCGTCAAAATGTATCCGTTTGATTGAATGAGTAATATCTAAGCCGGGTCGAGTTCGATTTCGGTCAGAACAATAAGCAAAGCGCATCGTCTTCACTTGTTTAGTCCAAGGTTGAAACTCTTGTGTTGCTATGAACTCAAGTATTACCTTGCCCATTGTAAATATCTCTTTAGTAATGTGATAGCTCAACTCCACTCAAAATTTGGCAAAAACATCACGCCTTGGTCGACGATCTTCCTTTTAACAATTTATAATGTGGATATAAACGACATTTGATTGCCTTTGCAGCAGAAGACTTTTATAAAACTGTGTAAAATGGTAGATAGTGCTTAAAACAAGTGTGTTCTACATTATTCAATGTGTCCGATCATTTCTTCAATTTATACACCCATTATCTGCGAGGTTTTTTCCTCATTTGTTTCAGAGCAGACGATTTTGGAAATTCCGTATCAGGTAAATGATTGACAAATATGCCGCGTCGAGTATATGAGCCGTTCGACGAGAAAATCAAAAGTATGCACTCTGAGTAAAGTATCGTCCAGATCAGCCTGCACAGTCCGCGCAGGCTAACCCAGACAGACACTTTTCGCCTTCTGCGGATTTTCTGTTTCAGAAATCATTACTCTATACCTTTACCCACCTGAGAAAGAATATGTCGGCCCGGATTAGCCTGCGGGGACTGCGCAGGCTGATCTAGGTCGATACATTACGCAGAGTCCATAATGTTTGTTTTCTCGTGGAACGGCTCATATATCTTCGCATTTTACTTGAATCGAGTCAGGAAAGAAGGGGTCATGATGCATCGCATTACCAGCAACATATTGATGTGTTGTTGTTTGGGTCTTTTTTCAAAAACGTTGGAAACCTCAATTCTATGTTTCTAGAAGTCATGTACAAAGATAAATACGCCAAGCTATAAATGTTAAACATGCGTTCATTTGTCTTCACCGTGGGCACATCCATCAATACCTCGTTTCGACAGCCGTGTCTCAATTGTATGAGTAACAGTGATTTCGGTGGAATGTTAGCACAAAAGAACTTCTGTTTTTTCAATACGTGTTATAATCGTTTTCCATGTTTTTTCTGACTTAGTTAAAGCAAATCTTTTGTATTCCAGTCATCTACGTTAAACTTGTTTACACTTACAACAAATCTGCAGCACTCGTCTTTGAAAACAATCATGCAAAAACATGGAAATGCTATAGATATAGATTAAAGTATAAATACTGATAAAAACTGAAAACATTGTGGCAAAATGTGAAATTGCTCGTTTTCAAAAGTCGTCTGCTGCAAATGCGTCAGAATGCATCTACAATTGGGAAAGGGTTAAACTTGTTTACACTTGATTTGGACCTCGAAGGTCATTCATAAACTATGGGTGGTAAATTGGTTATTCGGGTATGTGATGCGATTCAAAAATAGTTTCCATGCCCATGTTGGATAACACCTCAACAAGTTCATATAAATTACCTCGACTCGAATGTTATTATCTACCAACATAGCATCAGATGACTAGATAAGGAGGAGTGAACTGGTATTTTTTCCATCCATATCTCTCGTATGACTCCACTAAAACCTATGTTGTGGGTACTCAAAAGAATCGTCTCACTGAAACGATTATTTTGAATACCCACATCATAGGGTTAAAGGGTCAAATAAGTGTTTGGGGATGTGAAATACTCTTCGTATCCTGTGCTCTGATAGCATAACATGAAACCGATTGACTACATATAGATGAGCCCGTCCTGGCTTCAGCGAAGTTTCTAGGTCCATAGCATTCTGTACATCCAAACAGTCTCATCAAGATATACTCTGTTCACGTAATACAAGCCTGTCTGAACGTTTTGTCAATGTGTAAAGGTTATTATCAGACGTAGGAGATGCACATGACGATATGGACATACACGGTTAAACAATGCCAACTTTCATCAATGTCAATGGATGGACTCAGATTGGATATATTCCATGGGCGACATACGACGTCTAAATAGAGCTAACCAGTAAATTATCTACTTCGAGTGAATTTTATTCGTGTGAACTTTTTCGAACTGCATCACATTGCCGGAAACAGGCTTTACTTTTATTTTGGTTTATATCCATGAACGACGTCAGAGTTTTAGCCCATTCCCCACTTACAGACGATGTTGATGCATCTGGAGCAGATGCCTTTGGTTTACCACAATGTTTTCAACTTTATTCAAAAATCACTATTCTCTTATTTTGGTTTTGTATTCATAGACGACGTCAGAGTTCTTAGTCCTTTGACTCCTTTCCCACGTTAAGTAGATTTTGACGCATCTGCAGCATACGACTTTTGTTTTCCACAATGTTTTCAACTTTAATACAAAATCATACTTTCGTTCATAGAGGTTTTGTCGGGATTATTTCAAACGCGTCAATTGCAGATCTATTCTACATGGACTGACTGAGCTTCCGAGTTGTACAGAGATTGGCAGTTTTAAATTAGCGAAGCGTGTTTTAGTTTATCCATTAAATACAATTTCATCGGGCTAAGATCAATCATTGATAAAATATAGACAGAACTGCGTGGTGCCTTGTATTAAAGGGTTGTTACCTGTATTAGTGTAACGGGACTAGCTTTAAAGTATTTTGTTTTAGTAAAATAGTAATAAAGACGTAAAAAATCCGTCACTGGAATGTTATTAATGGGAGGGAATTCAATGTAGCAATGTGACAGGCTCCGTGATGTTTCAGTGTTATATTTACAAACTATTTGATAACGTTTTGTAGAAAGTGAAATGTACACTTGTGTATATATATACCAAGTAATAGTGAATACCGTTCTTTTTATAGCGATTAGATCCATTCTTATTTGAAATTAACCTTGTAAATATAGATATACATGTAAGTTATGGAAATGAAAATTCAAAATACGTTTTCATGGAATAAGTATCATTGACAAATTATGACAGATTCTCGCATCTTAAAATGACGTGTAAATAATTTACCGTGGACACATGAATATCACTGCACGAAAATTGGGATTTAATTTAGAAGTAAATTTCATTAACTTTCCTTAAATTCCGAAATTTACTTGATGTGCAAGTAAATTTCGGAATTTAAGGAAATTTAAGGAAATTCACTTCTAAATTAAATCCCAATTTTCGTGCAGTGTATGCTATTCGAAAACTGCATTAAAAAAGAGCTACTTATAGTTAATCATTGCGGATTATACGTCGTTCATTTCCACAGGTTCATGGAATTTTAACGACGTAATACGATTATTTCCGAAGACGCATATGAATATTCACGAGAGTGTCGTATCTTTTTTATTTCGAATGCAATCATTCGAGTAACATATTTTAATGTCTACGGTCAGTTATTTAGCACAGTACTGCAGAATGCATAATAAAATACGTAACCATTGTCATTTATCTGTGGTTGGATCTTGTTTCGAGTACAACCATAGCTTTCTGGACAGCCAGTTGATACCAAATAAAAAGGCCGTGTCCTTGTAGATCCGTCGGCCAACATCATGTCCGACCTTTGACAAAGATCAATGCGACAGGTGTCTTTTGTCTTTAATGCGGCTAACAGTATGTATGAATAAGGAACCAGTTGCATATTATGAATGTTGTGTGGAGTGCTGGTGTTAGAAAGCCAGGAAACATATGCGTAGGTGAACTGGCCGCCGTAGTATGACTGAAAAAATGTTGAAACGTAAATTCCAAATGAATCAATCCGACCAAAAAAATAGAAGAATCTAAAATTAAAAAGTGCCTAGTCCCGGTAGCTCAGTTGTTAGCGAGGCAGGCTGTCAATCCAGGGGTTGTAAGTTCAACCCCAGCTCGGCCAACATTCTATCCGACGTTTGATAAAAGTCACTGTGACAAGCGTAATTCGTCTTCCACCAATGGGCTAACAAGTATGTGAACAAGCAGCCAGTTGCTTTTAAAGTATGTTGTGTGTAGTATTGGTGAGGGAAAGCCAGGAAACACATGGGTAGGTGAACTGGCCGTCGTGATATGACTGAAAAATGGTTGAAAACAGCATTAAACCTCACTCAATCAATCAATCAATCAATCAATCAACCATCATTAAAATAACAATAAGGAGACATGCTTATGATTTATATTTATAAAGAAATACAGATAGACACAAAATCATCCGAGCATGACTACACTTATATGTGAATAGGTCTATATACTATTAAAGGATATAAACATCGAGGATTACGACATGGTGTCACTGTAGGAAAGTACGGGTGGATCTATATCGTGTACCCTTTATAAGAGTCTTATGTGATAACGATTTTATTACACTGCATACAATGTGACATTATAGTGTTATATATTAACTGCATGTATACGAAAGAATATTCTTTTTAACATGGACGAAATAGAAATAATAGGTTTACAGGTATGTAGAATTCATGTTCATTTTTAAACCTATCGTAAGGCATTTTCAAAGAGTGTAGATACAGTTCAGAGAGCGTATCCGCATAGTCTGATATGGTTCTGTACTGATTGTTAATTACTCATAGAAGGTTTCAAACAATTTTTGTAAAACATTAAACATTTGGATCATCAGTATGGATGCGCAGACAGATCTTTACCCACACTTGTTACAATTACGTTATGAGTATTTATCCTGGATCACCGGTCCATTAACCAATTTCCTGATATAGTCTACTTTTGAAGCCTCTGAAGCAAGTACTCTTTGAAAAATTGCCTTCAAAACTATCAAACGATAATCTGTGCTCAGAATTTGTTATCAAGTATCGCATTGGTCAGAAACAAATTCTTCCTCGAAATTGACCAATCAGTTTACTTATTTGTAGCACGGAGTTAATTTCTGAGCACAGAAAACGTTTTCAGAGTTTAAAAGTTTTGGGCCATGGTTCTGAAAGTAATGGCTCGAATTCTTTTCCAACAATATTTCAATTTCTGTATCAAATGTATACCCCAAATTTACTAGATTTTATATGTGTTGCCCCTATTTATTCTTTTCCGACACTATTTTCATTCAAAGTTTGCAACAGAACTATAGATTTACTACGAAATGATAGTATTCTTTATGCGAAGATATATGAGCCGTTCCACGAGAAAACCAACATTATGGACTCTGCGTAATGTATCGACCCAGATCAGCCCGCGCTCTCCGCGCAGGTTAATCCGGACCGACACATTTCGTATCAGGAGGATAGAGAGGTATATAGTACTGATTCATGTAACAGAAAACCCACAGTATCCGAAAGGTGTCTGCCCGGGTTAGCCAGCATGCTTTGGCTGATCCGGGTCGATACTTTATGCAGTCACAATGTGGTTTTTTTGTGGAACGGCTCAAATATATATTTATGACGTGGATATATATCTCCATGAACTTTGTGATTTTGATTTTGTAAATAGACATAGATCTAGTTGGTTGAATGGCTGACAGATGGTTTAAAAATTAACCAAACAAAAAAAACAGCTTCGCCATAATCATATATATTTGCACAGAGGTCAGGATGAGGTCATGATTAATAAGATAAAAGTGTCTGTGTGATCAAGTATTCGATTCAGTGTTTAACCAATTAGTTTTGAGGTGGGTCCGCACTATTGCAAAGTATATTTTTCAAACAATAGTTACTCATTTTACGCAAGAACTTGTTAAGAGTGAATCGATGATGATTTCATGTTTTCCAGATCTTTGGTAATAAGCAGGGGCGTAGCTTGGCAATAATCAATGTGTAGGCCGTCTCGTGACAAAATCAACATTGTGGACTCTGCGTAAAGTATCGACCCGGATCAGCCTAAGCATGCCACAGGCCTACCCGGATATACATTTTTCGCCTCATGTAGATTTTCTGTTTCAGAAAGAACTACTCTATACATATATCCCCCTAAGACGGAATGTGTCGGCCGGATCAGTCTGCGCGGACAGCGCAGGCTGATCTGGTCGATACATTACGCAGATGTGTATCGCCGCAGCTGCATTTTGGCAGTGCCTAAAGGGAGCTACGCCCCTGATAAGCATAAGCCAGGTTTAAAATTAAATAATTCCCACTTGCAGACATATTTTAACTCATCTGCGGCAGGCAACTTTTTGAAAACATTGTGGCAAAATGAGAAATTGTTCATGATGATCCACTTGTCCTTTTACCACACCCTTTATAACTCTATTCCATAATAATGCTTTCACTTGTAAAGAGTTTCTGTACTTTTGCATAGATATCGGCAAAGTCGTCTGGTGTTGATTTGATGTGCGGCAGGGTTAAATGCATGAGAATAATTCCCACATCAAAACCATCTTTCTTTATTTAAATACCAAGTTTACCCACAAGTGTAAATATAATGTAATGTATATATGTCATTCGTCGATTAACGTTATGTACGAAGGGATTTACGACAGTTTGAGAAGTTAGAATAATATTTGTCATGTGTTAATTGCTATAAGTGTGGTCACACAAAAAAGAGCTGGGGTGTAGGAAAACAATCAACATGGGCACCGAATAGAGATTAAGATAAAACAAATTTATGCATACATGTAGTTTTATCAAAAATGTCGCAGATGCTTTTACATCAAGGTAAAATATGGTAAATAACTATATAAGATAAAAAGTATATTTATTGTTCATTTTAATTCGTCTGCAGCACAATGCTTCCGCATCTGGGAGTGGGTCAAATAAGCTTCGAACAAGCAGTATAGTTATATAAGATCTATTTGGTTCATAATCAGCAAGTATGTATAGTTATATAAGTATTGAGCATATTTACTTGTATTATTGAACATGTATACGTTTATTATATATAAGCCCTTAGCATATATACTTGTATCAGATCTCTTTGGTTCACAAGCAGTGAGCATGTATAGTTGTATCAGATATATTTGGTACATAAGCACTTAGCATGTATACTTGTATCTGATATATTTGGTTCAAACGCACTTAGCATGTATACTTGTTTCAGATCTATTTGGTACCCAAGCAGTGACCATGTATAGTTGTATCAGATCTATTTGGTTCATAAGCACTGAGCATATATACTTGTATCAGATATATTTGGTTCATAAGCACTGAGCATATATACTTGTATCAGATCTATTTGGTTCAAAAGCAGTGAGCATGTATAGTTGTATCAGATATAGTTGGTTCACAAGCACCGAGCATATATACTTTTATCAGATATATTTGGTTCACAAGCAGTGAGCATATATAGTTGTATCAGATATAGTTGGTTCACAAGCAGTGAGCATGTATACTTGTATCAGATGTATTTGATTCACAAGCAGATTCTTATCTACAATAGTCGAATTGTTTAATATAATGTCCCTGCTGTATACATGTAACTCCCTTCCCTGATTCTGACGGCATTTAAAGCCTCTGCAGCAAACAAAATAAGAGAATTCTACTGTTGTCCACAACATTTTTAACTCTTCAATATTCAATCCATTGGGTTTTTTATCAAAATACCACTGAAAATCATTCTAAAACATAACTTATACTTTGAGATTAATTTTCACATGGCTCTGCTTTTTCGGTAAACATAGTTCTCTTTGAAAGGGAAAAGTGGGAAAAAGTCAAATACAAATAGTCAAATATTTACTCAATGTATTCTTCGTATTTGCAGACTGGGTTTCCCAATGGCGTTATTAGAATTCCGGTCGCTTCAAACTATGGTAAGTAGGACATTCTTATACCCCGTTACCTGATACACTCGATAGCTGACCCCACAGAGGCAGGGGACTTCTGAAACATTCCGAAAACATTGCGTGAAAAGGACTAATTGTGCTTTATGAGCAATTTCTCCTTTTTTACACACAGTTTTCAACTTTATATCCAATTATTCGTGATTATTGGTTTTGTGTGTGATTTTGAAGCAGACGACTCTGAAATAACCATATAGGGTGGCCGATTTGTAAATGCATTAGGCGTCCAGATGTTAGCACTGTTTCATGGGAAAACATTATCTTTATAAATTTAAAAGAAAAAGGGGGGAGATTCGAGTATTAAAAACGCCTTTCTGCCTTATAAAAGTCAAGATAAAAACGTTTGTATTATTGAAGGAACTAATTAACGTTTGAGATTCGTCTTGTTAAAAAGGGATTTGATTTGAATCAAGACATTTTTCTATACTGATTATGTCATATTAATGTCAATGACACAATTGAGCTTGGACTACTTCAGACAATTGCCTAATCTTTTATAAAATCAAAAGCTTCTTCTTCTCCATCTTATTCTTCTTCTTTTTCTTCTTCTTCTTCTTCTTCTTCTTCTTCTTCTTCTTCTTCTTCTTCTTCTTCTTCTTCTTCTTCTTCTTCTTCTTCTTCTTCTTCTTCTTCTTCTTCTTCTTCTTCTTCTTCTTCTTCTTCTTCTTCTTCTTCTTCTTCTTCTTCTTCTTCTTCTTCTTCTTCTTCTTCTTCTTCTTCTTCTTCTTCTTCTTCTTCTTCTTCTTCTTCTTCTTCTTCTTCTTCTTCTTCTTCTTATAAACTGCCATTATCAAACTAATACATCGGAAAGTTTATCTATATTGTATCAATGTCACATCGAGCAGTATCCTTTGTTTGTTTGAATAACAATAGCGTAATAATTATTATTATTCTAATGACACCATATGGGCCGTTCCACGAAAAAACCAACATTATTGACTCTGCGTAATGTATCGACCCAGACCAGCCTGAGGCGCAGGCATATTCCGTCTCATGTTTAGAGTAATGATTCCTGAAACAGAAAATCCACAGGAGGGGAAAGTGTCTGCCCCGGATTAGCCTGCGCGGCATGCTTAGGCTGATCCGTGTTGATATTTGATGCAGAGTCCACAATGTTAGTTTTCTCGCGTGACGGCTTATATATCAAATGCAGATATTGGAGATCAGTTTTCAGTCAACCAGTCCGAATTTCAGATCCTATTCACACATATACCAAATATGCAACAAACGACTATGAAAACATCTTGGAATAATTTACAAAATCTCTGTAAATGAAATTATGATAATTGAAAAGAGATGAAAACGTAGTGTTAAAAGGAGAGTTAAAAGGAGAAACAGTTTATTATGAGTATGCTTTCCTTTTATCACAAAGTGTTCAACAGTCGTTTGCATCAAATGCGTCTAATACGTCTATATGAGGGGAAAAAGTTAAACAGTCGTTTCCGATAGCTATTTCCAATAATGAGCAGCGCTACATGAAAACTAATCTCATATCATTTGCGATCTGTGTCGATCCAAGTCACCCTTAGCATTATTGCGGTCCGATATGGGTCGTCACTGTTTGTTTATATAAAAAAGTAGCGTATAAGAGGTCTCTTACATACAATTATATATTTACATCAGATTGAAAGGAATGTTAATTGATTTTTAATTCCTTATTTATACTTTTCAAATAAATCATGACATGCAGGGTCACGGCTTGAGGTCTAGTAAACCCGACCTTAGAGCTTTTGCGACTTATGTCTGATCTGAATCGGCATTGTTCCCCATTTGAGCCATCCCACGAGAAACCCAACATTATAGACTCTGCGTAAATTATCGACCCGGATCAGCCTAAGCATGTTGCGCAGGCTAATCCGGACAGGCACTTTTCGCCTTCTGGTCATTTTCTGTTTCAGGAACCTTTAATCTATACATCTATCCCCCTGGGACGGAATGTGTCGGCCTAAATTAGCCTGCGCGTACTGAGCAGGCTGATCTGGGTCGATACATTACGCAGAGACCATAATGTTGGTTTCTCATGGAATCCGGCTCATGGCTCTGACAAACCGTGTACATTTGTATTGGATAGCATATATCTTCAGACTGATCTGCATCTACACATGTCACTAATACAGCATAAGATTGGTTTTACTGGAATAGCTCTCAATTATTCTCATTTGAATTCAGTTCAGTGCATTTGCTACTGTTTTTTAAGTAGCCCAGACTTTAATGTGTGCATTTATACATGTTTTCAAATTATAACTGTTTACGCATATTTCTAAAGGACCAAGTTCATGCCATCATACGCTTAACTCGACATTCGAAGATGCTAGAGTGTAAGACGTTAACGATACAATGGTATTTCTAATATAGCCAGTCGTTGGTCAGAATTATTCTTCGGAGGCTACTATCGAGCCGCAAGGTAACAAAGCTATACATGCAGGAGTCCGGACATCGCATCCCGGCTCAGCCATTTCATAACTGTTCTTCGAGCCGACGTAGCTCATGCGGTAACCGTTGAAGCCTATAAATCCAGACGTTTTGACCTCGGACCCCGGCTCAGCCATTTCATAATTTTAGTTAAGCAGGGGTAGCTCATGCTATAACAAGGATATAGATCCAGGAGTTGTGACCCCGGACCCGGCTCATCCTTTTTATAACTGTTCGACGAGTCGAGGTAGCTCATGCGGTAACAAGGCAATACATTCAGGCGTTTTGACCTTGGACCCCGGCTCAGCCTTTTTATAACTGTTCGTCGAGCCGAGGTAGCTCATGCAGTAACAAGGCTATAAATCCAGGAGTTGTGACCCCGGACCTCGGCTCAGCCATTTTATAACTGTTCGTCGAGCCAAGGTAGCTCATGCGGTAACAAGGCTATAAATCCAGGAGTTGTAACCCCGGACCCCAGCTCAGCCATTTCATAAATGTTCGCCGACGTAGCTCAGGCGGTAACAAGGAGTCGTTACTTCGAATCAATGATCAGCCATTCATTCTTTCCAATGATTGACAAAAGTCATTGTGACTAGCGTCATCCTTCTCCCACCACCAATGGACTAAATAGTCCATGTGTTAAGGTAACCAACTATGGAAGAATATAGTGTTAAGAATGTGTGTGAGAAAACCACGATATACGTGGTGAACTGGTCGACGAGATATAACTTATCACTGGTAGTTTTCAGATTATTCCGAGGGTCGATGTTCATATGACGTGGTCCTATTTATATGTTTATGTTAATGTTACAAAGATGAGATAACTCGCTTTCACTTAGTGATTTATCAATTTAAATAAATCCCGCTTTGTCACAGCAAAGGAAAATATTACGTGTTCCACCATCAATATCATATCCATCATACGGCACAATGACGAGGGCAATTCAACAAATAAATACAGTGCGCTTTGTACACTTTTCTACCTGCAGACGCATCTGCAGCAGACGATTTTTGAAAACATTGTTGCAAACGGGGAATTGCTGATATCTCCTTTTACCACAATGCTTTGGACTCCATTCTAAAATTAAACTTTCTTCTGTAGTGGATTTCTATAGTTTCCCTCAGTTGTTTTCAAAGTCGTCTCCTGCAGATTTATTCAGTGTGGGAAATGGTTGAAAAAGACATAGTGAGAAAACGGAAGGGTTCGTCATGAAATATATATATCTTGAGAAAAAGCCGTTGATTAAATGTTACGATTTGAACGAGTGGGTCATACATTGTACATAAAGAAAGCTCATTATATTAAAGTTGACATGTAATAAAATAGAAATCGAATATCAGAGCTGCGGAAAATCCACCTTAACTATGTTATGGTCAGTGTTGATAAATATCTACAAATAAATCCATTTAATATGACCCGAAAGACCATTGCTTGAAAAGGTGTTCTTGATACAATATGTTACGAATTAGCGAACATTTTAGAATCAGATCGATCTGCACGAGTGTGTAGTTTGAACTGGATCTACACTGATCGCAGCAAATTCCCTAGTGTTGATTACCATAGCGCGTGGCTCCAATATCTCCCTCGATTAGTCCGAGGTAAATCTTTCACGAGGTGTCTTTTCCTTTTGTCTGGCCGCGTGTCGTTATCGGGTAACAAAATGATTGAATTAATGATTGAATAGCTGTATTAATCAGCCGTGTTAAATAAGGGGATATAAGTATCGACAGAGAGTTCAAATTTCAAAAATCTATTAACCCTTTAACACCGTTTATCGTACATCATTCTTCGTAAACAAAACAGTGTACATTAATTAAAGCTGCGTCAAGCGATATGGGGTCTTGATTTATCTCCGTTATGTGATATCACATACAGGGATATAGTAAAGTCACTCAATGAACTACAATTCTTGTTTATTTTGTCAGAAGTTATATTATGTGTGTATTCTTCATGGAAGCGAGCAATGAAGTATCTTGCGAGACGTTACGTATGAACAGGCTCATCAGAATGTTCACTGTTCGTATATGTAACAAGATCCATAAAAGTGGCTCATTTTAAAATAGAAATAGGCAGCGTTGTGCGAAATGAGGTGCCTTTATTCATTTCCATTTCGGCTTTTAATAAATGAGCAGAGGCGTGAAACCAGTTGGGCTACGTCTTCAGTATTTTATCAAAAGCCATTGCTGTTCTCTGTGGTACTAGATCATTTTGGTGGGAAGCAAAGGCTCTGATGAGACTGTACATATGCACACACTCGTAAAGGTTTTCAATGTTCAAGTGTGCTCTAAAATTCACTTTTCGCTAAACTCCATCATACATATTACAAGTATATCAGTGACATGGAACAGAACTGTATAGATTAGGTCAACACTTAGGGTTTACGCAGGAAAATGACCATTTTCCAGGATTTAATAAACTTATGGCGAACAAAGAAGATCCTTACTTCACTGCCCTAGTACACAGGCTGATCTTGGTCTGTATACAGAATGTATCTTTACCTATGGTGTTGGTGTAGTGTAATAAATTTACAATATTCAACCGATTGATAATATTTACGATGTAGATTGTGGTGTGATAACCGCTTTCATTGCGACCCCGTAAAGGGACACAATCCATACTTTACAGAACACGAAGCGTGAGTGGAAATTTGTCAGTTGAGGCCCTTTGTGGTGACATAGTTAGTCTACTCTGTTGCAACTAACGGCTGCCAGTCCTCAAATCAAATTACACTTTCTGCTCACAAAATGGCTATATAGCCGAGTGCGAGGGTAAAAAAACCAGAAATCGAATCAAAAACAAATTACAGCTCCTGTTAAGTAGCTATATGTGTATGGTTGACTGACATTAGTTATGTTTTCAGAAATTACATCTTGGACTGCTTCACATGTGTGTTGACGTTGAGGGCTCTTCTGAAGGGTCCCCCGTGTTTTAAGTGCTCGCACATGTAAAAAGACCCCTAATGACCTGACACGACCCATATCTTTATCAGTAATTGAGCCGCGTCGTTTGATGTGTTATATGGACTCCCCGTAACGAGGTCATGTACATGTTAACTTGACGTAAAACGAATGGGGCTAGAGTTCTAGTCTTTTGTCAAAAGATACATCTAGCAGGGGCGTAGCTCCCTTTAGGCACTGTAGGCACGCGCCTACACATTTTTTTCTCAAAATGCCCCCAAAATACAGCTGCGGCGATAGACATCTGCGTAATGTATCGACCAGATCAGCCAACGCTGTCCGCGCAGACTGATCCGGCCGTCACATTCCGTCTTAGGGGGATATATGTATAGAGTAGTTATTCATGAAACAGAAAATCCACAGGAGGCGATAAGTGTCTATCCGGGTAGGCCTGTGTGGCATGCTTAGGCTGATCCGGGTCGATACTTTACGCAGAGTCCACAACGTTGATTTTCTCAGGAGACGGATTATTCATTATTCCAAAGCTACGTCCCTGTCTAAGACTAAGTTACATAAAGACGGACAATTACGGCTCCGGTCAGATTGTACTGACACGCAGACTCGTCTGAGTCTTCACGTTGCGCAGATGTAATAAGGCCCGAAATAGCCTGACGCGGCACTGTTGTAATTCGATACGTCGCGACATGACGCCACGATCGTGCAGAATTGTCTTAATTGCTGCCAAAACGATTCGATCCCATATCGATTACCTATATAATGAATACATGTATGATTAAAACACAGGCATCGTGTTGTGCCAAAAAGGGAAGATATTAGTATAGATAACATTTACATTTCATTGGAGCTACGTCAGAGCATAAAGGGATATTGCACAACTGTGAACGGTAAAAGACCCGATTAAGCCTGAACATCAGGAGTGTCCCAAATACTCCAAGAAGCTGCTTACCAAAACACTTGAGTTGAGACCCTATTAACTTCAAGCTCGTGTACCTTAATGCGAAGATGCGGACGAGAAGCCATTTCGCTAGATCTTGCTAAAAAGTATGTTATGAATAGGGAGGGGCATGTTTCTGTGACGCGGCATTAAATATATTTATTGAACTTCTTGTCTTTAAACCAATGAGCGATCAGGCCTTCAAACCATTTTCCCCATAGCGCATTTATCTGAATGTATGTTCAATAAACTTTCGAAAACATTATGGGGTAAAGGAGTCCACTGCTCTTGTAGACTGTCCACATTTTCAACAATGTTTCATATCCTGATATTCCTTTGTACGGTAAAGTACAAGAACAAAAATTAGTTCATTTATTAATCAAAGGTATTGCAACATAATGTGATATTTTTCCATGTATTTTGTTCGAAGGAAAGGGTAAAACTATCTAGTTTAATTCTAAATTGTTTTTATTCACAGTGAGGTATACGTTAAAAGGATTGATATTTGGATAGCATTTTAATAGTTTCGTTTAAATATTGACCTTCTACATGATTGGATTGCTTAGGCTTTTGGACAACAAACATCTATAAAGTATATTGATAGAGATTAGTGCATTTTTTTTTAAGTACGTGTTTGAGAGCACAGTGTCGTTTTAATCAATTCATTTATTTAATTAAAACTATGATTATATCATATTTACATGGACGATGTGAATAATTCTAAATGATAATAGAATATACGTTAAAATACACTGAAAAGGGGAGTCACTGGTTTGATTCATAGTGAATAAATGCGATTTGTTATGGTTCAACAAGAATATATAGTCGTATCAGTAAAGTCTGATATCATATTAAGCAACAATCTAAATACGCTATTGCAAAACATCGAATTCACTGCATTTAATTCACTGCTTCTATAACATAAGAATAAAGTAGCGTTGTCGTAAAATCGAGTGCTTACAATCAATAACTTTTTTTAAGTGTGTGAAGTTGGCAGAGCATTAGACGTTAGACATTAGACATTCAAAAAAAATATTCGAATGTCTAATTAGACGTTAGACATTCGATTAGACATTCGCTAATTTTGATTATCGAATGTCTAATTAGACATTAGACATTCGATTAGACATTCAGAAAAATCGCAAATGTTAAATATCGAATGTCTAATTCGACATTAGACATTCGATTAGACATTCGCAAATTACAAGATCTATAACCCAAATTCGTCGAAGGTCATTGTACATTCAAAAAACGAATGTCTAATTGGTCAGTTAGACATTAGACATTCGATTAGACATTCGCAAATTAAGCGATTTAAGTACCAAATTCGTCGGAGGTCATTGTACATGCAAAAAACGAATGTCTAATTGGTCAGTTAGACATTAGACATTCGATTAGACATTCGCAAATTAAGGGATTTAGGTACCAAATTCGTCGGAGGTCATTGTACATGCAAAAAACGAATGTCTAATTGGTCAGTTAGACATTAGACATTCGATTAGACATTCGCAAATTAAGAGATATAGGTACCAAATTCGTCGGAGGTCATTGTACGTGCAAAAAGCGAATGTCTAATTGGTCAGTTAGACATTAGACATTCGATTAGACATTCGCAACTTACTATACTTAGGTTCCAAATTCGTCAGAGATCATTGTACATTCAAAAAACGAATGTCTAATTGGTCAGTTAGACATTAGACATTCGATTAGACATTCGCAAATTACCAAACTTAGTTTTCAAATTACTCGGAGGTCATTTTACATTCAAAAAACGAATGTCTAATTGGTCAGTTAGACATTAGACATTCGATTAGACATTCGCAAATTACTATACTTAGGTTCCAAATTCGTCAGAGATCATTGTACATTCAAAAAACGAATGTCTAATTGGTCAGTTAGACATTAGACATTCGATTAGACATTCGCAAATTACCAAACTTAGTTTTCAAATTACTCGAAGGTCATTGTACATTCAAAAAACGAATGTCTAATTGGTCAGTTAGACATTAGACATTCGATTAGACATTCGCAAATTAAGAGATTTAGGTACCAAATTCGTCGGAGGTCATTGTACGTGCAAAAAACGAATGTCTAATTGGTCAGTTAGACATTAGACATTCGATAAGACATTCGCAACTTACTATACTTAGTTTCCAAATTCGTCAGAGATCATTGTACATTCAAAAAACGAATGTCTAATTGGTCAGTTAGACATTAGACATTCGATTAGACATTCGCAAATTAAGAGGTTTAGGTACGAAATTTGTCTGAGGTCATTGTACACGCAAAAAAAAAAAAATCGAGATATCTCGAACTTTTCGATATCTTGATTTTTTTTTTCTCGATATCTCGTACTTTCCAATATCTCGAACTTTCGATATCTCGAATGTTTCGGTATCTCGAATTTTTCGGTATTTCGAACTTTTCGATATCTCGAACTTTCCGATACAAAAAACAAGAAACGAGATATCGAAAAGTTCGAGATATCGAAAGTTCGAGATATTGGAAAGTTCGATTTTTTCTTTTTCTCTCGATATCTCGAACTTCCAAATATCTCGAACTTTCGATATCTCGAATTTTTCGGTATCTCGAACTTTTCGATATCTCGAACTTTCCGATACAAAAAACAAGAAACGAGATATCGAAAAGTTCGAGATATCGAAAGTTCGAGATATTGGAAAGTTCGAGATATCTCGAACTTTTCGATATCTCGTTTTTTTTTATATCGGAAAGTTCGAGATATCGAAAAGTTCGAGATACCGAAACATTCGAGATATCGAAAGTTCGAGATATTGGAAAGTACGAGATATCGAGAAAAAATATATCAAGATATCGAAAAGTTCGAGATATCGAGAAAAAAAAAATCGAGATATCGAAAAGTTCGAGATACCGAAAAAAAAAAAATCGAGATATCGGAAAGTTCGAGATACCGAAAAATTCGAGATATCGAAAGTTCGAGATATTGGAAAGTACAAGATATCGAGTAAAAAAATATCAAAATATCGAAAATTTCGAGATATCGAGAAAAAATAAAATCGAGATATCGAAAAGTTCGAGATACCGAAAAAATAAAATCGAGATATCGAAAAGTTCGAGATACCGAAAAATTCGAGATATCGAAAGTTCGAGATATTGGAAAGTACAAGATATCGAGTAAAAAAATATCAAAATATCGAAAATTTCGAGATATCGAGAAAAAATAAAATCGAGATATCGAAAAGTTCGAGATACCGAAAAATTCGAGATATCGAAAGTTCGAGATATTTGAAAGTTCGAGATATGGAGAAAATAATATCAAGATATCGAAAAGTTCGAGATATCGAGATATTTTTTTTTCGAGATATCGAAAGTTCGAGATATTGAAAAGTTCGAGATATCTCGAACTTTTCGATATCTCGATTTTTTTTGCGTGTACAATGACCTCAGACAAATTTCGTACCTAAACCTCTTAATTTGCGAATGTCTAATCGAATGTCTAATGTCTAACTGACCAATTAGACATTCGTTTTTTTTATGTACATTGATCTCTGATGAATTTGGTACATAAATCTCTTAATTTGCGAATGTCTAATCGAATGTCTAATGTCTAACTGACCCAATTAGACATTCGTTTTTTTAGTGTACATTGATCTCTGATGAATTCGGTACCTAAATCTCTTAATTTGCGAATGTCTAATCGAATGTTTAATGTCTAACTGACCAATTAGACATTCGTTTTTTGCATGTATAATGACCTCCGACGAATTTGGTACCTAAATCCCTTAATTTGCGAATGTCTAATCGAATGTCTAATGTCTAACTGACCAGTTAGACATTCGTTTTTTTAATGTGCAATGACCTCCGACGAATTTGGGTTATAGATCTTGTAATTTGCGAATGTCTAATCGAATGTCTAATGTCTAACTGACCAATTAGACATTCGTTTTTTTTAATGTACATTGATCTCTGACGAATTTGGTACCTAAATCTTTTAATTTGCGAATGTCTAATCGAATGTCTAATGTCTAACTGACCAATTAGACATTCGTGTTTTGGATGTACAATGACCTCCGACGAATTTCGTACTTAAATCTGTTAATTTGCGAATGTCTAATCGAATGTCTAATCGAATGTCTAATGTCTAACTGACCAATTAGACATTCGTTTTTTGAATGTAAAATGACCTCCGAGTAATTTGGTACCTAAATCTCTTAATTTGCGAATGTCTAATCGAATGTCTAATGTCTAACTGACCAATTAGACATTCGTTTTTTGAATGTACAATGACCTCCGACAAATTTGGGCTATAGATCTTGTAATTTGCGAATGTCTAATCGAATGTCTAATGTCTAACTGACCAATTAGACATTCGTTTTTTGAATGTACAATGACCTACGACGAATTTGGAACCTAAATATCGTAATTCGCGAATGTCTAATCGAATGTCTAATGTCTAACTGACCAATTAGACATTCGTTTTTTGCATGTACAATGACCTCCGACGAATTTGGTACCTAAATCCCTTAATTTGCGAATGTCTAATCGAATGTCTAATGTCTAACTGACCAATTAGACATTCGTTTTTTGAATGTACAATGACCTCCGACAAATTTGGGTTATAGATCTTGTAATTTGCGAATGTCTAATCGAATGTCTAATGTCTAACTGACCAATTAGACATTCGTTTTTTGAATGTACAATGATCTCTGACGAATTTGGAACCTAAGTATAGTAAGTTGCGAATGTCTAATCGAATGTCTAATGTCTAACTGACCAATTAGACATTCGTTTTTTGAATGTACAATGATCTCTGACGAATTTGGAACCTAAGTATAGTAAGTTGCGAATGTCTTATCGAATGTCTAATGTCTAACTGACCAATTAGACATTCGTTTTTTGCACGTACAATGACCTCCGACGAATTTGGTACCTAAATCTCTTAATTTGCGAATGTCTAATCGAATGTCTAATGTCTAACTGACCAATTAGACATTCGTTTTTTGAATGTACAATGACCTCCGAGTAATTTGAAAACTAAGTTTGGTAATTTGCGAATGTCTAATCGAATGTCTAATGTCTAACTGACCAATTAGACATTCGTTTTTTGAATGTACAATGATCTCTGACGAATTTGGAACCTAAGTATAGTAATTTGCGAATGTCTAATCAAATGTCTAATGTCTAACTGACCATTTAGACATTCGTTTTTTGCACGTACAATGACCTCCGACGAATTTGGTATCTAAATCTCTTAATTTGCGAATGTCTAATCGAATGTCTAATGTCTAACTGACCAATTAGACATTCGTTTTTTGAATGTACAATGACCTCCGAGTAATTTGAAAACTAAGTTTGGTAATTTGCGAATGTCTAATCGAATGTCTAATGTCTAACTGACCAATTAGACATTCGTTTTTTGAATGTACAATGATCTCTGACGAATTTGGAACCTAAGTATAGTAATTTGCGAATGTCTAATCGAATGTCTAATGTCTAACTGACCAATTAGACATTCGTTTTTTGAATGTACAAGGACCTCCGAGTAATTTGAAAACTAAGTTTGGTAATTTGCGAATGTCTAATCGAATGTCTAATGTCTAACTGACCAATTAGACATTCGTTTTTTGAATGTACAATGTTCTCTGACGAATTTGGAACCTAAGTATAGTAAGTTGCGAATGTCTAATCGAATGTCTAATGTCTAACTGACCAATTAGACATTCGTTTTTTGCACGTACAATGACCTCCGACGAATTTGGTACCTGAATCTCTTAATTTGCGAATGTCTAATCGAATGTCTAATGTCTAACTGACCAATTAGACATTCGTTTTTTGATTGTACGTTGACCTACGATGAATTTGGAACCTAAATATCGTAATTCGCGAATGTCTAATCGAATGTCTAATGTCTAACTGACCAATTAGACATTCGTTTTGTGCATGTACAATGACCTCCGACGAATTTGGTACCTAAATCCCTTAATTTGCGAATGTCTAATCGAATGTCTAATGTCTAACTGACCAATTAGACATTCGTTTTTTGCATGTACAATGACCTCCGACGAATTTGGTACTTAAATCCCTTAATTTGCGAATGTCTAATCGAATGTCTAATGGCTAACTGACCAATTAGACATTCGTTTTTTGAATGTACAATGACCTTCGACGAATTTGGGTTATAGATCTTGTAATTTGCGAATGTCTAATCGAATGTCTAATGTCGAATTAGACATTCGATATTTAACATTTGCGATTTTTCTGAATGTCTAATCGAATGTCTAATGTCTAATTAGACATTCGATAATCAAAATTAGCGAATGTCTAATCGAATGTCTAACGTCTAATTAGACATTCGATAATCAAAATTAGCGAATGTCTAATCGAATGTCTAACGTCTAATTAGACATTCGAATATTTTTTTTGAATGTCTAATGTCTAACGTCTAATGCTCTGCCAAATTCACACACTTACTTTTTTTTATTACTTTCAAATTAGGAAACATTTGCTATTTTTCCATTGACAAGGGACAAAGATTAAATCTCTGCATGGGAAAATAGCGAAGCGATTCAAATCTTATACAATACAAAACAAAACAAAAGTATTTAATTTCTTTCAGGCAAATGTGCCAACAGTAAGTTACAAAGATCAAACGTTATCATTTTACGTGAATCAGATACGTTCTGACGAATGTTGACACCTCTGTCGCAGACGACTTTCGAAAGCACCGTTGTGAAGGAGAAATCTGTTTTTGTTTCAAAAGTTTTTGAAGCAGAAGAATATTAGACATTTCTCTTAAACGGACGCTTTCTGTGCAGCAGACGACTTTTAAAATCAATGCCGATAAATGGAGAAATTGTTCGTAGCGAGCAATTTCTCCTTTGGTCACATTGTTTTCCACTCTATTTAATGTATTGAGATTATTCACGTGTTAACGTGTGACTTCAAGATTGTCTGCTTCTGATTCGTTGTGCGTGGGAAAAGATTAAAATACGATATGATGGAAACTGTTAAGCGTTAATCTGATATGAACATTGAAATACCTGTTGATGAATACAACATGCAAGAGAGATATTGCTCAAAACGAGCAATTTATCAACATCCCTCACAAAGGTTTTAAAAGTCGTCTGCTGCAAAGGCGTATAATTGAGCCGTGTCTAAAGATTTCTTAACCCTTTCCCACATACAACAAATATGTAGCAGACAACTTTGAAAACATATAGACAGAAATATTGAAAATCTCTATAAATAAATGTAGAACTTTTGAATCCACTGTTATAAACATTATGAAAATGGAGAACTTTCTCGTAATGAGCAATTTCTCCTTTTGCCACAATGTTTTCAAAAGTCGTCTGCCGCAGAGGCGTCAGAAAGCGTCTGTATGTGGTAAAGGGTCCATGCATCTGCGTACAGTGAAGACTCAGGTAAGTATGTGTATCCACAAAGTCTCACCAGATCCTTCACTGTCCGTCTGCATGGAATTTCTTATTATGCTTAAAACCTAGAATTGTAGCCCCACTACCTGTACGTCTATAAAACTTCAATACCGCCAAATCGCCAGACGCGTTTCATTTATTTTAAATCTTGTTCTTAAAATAAATATAGAATTGTCATTAAAATGGTGAATTGATTAAAACACCACAGCGTTTAACCCTTTCCCTCATATAGACGCTTTATGACGCCTCTGCTGCAGTCGGCTTTTTGAAAACATAGTGCCACAAGTGGAAATTACTCAAAGGAGCAATTTTTCCTTTTGCCACAATGTTTTCCACTTTTAGTCATAGGTTATCCATCAAATTATAGAGATTTTCTATTTTTGACAAAATGTGTTTAAAGTCGTCTGCTGCAGAATCGTCGTATGAGGGAAAGGGTTAAAAATGGATTTGCACATTAGAACGTCATTAATGTTATTAATACTTTGCTACAAAACATTACCCTGTATAAACAATCTGAAGCATGCGAATTTTACAATATCTAGGCAATTATAACGAAAACGTGGATTAATTATTGTACTTTCGTAAGTCGTCTGCTACACAATATCTGCATTTAATATAGTAGTGGAGCACGAAGTAAACACTGTTCTTCGTTTCACTGAGTAATACATGTAAACGCCTTTGAGTATTATCCTTAATGAACAGTACAGTAGTCTGTAATCCTTTAATTCAATTAGAGTTAACATAAAGCTTTATAAACGAGTAGGAACTTATAAAAATCATGGTTATATGGGATTGATAAATTGAAAGTTGCTTTTAAATGGATATTTCAACATAAGCTTTACTTGTTGCTTTCAATTCAAATGTAGATTTAATTTCCAATACAGTATTGTTTCATGTACGTTAATTTATGAAAAATATTTATGAGAAATAATTTAGGAGAACCAAAATAATTAACGTAATTTGATTTAAACGTGTACGTGATATGAACATTTTAGTAAGAGTCGTCTGCTTTGAGGAAACTGGGCACGCGTTAACCTTTTTTCTTCTAAACACCTGTAACTAGTAGTATCATCATAAATGTTATATCTACGGAGATAGCTTTGCTAAGAACAAATACATGAGCACATACTAACATATTCTAAGATCAGACTTCACGGTTATGCAACTTAATCTTGGCCTACGGTGTTTGGAGATGTTATTTACAGTTGCGTATATCTGGAAACCCCAGTGTTATTCACCGTTTAGCTGAATCGGGGTTGCATCTAGAATTGTAACTAAATTAGCCGCGTCTGGCGATTTGGGGTCTTATTGACTCCCCGGTTTGACGTCATTTAACGTAGGATCAGCGTTAACCCTTTCCCAAATAGAGAGGCCTTCTAAAGCCTCTGTAGCAGACCTCTTTTGAAAAAGAAATCGAAATTGAAAAGAATGCACATAATGAGCAATTTCTCCATTTGCCACAGTGTTTTAAACTATTAAATAGTATACTTTTATTTATAAAGATTTTCCATATTGTTTGCGGATATGTTTTCTAAGTCGTCTGCTGCAGATTTTCTGTATCGGGTAAAGGGTTAAACAAATGAATACGCTCTAGTTTGTGTCAGAAGATGCATTTCGGTCTATATAATATCGTGCGAAAAGTGGAGATTCTGGTGAGACTGTGTGGATGCACATGCTCACCTCTGTGTTCTTTGTACGCAGATACATTATGGACAGGGGTCATTTAATGTTTAGTAAATAGCAAAACAAGCACGAAAACTGTTCAAAAGGGATGTGATGTGTCAGTGAACTTACTAAACTTAACTCAGTGAACTTCAAACGGATCAACCTTAAACAAGTATACACCGTGCTGTTCTCAAATATATGGGAATGGAATGTTTTCTAAATGTTTCGAGATTTGCTGTTTTCAAAGATGATATAGATCTATACGTAGAAAATATATGTTCAACTCTTCATACATATTCGGATAAAACAGAAGTGGATATAGATTGACGATATGGATATTTGGTAGCTGCTAGACCTCCTCCAGAAATGCAGGATACGGCGTATGTGTGTCCGGTGTATGAGTACATAGGTAATTCTCACTTTATATCTATTGGTTCGGGGGACTCGGGACAAATCGACTATTTGATAACTCGCCAATAAATCGTTTATTTCGAATCAATACCTGTAATGGATCTGTCTTTTTAAAACAGTGTAGCAGCAGTTCTGAACTCTCATACGATCAATTAGAACTGCTCCTGTGATTTATTTGTTCATTAAGGTTCCATTATGTCTCTATTTCGCTACCTCTCTCCGTCTCATATCTTCTACTTCGCCTCATTGTTTTGATATGAATTGCATTGCTTATTGTAATGTTTGAATACTTGAATAAATAAAAAGAACTGCTCCTGTGCTGGTAACTTTGGTAGGATTTTACTATTGACTTGCTTTCCAGAATTAACAACACAGTATAAATTAATTACGTTCAGCTTGCAATACATAAAAGGATTTTGTGTACTTCCAGAAATAACATGAACACATCGATAGCTCGAAGCTATCTCATGGGTTCACTGTATAATGAGACGTTCCGTGAGAAAACCAACATAATGGCCTCTGCGTAATGTATCGACCAAGATCAGCCTGCGCTGCCCGCGCAGGCTAATCCGGGCCGACATATTTCGTTTCTGGGGAAAAGAGGTATAGAGTAATGATTCCTGAAACAGAAAATCCACAGGAGGCGAAACGTGTCAGTCCACGTTAGCTTGTGCGGTATGCTTAGGCTGATCCGGGTCGATACTTTACGCAGAGTCCACACTGTTGGTTTTTTCGCGAGACGGCTCATATGTCTGTATGATCAGTCCTCCAGGACATCTAAATAAGGCATTATTTGTCGCCAATGTACATCCAGTTAGAGTCCGGTCCTCGATCCTCAAACGTGGCGGTCATAGTGGCGGTCATAGTGGCGGTCCCTTGGGCGAGACACATTCCCTAGCCTAGTACTGGTACATGGGATTATGAATAAGGGATCCATCGCCGTGGTATAACTGAAATAGAGTACAACTCCAGTTTAACAAACAAGGGTAGATGAGACTCTGCTTTGTTCGTCAAATAGCCACTGAATGTTTCAGGAAAATTGTGATAAGTTTTTCACATTCAGCTAGATACATGTAGTATTTGCGTACACTTGGTTGGAATTGTTGTGTGGAGTATTGGTGTGAGAAAACCAGGAAATGCATGAGTAGGTGAACTGGACGCCGTGATATAACTGAGAAATTTAAAAAACGGCGTTAAACCCCAATCAATCAACAATTGGTTGGAGTTTAATATTATTGTTTAGTTTCAATACTTTTAACTGCAAAAACCACGGATACATACGGGTAACTGTGTTCACCAATCAGAGTATAGCACATTTCTTTGCTTAGTACTGGTTTGTCGACCAGGACTGATGAAGAATAAATATTCTGGCGCCTTAGTTTAACTTCAAATATCTCGAAATTATAATATAAATTCTAGGTTCGTCCGTACTATGTGAACTAGCAATAATCAGATATGATGGATCCCTATTGAACGCCGTGGCAGTCAACAGTCATAATAAAGTTTTAAAAAAATGACACGTATCACGAAAGCCGACCTTCGTATATATTGACCGAATCATTTCCCTCGCACAACAAAATCTGCAGCAGACACATTTGAAAACATCTATACAAAAATTTAGAAAACCTTTACAAGTTAAAGTATTTATTCTTTAAAGAGTTGAAAACATCTATACAAAATAACAACCTCCACAAATTAAA
This sequence comes from Serripes groenlandicus, assembly GCA_031761405.1. Taxonomy (NCBI): domain Eukaryota; kingdom Metazoa; phylum Mollusca; class Bivalvia; order Cardiida; family Cardiidae; genus Serripes; species Serripes groenlandicus. Next base: position 98,381,503 of record JASEVX010000002.1, read on the forward strand.
GAATAGTTATTTTGAAAAAAGGTTGACAAAATTTTAACAAAAAGGAGAATTTGCTCATAATGAGCAATTTCTCCGTTTGCCACTTTTATTTCTCAAAAATTCGCATGCTAAAAATGCATATAAAAACGTCTATATGTTGGAAATGTTTAAATGGTATTTTCGACCAGATTACATACTGGTATTTTAAGCTCTTGGTCATAGCCCTTTTCTAGAGGCATTCGGGATGCTTGTAAGACTAGATGGCCTGATATGACTGCTCGTAAACTGATCTGCATCTTTACTGAACGTAAAACCCTCAAATGTCGGTCCACGTGTGACGTTGTCCATACATATTTGCCTTAACCCTTTCCCTCATATAGACGCTTTCTGACGCCTCTGCAGCAGACGGCTTTTTGAAAACATAGTGACAAAAGAAGAAATTGCTCAAAACGAGCAATTTTTCCTTTTGCCACAATGTTTTCCACCTCTCGTCATAGGTTATCCGTTCAATTCTAGAGATTTTCCATTTTTTGACAAAATATGTTTAAAGTCGTCTGCTGCAGAATTGTCGTATGAGTGAAAGGGTTAAAGATAAAAAGCTTAAAGCTATCATATGAGCCGTCCCACGAGAAAACCAACATTATTGACTCTGCGTAAAGTATAGACCCGGATCAGCATAAGCATGTCGCGCAGGCTAATCCGGTCAGACACTCTTCGCCTCATGTGGATCTTCTGTTTCAAGAATCATTACTCTATACCTCTATTCCCCTGTGATGGAATGTGTCTGCCCGGATTAGCCTGCGCGGATTGCGCAGTCTGATCTGGCTCGATACATTACGCAGAATCCATAATGTTGGTTTTCTCGTGGAACGTCTCATATAAAATAAAACATGCTAAAGGAAACCCACAAAAGCTCTGCTCAGCGAACTTATTGACCTCCTGGAATTGGGAAAATGGCTATAGAATGGACGTAATACGTTCTCTCGTTTGAAATTTGATAATCGACGGAGGCAAATCGATATCGTGGCACGAGATGGAAGACAGACTCCGCCATCTGTCACAAGACACGCCTATTTCATACACGTGTCCTCTCCCATATTAAAAAACACAGTGCGTATGCGTGGAACTTTATGGCACTATGTATGCGCTAACCTCTTGAGTTATTGTCAGAAACCAGTACTTTTCGTCGTGGGTAATATTTGGTTACCAGTTACAATATATTTGAAAAGAGAATCGTTTGATTACTTTTAAAACATTGTGGAAAAACGAGAATATCCTCATCTGTTTTAAAAGAATACTTTTATTTGTCTACAATGTAATCACAGCTTTTTACGGATACGTATTTACAACAAAAGCAAATGGTGAGACAGACAATCCTGGTCTTTTGAAAAGAGTTTTGCCATATATAATGGTATGATTATTGAATGGAAATGAAAATATTGTGGCAAAAGGAGAAATTCACCATTACGGACGATTTCGGGTTTTTTCCACACTGTTGTAAAATCTTGTGGGAAAGGTTATTGACTTGTCTGAAATTTTCAAGAATTGTGTTATCTTCCTTGCACACGTCCATGTCCACGCCTATATTAAGTAGATCATAGGTGTAACTTCTGGCCAAATAGTAGTATTGCAGATCCACTCGTTTCTCTCGTGTACGCCTGTAAGTAACACTAAAAACGGGGTTTGTAACAAGAGGGGTTTTCGCGTGACGTGGCTGGTTTGTTTATCATTCATACATATGTTCGGTTTTATTACGTATCTCCATTATAACAGTTCTGTACCAGGTTCCCTGCAATAATAGAACGGTTATAATCGTGCGTAGTTCAAACGAATGTACTGATATGATATACATGTGTAAGATTCCTTCATTATTCCTTTATGTTGATTTAATATTGAATAATGACATGTAACACTCTCCGTAATTCAGACGCAAAATGACTCTTCAAAAGCAGGCTAGTTTTTAAAGTATTGTCGGAGAAACTGCATGACGTGCAGTTTTCTCGTGATTACCTACATCAAATGGTTTTTGTGGGAACATAAAACATATATTGATGGAAATAGACAAACACATCGAATATAATTGCATATCCAAACACCAGAACTGCGTTCCGTTAAAGTGAACATTAGGTTACGCTAGCAAATCTATAAATCAACTCAATACAACTGTACCTATGATTGAAATGGCGAAACACTTTCGTTAGCTAACTAACCTGTAAACTGAACGCACTGCAGTTTTCTCTATCAAGATAAATGAGTTGTAATCTAACTGCTTACGTAGTTCAAACGAACACAGTCGTCATAATATGAGTTGAGTCATGCGTAAAGGGGTATTGTTGCATCCCCTATTTCGTCTGCACACAAAATAGGGAATGAAATTAGAACCAAAAGGGGCTATGCTTCTAGTGTATCGTAAGATGTTACTACATACATGTATGGTTCTTCTGAACGTATATCGATAACTTAAGATCTGGCGAGAGTGTATACATGCACTAGCTCTACTTAGTCTTCACTGTTTTGCATATGGAATAAAACCTGAATTCCGCCCAGCATGGCCCATATACATGTGAAGAATTCCTATGATCTACTTTATAGCTAATTGAATAAGCTCGTTTGATTCTCATGTCCAAATTCACCAAAGAAGCACATCTGTGTATAACACATGAAAACCACGTATTATTGCATTCATAAACTAGGAAAGCCCAGAAGAGAATATGCTGAAGTACTGCTGATTAATAGATTTCCTGATACGGACGACTTGTGTCGCCATATGCAGCAAAATACTTCTGAAATCTTTTTCTTAAAAAGATGAATTGCTTCTTTTACAGATTGTTATTCTAAAAGTATCAATATTTTCCTCGGCTGTTTTGGAAGCCGACGATTCTCACAATGTTAGATGAGGTGTACGGTTACGCAGACCGTAAAACTTTATCCTGCTGAATTATTTCGACTTATATTAACCCTTTCCCGCATAGTACACATCTGCAACTGACGTCTTTGAAAACAATGATGCAAACGTATTATACTCTTGATAAATGGAAGAATAATTATTGAATGAAAATTAAAACATTGTGGCAAAAGGAGAAACGTCGTATGCTGCAGAGGCGTCAGAAAGCGTATGTATGTGGGAAAGAGTTAAACACAGCATGTGTTCAGGGAGGGGGATTTGGGAGGAGTCCCAAATGTTGACTCTGCTCACACGGATGTCGAATCCGGAACCTTAGGCTCTAGAGACCGGCGCTCTATTTCTGAGCCACTGCCATTTACTACGAGGTACTTGTGTTATATTTATGTTAAGCTAGCATGGTAGCCCGAACAGAGAATTGAGTGTGGCGCGTATTTATGCATGCAACAGTCTCACAGCTTTATTATAATGGGTTTTCCAATAAAAGATGCGCACTAGCAGACTCTCTCATTTTTGTATCGATCTTTTATTGGAAATCCGCCATCTTAATCTTAAACAGGGAAACCCTTGAAAACATGGCCGATACAGTGTATTCAGTACAGAACTAAATCGTTATTCAGTTGTCTTCGTGTTTTATACATTGTGTTTGATCGTGTTTTAGTGTAGCTCAAACCGTAATATATTAGTTCGTATGCTGTGGATGTTAGCAGGATATTTACACGGTGTATACTAGTTAGTAAGTTGGAACTATATTTATTTAAATGCATTTTTATGTGTGTGTTGTATTTTCAGATCTCGACAACGATTATGATTACATCATGTCGAGGGCCCTTAAGTCCTACCGACAGCATAGGGAGAAGGAAAATGCGGACACGAGAAAGGGGCCACTACGAAACAGTCACGCAAGGCGCAGTCACCTACGCCCTAAAACCGCTCCGCCCGCCCGGTTCGTGCAGTCAATGCGGGCGCAGAATATTGAGGGCGGGCAAAAAGCTAACGAGTCTGTGTTCACACATAACGTAGATGCAATAAGAGAGGTTCACAAAGCAAATACTCTTGATGAAGATGACAGGTAACTCTTTGTAGACGTCGAAGCGTATTTGTAATAGTTTTATGTATAGATTATCCGCCGTTGCCGGGTGGTATGAGGAATTTGGAACCGGGCGTCCGGGTTTGATTCCGACTCACGAAGGTCATGGTCGAGAGCGCTTGTACAAGGCATTTTCCTAGCCTAGTACTGATTTTCATGAATAAGATAACTGTTACAGTTATTTAACTGAAATAATGAAGAAAACGACGATAAACTCCATTCATATTGATGAATATGGACTGTTCAAGAGTTTCTTAACCCTTCTGCAAATCTGCAGCAGACGACTTTGAAATCAGCTAAGCTTTCTTTTAATGAAAGTACAATTGAAAACATTGAGGCAATTGGAGGAATTGCTCATTATGAGATGCGTCTATTAGTGGAAAGGGTTAATCATTTTGATGAACATTTCGTTTGAGAAATTGCTCAACCATGAGCCTCGGTCTCATACAGTCTATTGTTGTGTCTCCATAAATCAAAAGTAGACCGTTATTGCTACCACATATCGATACACATGAGTCGGGTCTGGCGACTCGAGGTTTTGTCGAAACTGCGTAAAGTGAAGATTCCGATGAGCCTGTACATAGGCTGAGTCTGCACATTTCGCGTCTATGTCGTATAGAGCCAAATGTGACTTCTGACATAAGAAGAATTGTAGTCATACCGGTGTTACTAACTTACTACCATGTTTCTTGCCGAGCCCAGGTACCCCAGTCGATAGCGACGCCGACAGTCGATTCAGGGGTTGTAAGTACGAACTAGAGCTCGGTCAGCATTGTTACCGACGTTTGGAAAATATCAATGCGAAAAGCAACCACTTCAAGCCTAACAGTCTATCTGGGAAAACAGCCAGTTGAGTACTCGTGTGTTAAAGCCAGGAGTCACATGGGTAGTTGAACTGGTCGCCTTGATATTGCTGGAGTTTGTTGAAAACGGCGTTGAAACCCCAATTAGTAAATCAATCTTAACCACATCACTGTATGTGAACCCATTTAACCCTTTCCCACATACAACAAATCTGCAGCAGACGTCTTTGAAAACATAGCTTAATTGTTAAATAAAGTTGAAAATATTGTGGCCAAAGGAGAAATTGCTCATCATGAGCAATTTCACCTGTGGCCATAGTGTTTTCAAAGGTCGTCTGCTGCTATTGCATCAAAATGCGTCGGAAAGGGTAAAGAGACGCAATTAGACCCCTTCTTGCTAGACGTGACTCGTGTACTTTCATAACCAATGGACCACCTGGTTCCAGGTGTGAAATCAATCAGATATCGATAATAAACATGCAGACATGCAGTCACTTGATTCCTGGAGTATTTCTAAGTAACATATGAAACAGACGATCATACTCATCTCTTATTTGTATTCCTTGTTTTCTTCACAGTGTTTCATTTTGACCTTGATATTAATGAATATTACAAGAAATCGATTGTTTGGAGAAAACCAACATTGTGGACTCTGGGAAAAGTATCGACCCGGATCAGCCTAAGCATGCCGCGCAGGCTGACCGGGATATACTTTTTTCGCCTACTGTGGATTTTCGGTTTCAGGAATCATTACTCTATACGTCTATGCCCCTGAGACGGAATGTGTCGGCCCGGACTAACCTGAACGGAATGCGCAGGCTGATCTGGATCGATACATTACGCAGAGTCCATAATGTTGGTTTTCTCGTGGAATGGCTCATATAGTCTATGATATACATGTGTTATCGTCAAGTGAGCGGTTCTCCAGACCTACGGAAAAAGACCTGAATCTTCTATATTGAAAAGTTTCGTCCAACAGGAAATATGGTAAAATGTTATGTCTAAGTGGCAAACAATGCAGATTTCAGGAGAGACAGCTCCTTATGAGCTGTCTCACCTGAATCTGCATTGTTTTCATAAGCCTTTAATTGGTAGCGTAAAGGTTTAAGATCCAAACAGATACTGCTTCTACAGAAGTTTGTTTTAATCTTCGATGACTAATTGGAGGATAAGTGTAGAGCAAGGTCAGACTGTACGGATACTCTGACTGATCTTGATCTACACTCGTCGCAAGTATCTTAAGGTTGGTTTTCGCATCTAGTGCAGCTCGTTTGTAATATGTGTTTTAGGATAATACACATCGTGAGGTAGATGACATAAAGTTTATCCGTGGCATCATGTAATATGTGTTTTAGGATAAAACACATCGTGAGGTAGATGATATAAAGTTTATCCGTGGTATCATGATATGTATCTTTGCACATAGGTCAGGGTCACGGCGGTCAGGGTGAAGTGCCATTGGGTAAGGCATATTTCCTAGCCTAGTACTGGTTTGTTTACCCAGGGATCATGAATAAGTGAAATGTCTGCGTGTTATAACTAAACTAATGTTGCAAACGGCGTAAAACCCCAACAAAACAAATAAAACCAGACACATGCCAATAGTGTTAATGATAAAGTCATCAGAAATATTGATGATACATCGAGACACGGTGATTGGTCTGAATAGACTATTAGCCTGTTTTAATCATTGACCCAGCTGGTTCATTAATCAATATGCATGGATCAAATGTTACTGTTCTTTGAGATATGTTACTTAGTTATGATGTTCGCAAATCGCGGTTAGATTGACTCGTTAAATATCTTTAATCGATTTGGCATATCAAGCTTGGCATGAAATTACAATACATTCACGTAAACCTAGTAACTAAACTTATACTTTTGTGTCGAGCTTCTACTAGCGATTTTGATTCTTATTTTTATTATTATTATTATTATACCACATTTATATACCACTTTTATCATAAAATACAAACGATCAAAAGTGCTTAACAAACAAATATGTGTATACATACAAACAATATATAAACAGCATCAGTAGGTATTAAAAGATTACAAGTAATAAAAAGCAACACTATAGCTGTACGGACGGTGGTATATATACAGAATGTTAAAAACTGTTAAAAACAAAACCCGTATAAAACTGACAAATTAGAGTCTTAATTAACGCTTTCTTACATACAACAAATCTACAGTAGACGACTTTGAACAAATCTCAGCGATTTGCATGCGGTTAAAAGAATCCCAAAGCGTTATTTTACTCCTAAGTAAATGACTGTCCCGATGGAGTAGTGGTAGTACGTCCGCCTCGGGGGCGGGATGTCGCGGCTTCGATCCCAGTTCGGATCATACCAACGCCTTTATAAATAGTATTAATGTCTTACTCTCCTTGACGCTCACTGAGGGTATCGTTTTTTCGTGTTTCGTGTTTCGTGCGGTTATAAGAAATCACATGTTCTGTCATAACGTTGTGAGTGAGTAGCACTTAAGTTGGTTAAATTCGTCAACAGTAAGTTACATATGTTCTGTTTTAAACCATATCCCAGTTACAGACGTATTCAGATACTTTTGCAACAGACGACTTTTAAAAACAGTGTGTGTCAAAAAGAGAAATTGCTCATACTGAGCAAGTTCTCCTTTTTGTTAAAATGTCTTTAACTCCATTCAATAATTATACTTTCATTAATAGGGATTTTCTATATTTTTGGCAAAGATGCTTTTAAAGTCGTCTGCTACATATTTGCTCTATGTGGGAAAGGGTTGGTTAATGTGACAGTACAGTATGTGGATATGATTCACAATCATTCAATATTGATGAAACAATCAATACCACAACTCATTTGCTTGATCTAAATGAGCAGTCAACCTCTTATTGATTTTCTGTTTGTTTGTCAGGTCATTGCAGATGACACATTGCCTGAAATTTTGTCGAATTGTATGCTTTACTACACGAGGACGCAATTTTATGCATTTTTAACCCTTTCCTACATACAACAAATCTGCAGCAGACGACTTTGAAACTATTTAGACTTAAAAATGGAATACCTCTGTAAATGAAAATATAATTGATGCAAGAAGTTAAAAACATTGTGGCAAAAGGGGGAAGTTGCTCATCATGAGCAATTTCCCCTTTTGTCACAGTGTTTTCAAAGGTTGTATGCTGCATATGCGTCAGAAAGCGTCTATATGTGGGAACGGGTTAACAACGTTGGGCGAAATGGAGAATTACTCATCATGAGCAATTTCTCCTTTTGTCACAATTCTTTTTCATTATATTCAATAATTATAGAGATTTATAGAGATGATCCATATTTTAGCCTGAATGCTTTCAAAGTTGTCGGTTCAGTTTTGTTGTATGTTGGAAAAGGATTGAGATGTGTATAGCCTGCTCTATGTTCAATCGTGAGACACTGAAACAGATACTCAAGTATGTTTCTATAATTTCAGGGGGGGGAAAACTACTTCGTTTCGTTTAAACGAAATGCCTGTTTACGTTTAACCCTTTCCCACATACAACAAATCTGCAGTAGACAACGTTTAAAACATTTGTTTACAAATGTAGTATCCTATATCTCTATACATGAAAGCAAATGTGTTGATGAATAGAGTTGAAAACATCGTGAGATAAGGAGATATTGCTCATTATTGGCAAGTTCTCTTCTTGCCACGATGTTTTCAAAATTCGTCCGCTGCATACACGTCCAAATGCGTCTGAAAAAGGGATAATAGTTGGATTAGTGTTTTCTGAGCGCAGCCCTGGTAAGCCGTGTAAGCCTTGAAAGCTCTTTAAAATTGAAAACTACTTAAATCAAAAATTAAATATCAATTTTAACAAAGTTGTATTCAAGCTGGCAACATTAAAAACAAAAATTATTTCACCTGTTGGCTGACAGTTCTTTGTGGGAAGGTAGCAATGAGAAACGCAACATTAACTCTGCGTAAAGTATCGACCTGGATCAGCCTAAGCATGCCGCGCATGCTAATCCGGGCAGACACTTTTCGCCTCCTGTTGATTTTCTGTTTCTGGAATCATTCTATACCCCTATCCCCCTGAGACGGAATGTGTCGGCCCGGATAAGCCTGCGCAGACTACGCAGGCTGATCTGGTTCGATACATTACAGAGTCCATAATGCTGGTTTTTTCTCGTGGAACGGCCCATATTCATGAAAAGAATGGAGAATGAGTGAACTGGTGCGAGAAAGCCAGGAAACCTCATGTCTAGGTAAGCATGCCGTCGTGATATGACTGGAATAATGTTAAAAACAATGTTTAATGTCCACAAATACAATCAATCAATCACGGTTGTCATATGCAGCGTGTGTTTATATTTTGTTACGATATATGAACTTGGTCATCATACAAAACTAATACAATGTATGCAATATTGATAAAAGATCATTTTAATGGCTGTCATTACATCAGACATTCTATTTTGTTCTCGGCGAGACCTCGACATCATATTGATTTACAAGTCTGCTCATCCCCACAGAGAACATATCTGGACCGTCGCACACAAAGACCGATCGGATATATTTAAAATACAATGATAACGTTGGTCACATTAAATATAATAACGCTTCCCCACACGCAGTCGATATTTGACTAATCTACGTAATTATGAAAACATTGTGGCAATAGTTTGAATTGGTCATTTTGAACAATTTCTTCATGTGTCACAATATGTTAAACTCTATTCAATAGTTTCACTTACACTTATAGAAATGTTCCTTTTCTGCCTATGATTTCGTTTGCTGTAAATGTGTCGTTAGTGGGAAAAGGGTTAATATACGTGCATTGTATGTGTGTGTTTATACCATAACCAGCATGAAAAGATTTTAGACTGTTTTAATAACAGAAAGCCGAACAGTGAGGACCATGCTCAAACTGTGGAGGTGGGCAGATCGGCATGCGCTTTGTCTTCCCTATTCGCAAATACGGTTCGGCTTTCCGGTGACATTAATTAAATATTATCGAATACGCATTACATAGATTACGTGTAGCATATGTTATCTAGTTATCTAGTAGTACAGATGATTAAAGCGTTTAAAGTGGCCGTTGCATGAATGCCACATATCCTTGATGTCAAGTTATATTTACTTCGACAACATATTTATATTCACCGCTTCGGTCATGTAGAGGATAGGGCGTCCACTACCAGAACGGCAGATCAGAGTTTGAATCACACTCGGGCCATGGAAAGATATATCTCTACACACAAAAGTTTGATTACGTGAAAATGTGACAAAATGAGAAATGACTCATTATAGGACAATTTCCCCTTTTACAATACTGTTTTATAATGACGTCTGCTGCAAATCCATCTAAATGTGTCTGCATGTTGAAAATGATTATTGTGATGCCATAATCGTGGTAGTCTGATACCCGGCGTACAATAGTAAATTAGTACGTCTGGCATAAACCAACAATGGCGACTGGATTGGTCACTTCCCATTATATATTGCTGTCGCATATAGGGTATTAGTAAATATACAACTGATGTTCGTAAACTATACAGTGGACCATTACAACGTCATCATTGAAATCAATTCATAAATGAGCCGTTCCGCGATAAAAACCAACAGTATGGCCTCTGTGTGATTATCGACCAAGATCAGCCTGCGCAGTCCGCGCAGACTGATCCGGGCCGACACATTCCGTCTTAGGGGGATAGAGTAATTATTCCTGAAAGAGAAAATCCACAGGTGTCGAAAAGTGTCTATCCGGGTAAGCCTGCGCACCATGCTTAGGCTGATCCGGGTCGATACTTTACGCAGATTCAATCGTGTTGGTTTTCTCATGGAACGGCTCAAATAATTAATCAATCTACATTAAGAAGTTAACGGGTTAGCCGGTTAGTTCACAAACACAGTTTGTCTTTGTAGCCTTAGTCTTGCTACACCGTTTCCATAGAGCACCGCCATTACTGGCGTATGCCTGACCCTATAATGTAATGGTAGGGTTATGTTACTCCGGGCTATAAACGTGGATACAATATGCTTCATTTTCACACTACGTGTTCCATATCATCTTCACAACAGACCATCCATCAGTGTAATAACTTAATACAATGGTGGCCAGTAGAATTGTAAATTGATTATCAAATCCTATCCCACCATGCAGATCGAGGGCTTGGTGTGAAACAGTTGTAACTAAAATCGGTATTTTTTTTACCAAGGTTAATCACCTCGCCATAAAGTCTTTATAAGCGTTAACTCATTTTACTTGGTAAACAATGGAAATTTAGGTGCCATTGTTCGTTGCATTGTTTACATAGGGGTCAAAATTGCCCCTAAACTAGGGTTTTCAAAATAGTTTTTAGTTACAACCGTTTCACACCAAGCCCTCGAGATGTATTGTGACGAATCTAGAGCAGACGATCGTTGAAAACACTGCACATGATGATCAATTGAATCTATTGTCACAATGTTTTTATTTCGATTTGATGTATACATCCATTTATATATATTTCACATATGATGATTGTAAAGATTTTCATTTAAGTCGTCTGCTGCCGATTTGTTGTGTGTAGGAAAGTGTAAAACGCTGTCAGACAGATAATAAAAAAAATGTGTGTCCGACTTGGCAGTGGGAAACCAAGGTTCGATTCGAGGTCGTTTCATACCAAGGACTGTAACAAAAGTGGACGTCAGGATAAACTTACTTGCAGTACTGGTACTAGACCAATCAAGAGGTCTAGGGTTCAAATCCCAGTCCGGTTCTATAAGTTTAAGGGGTGCTTTTAAGCGTCTCTCAATCAACTAGAGGTAGAGTACTGATCCTTTCCAGGAAAAATAACCTCGCGTGTATCGATGATATACACCGGGCACGTAAAATAACCAAAGGGTATTTTCGGAAAGAAATAGGGTATCGCGCCCGGACTCCCTTGTATCTAACTTTGTCTGCTCGCCAAATAGTTAATTCTGCTCTGCGAGGGTAAACGAAACAAACAAACAAACAAACAGGAGAGGGTACCACTAACTACTGATAATGTACAAGGAATCGCCGTTATGAAAAAGAATATTGCATAACATAATTCGAATTGACAAACTGTCATCACCAGTCTGACCTCTTCCATCCACTATAAATGAGCTAAAACATATATAAGGGAAATAAGGCAAACGGTTGCCTGCCTGGAAAGAATGTTGTGAAAAGTGTGAAAAGTGTGAAAAGTGTTCGTGCATGAAAACTAAATATACATGATTAACTGAACTGATCAAATACTTTTAAAATGTTAGTAATGGCTGCCACCCTTCGCGCTCAGTGTTGCGGGGTTAGCAATAGTACTGGTAATTTATCAAGGCAAACGCCGTGGTATTACTGACACCAAAGACCAAACAACAACAAATGAACTGGTCACCGATAAAGGACTTAAATCAAACAGGAAAAATTAGACATGTACATCTATAAGCAAGTAGTAGTAAGATATCATTAACCCCTATCTTGTCGACCCGCGATAGCTTAGTTGGTGACGACCTAGGCTATTGATCAAGGGCTCGTTAATTCGAACCCTGGTTTGGCTATTCACCCCTTCCGAGGATTGAAAGTGTTATTAGAGTCATTCGTATTCCACAAATGAGCCGTACCGCGAGAAAACCAACACTGTGGACTCTGCGCTAAGTATCGACCCGGATAAGCCTGCGCAGTCCGCACATGCTAATCCGGGCCGACACATTCCGTCTCAGAGGGATAGAGGTATGAAGTAATGATTCCTGAAACAGAAGCTCCACAGGAGGCGAAGAGTGTTTGTGCCGGTTAGCCTACGCGGCATGCTTAGGCTGATCCGGGTCGATACTTTACGCTAAGTCCACAATGTTGGTTATCTCGTGGAATAGCTCAAATGGCTTAATAGTGTATTAGAGAAGGTTGCTTGGAAAGAATGGTGTGAGGAGTGCTGGTGCGAAAAGGTCATGGGCACATTTAAGGCGAACTGGTCATAACCAATGGCTGTTACAAAACGTGTAGTAATGGCTTACACTCTTGGAGCTCGGGTTTGTGAGCAGTAACGACTCGGGCTGAAACGTACGAACACACAGTCTCACTATGGTCTTCACTATTAATTTAAAAAAAAAGTGTGGGGGGGGGGGGGGGGGGGGGGGGGCACATGTGGAAAATCAGAAGACTTTGAAAACATACAGGAAAAATGTGGAAAATCCCTAAAAATGAATGACAAGTATTGAATAGATTAAAAGAAAACATAGCGGCGAAAGGAATAATTCCTCGTTTTCTCCTTTTGCCAAATTGTTTCCAAAAACGTCTGCTGCAGACGAATTAGAATGTGTTTCCATGTGAGAAAGGGTTAATGGCACACATACCACTATATAACGATGTTTGCCTAAAGTAATTGCCTTATTAATTGAATCACCCACTTCCCAAGGTTGAAATCTATATCGTGATCATTTGGCCTAAATGACCATTCAGAAGCGTATTGATTGATTGAAAGACTGTTGTTTTTCATTGATTTCAACAGATTTAAATCACCTAATCTTATCTAATTTCATTTCTGGTACCATTACTCAACATTGTTTTCAAAGGCAACTGAATGTTTCCCACATATACAATTTGGTTCAAGACATACTACACTGATCATTATTCTCGTCATTTGAGTTAATGTTGGCCGACCGATAATCGAGCTCATTGCCGGTGGATTTGGAGGCATCCTTATCGACTGAGCTATATATAGATAGCACAGTGTGGACTCAGACCAACGTAACATATACAGCACACACCCTGTTGAGCCTTCACTATACGTTTGTAAAAGCTTTGACCTTTCTTTGGTCGGCTGGGATATCGATGTTTATCACATGTTATAGCTTGATAAATTGGATCAGATGCGCACTATGATAGTAAAAACACCATCCAAGTCGTAATTCACTCCATTAACCCTTATCTATATACAACAAGTATGGCAGCACATGACGTAAATATTGAATTAAGATAAAAAAAAAAAAAAAACATAATGGCAAATGGCCAAATTGCTTATCATGAGCAATGTCTTCTTTGTCAAATTGTTTTCAAACGTTCAGGTGCGTCTAAATGAGTCTGCAGGTGGAAAAGGGTTAATGCCCAGCTGTGTTATTGATTTATGACCCTAACCGACTGTTTATTCCCTTTCATTCGAAACGTGCTCGGGGAGCGTTTTTATGATAAGTGTAGATAAAGAACTACATGTATATCCATACTGTATGATCCAAATCGATAATGTTTGACAACAGTTTATTTACTCTTCTTCGAGCAATTAGAGAGTTGTTCAGAATCATACAGTTCAGCATGTTACAAATATGCAGCAGACGACTTTAAAAACATATATGCCTCATTGTTTAAATGTGTTCAAAAATCGTCTGCTGTAGACGCACAAAATGCGTTCTGCAAGTCAGAAAGGTTTGAATAAAACCAGAAGAAGATAACAAATAAGGTAATGGATATAGTTCGGGTCACTATTCCAAATACTATTCATTCATAAAACTAGCATGTAAGTGGCGGCAAAGTTTTAATTGAAGGCTTTTCCTTCAGAGCTTAACATTTCAGTCAAGTTCACACAAAAACTTTAGCCCAATTTGGTGAAAGACACATGGCGGTAGTCAAATGACCTTTGTTAAGCATCGGAAATAATGAGTGACCTGGTCGAGGTTAGAGCTCAAGACCCATGGATTGATAGCCCTCGGCGTTAACGACTAAGCTATCCCAACTCGACTATGTTTCATGTCTAGTGTCGTTAATTAGCCCTTCTTCCCACTTGCAGAGTCATTTCGACGTATCAGCAGCAAACGACTTTTAAAAACATTCTGACAAAATAATTAATTGCTCATGATTAGCAATTTCTCCTTTGGCACATTGTTTTCAACTCGATTAAATAATTAAACTTTCATCTATGCATATTTTCCATAGTTTTAATTAGATGTTTTCAAAGCCGTCTGCTGCAAATTTGTTTTATGGTGGAAAAGGTTAAATCTTCAAAATGAACCCAATGTAAACGTATTTTAATTAGGTTCTTACATGTGTTGGCAAACAAGGGTTGGTTTTGGCCTCAAATACCACATTAACAGTATGTTGATAGTCATATAGAAATTAATTTTGACCAAAAGCCAATTAACCGGCGGTAAACTATTTTCCCACGTACATCTTGATCTCTATTGAACCACGTGACCATAAAATTTACTTTTTTAAATAAATTGATTGTTCCGTGTTAGGTGACATCCGTTCTCCAGAGGACCGCGATATATCAGCCGGTAATAATGATCGCTATCAACCAAGTGGTCGTGAGTTCAAACACCTGCTTGCTCTAGCCATTGTTTCTCGATGATCGACAAATGT
Source organism: Serripes groenlandicus (assembly GCA_031761405.1). Taxonomy (NCBI): domain Eukaryota; kingdom Metazoa; phylum Mollusca; class Bivalvia; order Cardiida; family Cardiidae; genus Serripes; species Serripes groenlandicus. The sequence continues at coordinate 98,396,589 of JASEVX010000002.1, forward strand.
CTTATGACAAGTGCAATTGGTCTTCCACCAATGGGTCAAATTAGTATATCTGGAATAATAATAATACAAGTTACAGTTGCTTGTAAAGAATGATGGTGGAGAACTATTGCGATAACGCAAAGAAAAACATTATTAGTCGAACTGGTCGCTATGATAAGACTGAACAAATGTTGAAAGTTGCATACTACGAAGTTTAAAAAAAGGGCACGTTATTATTGTCGAGGCCCTTTTCCTTAAAACGCCGAGTGTGGCCGAGTGGAGACGATTCGGCGAACTGGTCGTTATGATAAGACATGAACAGATGTTGAAAGTTGCATAATACGAAGTTTAAAAAAAAAAAACACGTTATTATTGATGAGGTCCTTTTCCGTAAAAGGCCGAGTGTGGCCAAGTGTGACCGATAGCTCTACCATATGTGCCAACTTAATATCGACATTTGACTTTGTGCCCAGTAATCATTGGCACGTTATCTATTGTTGGACTTTTTACGAGCCCGCTTTGTTTGACTTCCCACTGAGAAATTAACGCGGCAGCTATGGGGGAAATCAATTGAACGAAAGACGTATCAAATTTAAGAAAATAGTAGAAAACAATGTGGAGAAAGGCGAATTTGCTTATACACATTGTTTTTAACCTAATCTTATTTAGCTATTCTCATAACTCTATTTCCTCATCTAAAGAGATTATCTATAGCTTTGCTATATGTTTGTTAAAGTCGTCTGTTGAAGATTTATTGTATGTGGGAAGGGGCAACGCATCATATAAAAAGGGGAATTGTTGCTTTTCCGTTCGGCCTCACATAACGGTGAATGGACACGAAATAACTGGTTCTTCGATTGAAGATTTGTTATCGGAAGTTGCATTAATTAATACTTTCGGAAGTGGCATTAATTAATACTTTCGGACTTGCAGACGCATATCGTTGACATTTGGCACACTGTTTTAAACTTTATCATGTTAAGAATAACACTTTCATTCATAGAGATTTCCCATATTTTTGCTCGGATTCATTTAAAGTCGTTTGTTGCAGATTTGATGTATGCGGGAAGAGGTTAAGGGAAGGGCAGCACCACATTTATCTGTATATAAAATACGACCCCTTTTCGTCTGACATAGTTTTCGACGCAAATTTACGCATCTGCAGCAGACGACTAATGCCAACGATAGTGGCAAAATGAGAACATGCTCGTGATAAGCCGTTTCTCCCTTTGGCAATGATTTCAAAGTCGTCTACAGCAGATGTGTTATATGTGGGAAAAGGTTAAGATAAGGTCAATACACACTTTGGTTGACAGTACAATTGTCAAAAAGACACCGCTTCCTTATGTATATAAAATATGGGGCCTTTTCGCCTCTCATAGTTTTCTACAACGTCCATTCAACCTCTTCCTACATGCAGCCGAATATGCAGTGGGTTATTTTAGATTTTGAAACACTGAGTTGTATCAAGTGATACATTGTCTGTCTGTATCAGTCTCTACATGTTATCAGTAAGAAAATACAAGAAAAGAAGCAAACAGTTGCTTGTTTAAATACAATTCTATTTGTGAATATCTAAAGGGTTATATCTACGAATGATTTCCTTTTCGTGCTCGCTTCTTGAAAATAAAGGGAATTGTATGTTGCAGTAGTGGTACGTCGGTTGGTATTGTACTACTCGGATATCTAGGGCTTGGCGTGAAACGGTTGTAACTAAAAACCTTTTTTGAAAACCCTGGTTCAGGGGCAATTTAGAACCCTTTGTAAACAATGCAAATGGCACCTAGATTAATAGTGTTTACCAAATAAAAAATGATTTAACGCTTTTAAAGCCTTTATGGCGAGGTGATTTACTTTGGTAAAAAAAAATACAAACTTTAGTTACAACCGTTTCACGCTAAGCCCTCGATCTGCGTGTTTTTGCACTAGCAAATAAGCAAGCAGGTATATAATAAATCTGGATATTACATCTAAACAAGCAAATATCCTATATGAAAATCACCACTTGTTGCGTCCACATACTAGACATACTTCGATTGATATGTGGAATCATTAGACCTATTTTTATTTCAGGTCCCCAAGACGAGTGTTGCAAGTAGCGAAGGTCAGTGTGAAGATGCTTCAAGATGAGAACAAAAAGGCGAAGTCCTTTAACAAGAGAAACCAACCTGCCCATGCATGGTACAGCCACAGTTACCCGAATGTTAAACCGATGGAAAAATTCGTCCGACCTCCGCATTGCTATATGTCCGCATCAGTTGGGGAGCGTGACCTTAATTCAGCGCTATCTACGTCATCAGGCGCTAGTTCCAGGAGTTCCAGTGCAAAAAGTAGTCCTCAACATCGGGTAGGGTGTCGACCCTCCTCAGCCAATCCAAAAAATTATAACTATGATGGGGGACTATTTACGCATCCAAAGCATTCCTCCAATGACTATTTCGTAATTCACCCAGACTGGGTCTCTGAATCAATGACAATTCAAAAACTGAGTTTATCCGAGCGAACCAAAGTGCTACCATTCGTCGCGAAATCGATGACGTGGCCTGGTAGACGTTGTAATAGTGCCCCGCCCCCTAAATATAGGAACCCTATAACGTGGGAAAACGTCGATGGTACGAAAAGAAGCTAAAGAGGAATAATGTGTAATAATATTGTATTAAGACAATAAATCTATAAACTGTAGGCTTAAAGTAACATAGTTGGCGATAAGGTGAATACTGCGATTATAGAAGCCAACTGTGTTACATGTGTGCATAAATCTAACAAGAGTGATACCGTCTGATTGGTATGTTTCACTAAGATATGGACGATTCGCAAACAAATCAGTTAACGAAATAAATGCAACTGATACCAATTAAAAATTCGCAACTTTGGACTCGCTTATTAATGAACGGTGCTCCAGGAATACTAACCTTAGAGTAATGATTACACGCGTAGTAAAAGACCTGCCTGCACATCTTTGCTCAAGGATCCAAATTGATACTGATTAACAGGAGTTTTTTTTTTAAAACTTCTACGAGTCGTTGACGAGTAGTGTAGAGCCAGAACAGATTTCTCAAATGCGCAGATTTGTCTGTTTCTACACTGGTCGCAAATGTCGTACGGTTGGTTTTCACAGAGCGCCTCTCTTTGTTTACTTAGACATCATTCAATGAATATTCAATTTGTTAATTTCATACATATTTATACGTTTTACGAGAGCTGCATTACACTATTAGTACATACAAACAGACGTGTTGACTCTGACTTGCCCTCATTTTTCATAGGTTTTGCATATAAACGACGCTATCCTACAAAATGACAAATCTACTATCTACTATGTGATAAAATCGTCAGCTTCAGATGCGTCAAACAGCATCTGCGTATGTAAAATGGATAAGTCAGTGAATCGGCAACAGTTTAAACACATAAAGTAGAACTCGATAATGGCAGTATGAAGTCGTTGGAGATCGGTATTGTTCGTGGGCTCGCCGATGAATCCACGAATAGTGCCCTTCCTTTACGACTTCGGACGGAAAAAGCCGAACCTATTTAATATTATTAAATACCGACGTCATACGAAAATCGCCGAGCCAAGTAGGTTTATGTTACATTAAAAATACAAATGAAAGAAAGACGACAGCTTAAAAGAGATATTTTTGTATTTACAAACGTTAATCCTTTCCTTTATACAGACGCTTTCTAACGCCTCTATAGCAGACGACTTTTGCGAACATTGTGCCAAAAGTAGAAATTGCTCAAAACGCGTAATTATACCTTCATTTATAGAGCTATTCTTTATTTTAACTATATGTTATTTAAGTTTTCTGCTGCAGATGTCGTGTATGTGCGCAAGTGTTAAGACTGTAGTCAACATCTTAAACTATAGTTTAAACTTAAACTTATACTTAAACTTATATATCATAAGGCTTAGATCTAATTCTTGAAAGAAATGTAGCCCGTTTTGCGTTTTCTTTAGATGCAAGTAGTGAAGATGCAGTACAACTTAGGCCATCAGTGTAACTCTACCATTTTCATATGTAAGATTTTTGCGAACCTGCTATTCTAAATGTCTTTACTTAGCTATCCAGTGAAGTCCTGCAACTGTTATCTTTGATCCTAACTATTGACAAGTCCAGTCGTAAGGATAATGTATTTCTAACAATGATAGACGAGTAGAGAACAATGCAGATCAAGTTTACATTGCAAGAAAGTGCACGCTGATGTTGGTCTTTATTGTTGTCAATAGAAGTTTAAAGTTGTACATTACGGCATACTTGATTATGATACTTTGATATGACAAATCTGCAGCAGACAACTTTGAACATATTTTGTCAAAAAATAGAAAATCTCTATAATTGAATGGATAACCTACGAGTAAAATTGGAAAACATTGTGGAAAAAGGAAAAATTGCTCGTTTTGAGCAATTTCTTCTTTTGTCACTATGTTTTCAAAAAGCCGTCTGTTGCAGAGGCATGTTTAACTTAATTAGATGTAGACGGAAAGTGTAGGCTCTGGTGAGACTGTGCGAATGCACATGCTCCCCTGACTCTTCACTGTGCGCAGAAGCATTAAGATCCCCAAATCGCTAGACGTGGAACAAATGGTGTTTAAAGTCGAAAATAACGAGATAATGGTAACACTAGACAATGTCAATTGTGTGATAACAAACAGTAACACACTAACACGACGTAATGTGCTTACTGAAACTCATATAATGTTTTAGTATGTATCTATCTATACGTATAGGGCGAACCTGTCAATCGACGGGCGTCCTCACTTTCAGCGCAATAGTTATTAAGCATGAACTAACTGACTGATCAGCGCATTTGTATATTATATATAAATTATATAAAAAATATTCCCAATCTTTGTTAATTAGCCCTTTCACACGTACAGCAAATATGCAGCAGACGAGTCTGAAAGCATCTGTGAAAACATATGTAAATTGTGTTTAAAAGAATGATTAATTATTGAATATAATTGAATATAGATGAATACCAGAAGAAATAAATTGTGAGTCATATCGTCTTTTGCCATAATGTTTTCACACGTCGTATGTTGCACGTGTGTCTGCATATGTGGAAGGGCTAATTAAACAGTATCCGAAGCTAAGTTTTAGTGTCGCATGGCATAAATGGTTTTATTTAGTCACTTTCTTTATAAAGAGTTTACAAATAAGAAATACTTGAATGAAAAAAACTTGATATATGAAAGAAATTGTTTATGTACACTTTATAAGTCGAAATCATTTTTCTCGTCGTATTTGAAAGTCGTTTAGGGAATGGGATTTTTTCAACATTTTCATGCAAATTCGTCACCATGGATACAAGAAAAATATGTCATTTGCGATTTTTATATCCTGTGATATCGTAAATATACAGAGGCATTTGCATAAGAATTGGTCGAGTTCTGGAATAAATATGCAATTACAAAAGTTAAATCAACATGAGCACATGCAAGAGGGTCTTTTGAAACTGAATGCACTAAAGTATATTCGATAAGTTGCTAAACTTTCTCTTTAAGTGTTGAGAGATGAGCAAGTTCTCCTTTCCCAACCATGTATTCTAATTATACCGCCTCGCTGGTGTTGTTGTAGAGCGTCCGCCTCGGGTTCGGAAGGTCGCGTGTTCGATTCCCGGCCGGGTCATACCAAAGACTTCAAAAATAGTAATAATGGCTGCCCTCCTTTGGGCTCAGCGTGGCGCTGTTAGCATAACGACTGACTGGTAGTTGACACGATAAACGGACCAATAGTTCTGGTGATATACCCAGGAAACGCCGTCAACCAATATAAATATTTTGAACGCGGCGTTAAACATCAAACAATTAAGTTATTGTAATGTGTTAATTAATTTGTTTTTATATTATTATATTTATAATAACTATCAAAATTTCCACGATCTTTTTCAAAGTCGTCTGAGCACATTATATATGCTATATGTGTGGAAAAGTGTTTAACAAACTCACTATTTAAAAGTACTGCTTTTCAATGTCGATTTTTTTTTGCAGACTAATAGATCTAGATATCAATTTCAACATACATGACATTGAGAAATTGTCCAATATTATCAAAAGTGGTCAGATTCACGGAATAATGTTAAAGCCAACCCTGGGTTTCCTGCAAAACGGTTTTAACCCTTTCCAACAATCAGACACTTTGTGTCGCCTCTACAGCAGACGACTTTTGAAAACGTTGTAGCAAAAGGAAAAGTTGCTCGTTATGAGCTTGATTCAATAATTGCACTTTCAATAGTAGATATTTTCTATATTCTTGCATGGATGTTTTCAAAATCGTCTGCTGCAGGTTTGATGTATGTTGGAAAGGATGACCAAATATCCTATTTAGAGGTACACGTAGTTAGAACCAATTGCACGTACCCTTTACGTAATGTAGAAAAAACAGCTAGAAACTTATTACCTCAAATTTCATTTTGTTAAATTCTGAATTAGCGAATCGGGATTCATTAGCCATACGAAAGTCAGGCCAGGTAGCAATCTGAACACCTCGGACAGTGTCATAAACCACCGACTCACTGACAAAAGTAATCCGAGTTGTTCCGATTCAGGGTTACATTACCATATATTAGTCGTTCCACCAGAAAACCAACATTATGGATTTGCGGTATGTATCGACCTGGATCAGCCAGCGAAGGCTAATCCGGGCCGACACATTCCGTCTCAGGGGGCTAGAGGTATAGAGTAAATAGTTACTGAAACAGAAAATCCCCAGGAGGCGAAAAGTGTCTGCCCGGATTAACCTACGCGGCATGCTTATGTTGATCCGTGTCGATACTTGTCCACACTGCTGGTTTTCTCGCGGAACGGCTCATATTATCATTAGCCGGGTACCACGAAAGACTCTCTCGATGCAGCTGCTACAATAGTGACCTCCTCATCAGAAGTCACTCCTGTTGATAAAGCTTTTCCTGCATTTCAGACAAATTTCCAGCGAACGACTTGGAAAACCTTTAAACAAAACAATGGGAAGTCTTTATAAATAAAACTTTTGCCACAATGCTATATAAGCATGAATAAATGATTGTTATTTATGCTAATAGCATTGTGGCAAAAGGAACAACTTGTATTCGTTGACAACTTCTCCTTTTGACACAAAGTTTTTAAAAGTCGTCTGTTGCAGATGAGACAAAATATGTCCGGAAAATGGAAAAGGGTTATAACAGGTTTTTGTGTGTGAGTGAGCGAGATCGTAGTGACTGTGCCAATAGTGATAACAAATATTGTTGGTGTTCACGACTGGAAATGTAACTAAAACTAAACAGAAAACTAGTTCTAGTTCTGTTTATGTTTAATTCATGCTTTGACTCACATATGACATATCTTGGGTTACAAGTCATAGAATATCAGAGACTAGCGATACAGGTACTTTTCGCTTTCGTGATACGTTACTGTTTGCAAAACAAATACACTCGCGTAGCTTAGCGTTGAAGTGCAATATATGTTTTACATATTAACACACAGAAATTGGCGAAATTGAACGAATGAACGAGCAGAACATTCTGGCAGGAATGGGACATTTTAAATTGGTTGAAATCATTCCGGCTGATTTCCGAGAGAAACATCTGGTTTATATGAATCACTTTTTTGTTTTTATCATTTATAGTTGTTTAATTTATGATGTGTTTTTATATATGCTTCTCAAAACGGAACTCCTCATTGTACCTTAGTTTTAACTCATGCTCATGTCATCGTTTCCTTTGAAAGGATTTCATGCAAAGTGTTTTTAACGTTTACCGATATATTTTCAACTCGTCTGCTCTGCTTTAAATAAGCAGCCCAGAAAATTGGAAATATAATCTTGAAACAAAGTTCAGAACGAGCAATGGCACCTAAATTTCCATTAACCTTGGTAAAAAAATACAAATTTTAGTTACAACCGTTTCACGCCAAGCCCTCGAAATGTCGTCTGTATCAATCACAGGTTTATACAATTTAAAATGTATTGCATGAAATGCATTCATTACGTGATTACCTCTCTTCATTTAACCCTTTCCCACATACAACAAAACTGCAGGAGATGACTTTGAAAGCATATCCGAAGAAAATTGGAAACTCCCTTTAAATGATAATACAATAATTCAATAGAGTTGAAAACATGGTGACAAAACGAGAAATTGCTCGTTTTGAGCATTTTTTTCTTTTATTGCCATGTTTTCCAAAAGCCGTCTGCTGCAGAGGCGTCTATATGATGGAAAGGGATAATAGCATACAGTTTGGTGCTTACTTCCGTTTGTTCATGTATATAATTTTCTAACAGCCTTAATTTGATGTCGTCTGTACATATGTGTAATAAAATTAGTGAAATCATGAATTCCTACTTAAATTCTTAAAATCGTTTGCTATGCGCCTTTTTTTTTATATTCTGTTATTGCTGTAACTTATCATAACAGATAAATTTCTGAGCCTGGAATGTTATAAGTCTGATTGTTCTTTTTCACCTTTTCCAACATACATTCGCTTTCTGACGCCTTTGCAGCAGACGACATTTTAAATCATTGTGACAAGTATAAATTGCTCATAATGAGCAATTTCTGCTTTTTCCACAATGTTTTCAACTCTATTTAACAATTCAACTTTTTTATGGATATTTTTAGTTTTTGTTTTTTTTGACAATATGTCTTCAAGGGCGTCTTATTTGGGAAAGGTTTATCACAGTGTAAAGTTGACATTTGACGTGCTTGGTTAAGAACTGTATGTAGTATTTATGTTTCTGTTACAACCATTTAGTACAGATTCTGTTTACCAAATTGTGTTTTTTTGTCACCGTAAGCCGGTATAACCATTTCCTACTTGTAGTCTGAGTATGACACATCTGCAGCAGACGACATTTGATCACCTTGCGACAAAAGTAGAAATTGCTCATACGGGAAAATGTTAAAAATGTACATTTAAAATCCCCGTATATGCATGTAGCTAAATCGCATCATTTTAAAAGACATGTACATTTTAGAGGCGGTCCGGAAAATCCAATATAAGTGTATTTACACCTAGTGTAGACCTGCAGATACATTATATGTGCTCTAGACTAAATAAAACATATCAGTCAAAATCAGAAAATTATTAAAATCTACTCCAAGTTGCGATGTGTGTGGAACAAGATTATCTGTGCGTTGATCTGCACTACTGGTAATGGCATAATGTTGGTTTTCCTGGAGCCCCGGTTATTTAAATTTGGTAAAAATGAAGTCCAAATTGAAGTCAGGTCATACAAAAACCAAACCATTCGTGGTATGCTAAGATCCAGATCAACCTGCGACTCGCCGTCGAGTCACACAAGCATACTAAGGAACTACCGGGATAAGAGTTGTAAAAGAAGAAATTGTGATCGTAAATCTTATTAATTAAAAACAACCTGTCAATGTCGAATGTGTGTGGCGTAACCAATTTGTCGCTGCTAAATAAGAACTAAGAAAGCGTTAAGATGCAATTGTACGGAGCCCCTAAAGTGACATTCAATATATTGTTTTAGTATGCAAATAAAACAGCTAATTTGCATATTAAAAAAAAGTATCGGATTTTTCTTTCGTTTTTACGAAATAATAATTCGATACTTTTTTTTAATATGCAAATAAGCCAATTTATTTCGTATTAACGAAATAATCATTTCGTAAAAACGAAATAAAAATTCGATACTTTTTTTTAATATGCAAATTAGCTGTTTTATTTCGTATTTACGAAATACTTATTTCGTTTAAACGAAATACTTATTTCGTTTAAACGAAATAATTATTACCGACACTTTTTTTTACTTTGCAAATTAGCCGTTTTATTTCGTATTTACGAAATAATACTTACTATTCGACATTTCTTTTTAATATGCAAATAAGCCGTTTTATTTCTTATTTACGAAATAATAGTTAGTATTCAAAACTTTTTTAATATACAAATTTGCGCTGTTTAATTAAGTAAATTAATAAATTAAAATAAATATCTCGAGTCTACCATCAGCCGAGCACCGGTAGCTCAGTCGGTAAGGACACGGGCTGTCAATCTAGGGGTTGTGAGTTCGAACCCCAGCTCGGCAAACATTATTTACGATGTTGAACAAAAACCACTGCGACAAGCGTCATTCGTCTTTCACCAATGGGCTAACAGTCGATGTGGAAAAGCAGCCAGTTGCGTGGAAAGTATGTTGTTGATTGATCGGGGTTTAACGCAGTTTTAAACAATTTTTCAGTTATATCACGGTGGCCAGTTCACCTACTCATGCATTACCTGGTTTTCTCACACCAGTACTCCACACAGCAATCTTCCCAAGCAACTGGCTGCTTTTCCACATAGACTAAGCCCATTGGTGGAAGACGAATGACGCATGTCGCATTGACTTTTGTCAATCGTCGGTAAGAAAGTTGGCCGAGCCGGGATTTGAACTAACAAACCCCTGGATTGACAGCCCGCATCGCTACCGACTGAGCTACCGGGGCTGGCAAAGTATGTTGTGTGGAGTACTGGTGTGAAAAAAACAGGAAACATATGATTAGGTGAACTGGCTACCGTGATATGACTGAAAAGTTGATTGTTGAAAACGGCATTAAACACCAATCAATCAAAACCATCAGACAACCATGTGGAAACTCGGTAACACATGCACTTATAAAGTTTATGAAATGTCATGTGTTATTGTAAATACGAAATAAAACTGCTAATTTGCATATTAAAAAAAAGTACCGAATTATTATTTCGTTTTAACAAAATAAAACAGCTAATTTGCATATTAAAAAAAAGTATCGAATTATTATTTCGTTTTAACGAAATAATTATTTCGTTTAAACGAAATATTTATTTCGTAAATACGAAATAAAACAGCTAATTTGCATATTAAAAAAAAGTATCGAATTATTATTTCGTTTTAACGAAATATTATTTCGTAAATACGAAATAAAACAGCTAATTTGCATATTAAAAAAAAAATTGGAATTTTTATTTCGTTTTTACGAAATAAGTATTTCGTTTAAACGAAATGATTATTTCGTTAATACGAAATAAATTGGCTTATTTGCATATTAAAAAAAAGTATCGAATTATTATTTCGTAAAAACGACGTTTAAACGAAATGATTATTTCGTTAATACGAAATAAATTGGCTTATTTGCATATTAAAAAAAAGTATCGAATTATTATTTCGTAAAAATGAAATAAAAATCTGATACTTTTTTTTAATATGCAAATTAGCTGTTTTATTTGCATACTAAAACAATATATTGAATGTCACTTTAGGGGCTCCGTACTATTGAGTCGCTCATAAGTTAATTCTTTCAGCGCCCAATTCCCTAAAGTAGAGTCTACCATGATCAAAATTGGACGACACCATTTTCCATCTTATAAAAGTTTTTGAATATTTTGATAACTAAAAAGCAAACAATGCGAATCCAGGTGAGACGGACTCGATACTAGCTAACTCACCTGAATCTGTTTTGACGTTTTGCAAAAACCTCAATATTGCCATTTGCGCTTAAAGAGTAAAAACCTTCTGGTATATAGCATTTACAGTTATACATTGTGACGACGGCCTCGGTGGTGGAGTAGATCGTCCGTTTCTCTGGTGCGGGTTCGACCCCCTACAGGGTCATACAAAATACTTTAAAACGGTAGTAATGGATTTCCCTCGACGGCACTCAGGATGGAGGGTGTAAGCTTTACGACACACTCCCTGGTGTCAGATTAAATGGTAACTTACAAAGTAAAAGTCTTGATATAACTGGAAAAAGTGTTGAAAGCGGCGTAAACCATCATACACGCAAACAAATAAAAGTTGACGATGTTGGAGAATGACCGGGAGGTAAAGCTCCACCGGCCTCACGATCCAAATATCCTTGATTCGATTCCCGTTAGAGCTTCGGCAAAAGTGTGAGACCTCTCGCAACGAACGCCGGTTTATATTCAGATTTACTTAACCCTTTCTCTCATACGACAATTCTGCAGCAGACGACTTTGAACATATTTTGTCAAACAGTGGAAAATCTCTGTAATTGAATGGATAACCTATGACTAAAAGTGGAAAACATTGTGGCAAAAGGAGAAACTGCTCGTTAGTCAGAACTAATTTTAACCGAGATGGAGTTCGAACTCTCAACCTCTATATAGACAGCCCGCGTCAATACCGACTGAGCTACCGGGACTTTGTAATGTAAGCCACAATAATTCGATTCGCAATCCGATGAAAAATAAATAAGTTGAACCGTACCGTACATTAGTCATCTACAGCGGTCGCGAGTAAAACATTGTGAGAAAATGAGAAATTGCTCATCATGAGATACATGTATTTCTACTTTTCCAACAATGTCTCGCTTGAGGTATTTAATTTAAAATATTTGTATTCGAATTCGATGCCCAAGGAATTATACTCCATACAAGTAAATGTTAACGCCTGTGGCAGAGTGAAAGTAATAGGTACCGCTACTCGACAATCTGTTTAGCTTAAATGGGAGTAATAAGCCATTTTCCACATCTGACAAATCTGTAGCAGACGATTTAGAGCACATTTAAACAAATATAAGGCAAAGTGACAAAAAAGAGAAATTACTCATCGTAGGTAATTTCTTCCAGTGCTACAACATTGAATTCTCCAGACGCGTTAAAACGAGTATGCAAGTGGGAATTTCCGCGTTTGGAAATGGTTCCTGCCCTCTATCAAAGTCCTGTGAATGGGCAGTTTTTTTCACTTTAGCATATAAGGCAAAACAGCCCTGCCCCCTGGCGGCCATGTTTTTTTAATATACATATAACCATTGCTGGAACAGCCTCGCCTCTTAGTGGCCATGTTTTTTGACCAATTGACATGGCTTGAAGGAATCTAAAAGATTTCTACAAAATTATTCAACAAGAGGGCCATGATGTGGCCCTGCTTATGCAATGTGATTTGTCATGCCAACCACATCAACTCATTTTGTTGTCAGGAAAGTTTTATAAAAGAGGCACAAGAGGACCAGTATCGCTCCACTGCCATTAGGCACAAATTAAATCTCCAAACAGCCCCGCCCCCTGTTGGCTATGTTTTTTTACCAATCACCATGGCTTGAAAAAAATCTGATAGAGGGTCACCCAAGGAACATTCCTACAGAATTATTTAAAAATCGCTTTCGGAGGAGAAGATTTATTAAGTTTTTACTATAAAGCCATGCAAGGCAAAAAAGCCCAGCCCACGGCGGCCATAGTTTTCGACCAATCAACATAGCTTAAAGAACGTCACCCTAGGAACATTTCTACAAAACTATTTGAAATTCAGCCCGACACTTTCGGAGGAGAAGATTTTTTAAGTTTTCACTATAGCCATATAAGGCAAAAAAGCCCCTATAATCTTCTAAAAACATGGTTAATTCCACTATATCTCGGATTTATTTGATAAAAAAAAAAGGCAAATAATTGAGCATTTGGTCATTTTATTAATCATATGGCATATATTAGAATAGGTATAAAATGGAGTGTTCTGATTACATAATTTAAGTGGCAACAAAGCAAACCTCTAATTACAATAAAGTGGCTGTAGAAGATACTGATTAGGTATTCATTTCTATGTAATATAGAAAAAACAATAATATTTGAAGCAACACGCTATGTCGCCTGCCGATAAACAATTACTGTAACCCAAGTCAGAGCGTACCAGCCATTCGACCTTGGAGTAAGCCATTAGTACCACCCTGATTAACCGTTAGCGTCACAAAAATCGTAAGATACCTGTCCATAGGACACAGAATAATGCTCCGCTTATAAAACATAATTTGCCTATTTGCCTGTCAATAGTTTTAATTATTATCCTGCTTATTAAGACAATGGCCAATATTCACCAGGCACAGGCATTCTAAATCGATACCGATTCTAAATTTCAAAGTAACAATATTTCTGATTTGCTAAACCACATGGTTTAGCCAATCAGAAATTGTCAGAATTAACCTCTTTCTGAGCATAATAGATCCATATGAGCTGCACTATAAAGCAATTGGTGGTTTTAGTTCATTCAGGAACAGTGAAAGTTTGGGCAAGCCGGTGCATGTGCACATAGTCTCACCAGTCTTCACTGTCCGCATTTATGGTAATACAGACCAAAATGCCCTTTCTGACAAACATCCCCACTATTTTTTATGCAAAAATCACTTTCAATTATGTCAAAACGGAGTGGCATTATGACTCTTAAATTGGTAGATGCAGAACATACATGTTATAATGATGTATGAGTCTTTTCATCCCATTTATTTGATGAAAATGCCTTAGGTGAGATAGAGAATCCATACCAAAATATGATAAAAATGCATGCTATTGTAATACAGCCCATACATGGGAAAAAGTACAAGATGTATTTAGTGAACAGTGTCAACCAAGATCAGCCTGTGAATCCATGCATTCTGATCAAGATTTACACTGTCCTAATGTTATGTACACAAGTTTCAGTTAACTCGTGTATATTCTGATAAGACTGAGCAGATGGGTAGGTTAATCGTAACCTATACTGTTGAGAAACCCAACTTGTACCTTTCCAATGTACGGGCTCTCACAAGAACTCTAGAAAAGGTGCCTATTTCACATTCCAATATTCTTATTTGACACTCAAACCCTATGTTGTGGGTGCTCTTAAGCATCGCCTCAATGAGACGATTCTTTTGAGTACCACAACATATGGTTTACTCGAGTCATAAGAGAGATAGTGTTGGGAAAAGAACGGTTCACTCCTCATTATCTAGTCATCTGCATATATCGAGGGCTTGGCGTGAAACGGTTGTAACTAAAATTGGTAATTTTTTACCAAGGTTAATCACCTTGACATAAAGTCTTTATAAACGTTAAATAATTTTCTTGGTAAACAATGGAAATTTAGGTGCCATTGCTCGTTCTGAGCAATGGCACCTAAATTTGCATTGTTTATAAAAGGGTCAAAATTGCCCCTAAACCAGGGTTTTCAAAATAGGTTTTTTAGTTACAACTGTTTCATGCCAAGCCCTCGATATATCTTTGGACAGATCATCATCAGGTCGATTCTCACAATCAATAATGCTATGCACCAATGTACTATTAAAACATGATCAAAGGAACAGGAGTATTAACACACACATGAAACATCAAAATAACCAAACTTTGCGATAATTTTTAGAAGGTTCTTGATCAAATAAGGGCTCCAATACAGGTAAAACTAGCTTTTCAAGTATTTCAATGAAGACCAGCATTCACTTAGACAGTATATTTGTCAGCATATTGTTATGTATCACTTTCAACAGTTTATTGCTTACATCCCAAAGTGCAATTTATTTATTTATTGAGGTTTTATGGCGCTTTCAACATTATTTCAGTTATATCACGGCGACAGTTCACTTATTCATGATCCCTGGGTTAACAAACCAGTACTAGGCTAGAACATGTGCCTTGCCCAAGAGCACTCCACCATGACCGTAGTGCCATGACTTGGGATCAGACCCGGGACACCCGGTTTCGAAATCCCCGACGCTAACCACTCAACCACAGCGGATTCCTCCCAAAGTGCAACTAACCTTCAGTAGTTGGATTCCATGTAACAGCAGAGATCCTACATTAGATGTCAAGTTTTGAGCTCGGTATGTCAAAGGTCAAGTTTATTTATTGATCTAAATAACAAAATCTGACCTTTGACATCTTAGCTGCCAAACACTAATGCAACTATTTTTACCATCTGAACAGGAAAACAACTTTTTTTTTAAAATAATTATGAGCGGTTTCTCACTATGTTTACAATTCTTAACTGAAAATAAGACTTGTGTTTGTCAAGATTGACCAAATTTACCTGAGATGTGTTCGATTTAAAGCTAATAAATATCATATTATGTAAATCGCTATTTGAAAAGTTCTCTGAATACAACTTGAATAATAGCTCTTTCCCACCTGCAGACACTTTTTGACACATCTGCAGCAGACACATTCTGAAAACATTGTGGCAAAAGGAGATATTGCTCAAAATGTTTTCAGCTTTATTTAATTACTATCTATCATTGTTAAATATTTTCCTTTCCCAGTTGTTATGCATCTCTGTTTTCAAATTTGTCTGCTACAGATTAGTTCTCAGTTAGAAACGGTTTAAGCATAATAAGAAGTCCCTGTAACTCCTTAAAATGGAAGAAGCTGACATTTCCTTTCAAATGCAGGAACACAGATGTTCTTGAGCTCACATAAATGATGGAAAACAAAGTTATGGAATGGGTTTGGATGTTTAAAAACACATAATGAAATAAAGCTTCATGAATCTAGCTGGATTTAACAGCTTTACTTGGTTTAAGGAATTTGTACAAAAGGCCTAGCATCACAGGGAAATTCTGAAATGATAGAAAACAACAATGGATTAATATTGGGTGCATACAGTAAAATATACAGCACATAAGTATGGGCAGCATAAGCTTTGGAGAGTTTTGTGTTGTATTTTTGAGCTTATGTATTGTCTTTATATTTACTAATAACCTTTGTCTGAAAAGAAACGTAAAATGGGATAATTGTAAAGGTTCACTGATGATAGATTGAGCATCAAAAGCAATATATAATAGCCAAAAACTAAAAATAACTAAAAAAAGAGATATATCATGAGCTTACACCTAAACGAATATTTGTTTTATTACTTTCCCACATACAGACGCATTTTCAGCAGTAGACTTTTGAAAACATTGTGACAAAAGGAGAAATTGCTCATGATGAGCAATTTCACATTTTGTCACATTGTTTTCAACTTTATTCAATAATTAAACTTTTATTTTTGAAAATTTTTCATACCTTAGTCTAACTTTTTACAATGCCGTCTGCTGATTTTTTTTCCTGTATTTGACAAAAGGTTATTAGATATCACAAGTGATTGAAGAAACATATGTCGACAGCCAATAACCAATCAGTCAACATGGGAAAGACAGACAGAAAGATAAGCAGCGCAATGTCCCCAAAGTGTCACCCCATCCAAGACAGGCCATATAACTTCAAAGACAAACATTTAACAGAATTGAATTTAATAAATTCTTAGCAAACTTCATACCTGGACAATGAAATATATAGCTGCAAGGTAACCTCCAATAACTGCAGCTAGGAAGAGGTCAAAAACGGCAGGTTTTACACTGAATGCATTCATCTTGTACTCTGCACCATCATAGAACACAAACTCTGGATCTCTGAAGAATAAGAGAAATATTAGTTGATTGGCCGATTCAGTTTTAAAAGGTGCTGAACTCCAGATGGAGATCAAAATTTTGAAATGTTGAAACTTCCGCAAATATTGCTTAAAGTGAAGACAAAGTAATAAATAGTTTAAAATTATTTTAGCAGTGAATGGCAGTAAATGTTAAAAAACAGTCAATTGAAAGTCATGAAAATGTACAAGATTTGGCTAACACAGTTTTTACCCAGTAGAAATGAAGCATAAACGATCCTTATTTAGATGTTTATTGTACTGGAAAGTTTTTAAAACGTTGACTATACTATCTTTAATCTGGAGTTCAGCACAATTTTCAGCAGTTATTCCACACACCAATCCACATATACAATTAACCTTATTGGCTAAATGAAGATGCAAACAGGCCCCACTCATCAGAAGCGGCTTGAAATGGTGTGAAGAAAGACGGTACATTCCTTCTAGTTTGTTAGTATGAATAGAGTTTGCACTGCTTTCAAAAGTATTTTGACAGCCTAGGTGGTGTAGTAGTAAAGCGACCAACTCAAGTGTGAGTTTGTACCCTAGCCGGGTCATACCGAAAACTTTCAAATGGAAGTAATGGCTTTCCCTCCTTCGCATTCATATAGGATTTTGGGGTTACCATTATGAAAGACACGCTGGTGTCAGGTTGATAAACTAATAGTACAGGTAACTTACTCAAGAAACATGTGATCAAACTGAAATATTGTTGAAAGTGGAATAAAACACCACATATTACGAACAAACATTAAATATTGAAGTTACAGCACTGTTTGCCTGATATTTTGCCAATTATGACACAAGTTTTGATCCTGACTTGGTGTATCAAATTGTAATGCTATACCCTCTACTAAGCGGAGGGCCCAGGTGAAAAGCTACTAACACTATTTCTAACCCATTCCCTCATACGACAATTCTGCAGCAGACGACTTTGAACGTATTTTATCAAAAATTGGAAAAATCTCTATAATTAAATGGATAACCTATGACGAAAAGTGGAAAACATTGTGGCAAAAGGAGAAATTGCACATTTTGTGTAATTTCTTTTTTTGTCACTATATTTTCAAAAAGCCGTCTGCTGCAGAGGCATCTGAAAGCATTTGTATGAGGGAAAGGGTTAATACAAAAAATCTGCAGAAGACGACTTTGAAAAAATCTTGGCAAAACTATGGAAAAAGTGAATATATGTTTATTAAATAATCTAGGAATCTTAGTGGCAAATGAAAAAGTTGCAGATGAGTCAAATGCATCTACATGTGAGAAAGGGTTTGGCTTTGGTATGACCCAACAAAACCTGATTTCCAACTCTATAACCTCTTTACCACTGAGTTGGTTTTTTAGCCTATCTCAGTTTCATTTCTTACCTTTTTTCAGTCTTGATGACCGTTCTTTCCACATCCTTGAGATATCTGGACATCGTCTCTTCTAATGTAGAAAGTAAACTACTGTCTTTGGGAATTAACTGAGCTGCCCTTGGCTGATTTGTTAAGTGGTTTAACCAGGCTGACACAAGGTCTTTCTGGACATTCTGTAAACAGAACATTCAGAGCTCTAGATAAGGGGCATGTTTCACATTCTGAAATCATTACATTCATACCCTATGTTGTTGGTACTCAAAAGAATCGTCTCACTGAGACGATTCATTTGAGACCCATAACATAAGATTTGGTTGAGTAATAAGAGACATATTATGGGGAAAAGACCTGTTCACTCCCTCTTATCTAGTCCTCTGATTCAACATACTTTATAGGTAAGCTATGTTCAATATGTCACTTATTTAAATCCATGAGCAACTGCTTGCTGTCCTCATCCTGTGTCTTGTATGTCAGTGTCAACAATTTCATCCAACTGTATTGACATTTCACCCAATATGCAATGTTTCAACACATTTTTGTTAAAAATATCAGCAGAAAAGACATGTCAAAGACTCATGTTAAGCAATTCATTCACTTTCTGTAAAATAATGACAAACTCCTTAACCCTTCCTGACGCCTCTGCAACAGATGACTATTGAAAACATTTTGACAAAAGAAGAAATTACTCATAATGCTACTGGATTCAATAGTTACACATATTCATTTATAGAGCTTCTCTAAATCTTTACCCTGATGTTTTCAGATTTGCTGTGTGTGGGGAAGGGGGGGTTAACGACATGAAATAGAGCTGTGTCTTACCAGAGTTTCACTGAAGAGTTGGATGTTACCCTGACTAGATAGGTTATAGATATGTCTTGCTAATGCTTCCGCCGTAAGCTGAATATTTCTCACTAATTTATCTACATTCACTGTATCCCTGAATGGTAAAAAAATAATTTTCATTAACCCTTTCTCTCAGCGGTTGACTTTTCAAAACATTCTGACATAAAGAGATATTTGCTCAAAACAAGCAATTTCTCCTTTTGCCACAATGTTTTCCAACTTTTTTCAGTAATATTTCCCTTTATTTATGAGATTTTCAATGTTTTTGCCTAATTTGTTTCAAAATCTGCTGCAGATTTGTTGTATGCAGGAAAGGGTTTTGTCAGTTTGTTAAGCAAAACAAACAGTCTTTCAAAGTTTCATCTATAAAACTGTTTTCAACAGGCTGATAATATAAACTTTGATTAAGGCATGAAGAGCACAAAAATTAGCTCATTCTTCCATTAATCCATTAAAGGCAGTCACTGCTATGAACAATTTTCCACTACATGCATAGTTGAAAACAGTGATAAATTGATCGATTGATTGGAGTAACATGTTGTTTAACAAAATTGCCTGTTTTCCTTAACATGCGTTTTCTGTTTTTCTTGCACCAGTACTACCCACAATAGTCTTACAAAGCAACTTTCCAACTAGCCACATAGACTTGGGGTTTAAACATTAAAACCAATATTATTGAAATACTTTTATAATTTACCTTGTATCGAGAATGGAAGCCCTATCCAGAGATTTATGAGTATCAAAGTGCGATAATGTGAAAGCTGGAAGACGTTTCATGCTGTATCTCTCATGTTCCCAGGCAAGGTTTTCGTCGGCTAAGTTGATCTTCTTATGCACCATCTTAAAGTTAACTTCTGGGTAAAATGTTGAAGACACCTTTTCAAGATGCTGTGTGATAAAATAAAGATTTTATTTTAATTATTTGGGTCATGTGTTTCAGTTATACACCATGTTCCCTGGGGGACTACTAACTCTGACAGTATTAAACCACTACTAGGATAGAAACGTGCCTTGGTCGAGGATAATCCATCATTTGTGCTGCAAGCAAGGGTCAAATCAGGGAATTTTAGGAAGAATCCCATACACTTACTAGACTGATGGTATGGTAAAATTAAACATACTGGTTAACCCAACTTCTCCCTTGTCCATGTTTTCAAAAGGCGGGCATTACAGTGAAAGGGTTTACACTTCCCAATATGCATACAATGAATCTGCAGCAGAAGCCCCTGAAATCATCTAGGCAAAAATGTGGAAAATCACTATAAATGAGATTGATCATTGATCTTTAAATTGAAATTACTTATGAGCAATTTATCCTTTTGCCAAAATATTTTAAAAAGCTGCTTGCTGCAATTGTATCAAAATGTACCTGCAGGTCAAAAGAAAGATGAAATGTATCCCTATTAGTATTACCTGTAAGAAGACAGCCCCAGGTGTATCTTCTTTAGGAGGTTTGGATACATGTAAATGTAGGTCATCATCTCTGCCAATACTGTCTAAGCACAACACATAGGCTATATCAGACAGCAAGTTACTATCTGTAGAAAAATAAAACATTAAAAAATGATATCAAGCTTGTTTGTTTGTTGATTTATGCCAATCAGCGGTATTTTAAATATCAGTCAGACTTCTAGAAAAGAGGTGTAAATGTAAATGTATTCTTTACCCTTTCCCAAACACAGCAATTTGGCAGCAGATAACATTAAAAATATCTAGACTTAAATGTGGTAAATCTCTATAAATGAATGTAAAACTATTAAATACAGATGAAATTGATGGATTGTTAGGTCTATAAGGCTGCTTTAAGTGATATGCAACATCCTGAAACCAGCCAGTCGATTGTAATTGCAAACTACACAAACCTGAGTGCCAAGGGGGGCAGCCATTACTACCATTTTAAAAGTATTTGGTATGACCCCGCTGGGGATCGAACCCTCAACCTCTCGCACCTGAGGAGACCACTCTACCACTACACCAAGGAGGGGTTAGTAGGGTTGTAAACATTGTGGCAAAAGGAGAAATTGCTCATTACAAGCAATTTCTCCTTTTGTAAGAATGTTAGAAAGGGTAACAACTGTAATGTGATCTCAACATTCTAAAACGAAAGAACACACAAGAATCAACTCATTGAGTTCCCACAATATAAGGTTTAATTGAGTTTTATTTTTTGCTTTATTGGGGTTTTACGCCGCTTTCAATATTATTGCGACTGGGGATCGAACCCGGGACATCATGTTTCAAATTCCCGACGCTAACCCCTCGACCACGGCGGATTGGTTTAATTGAGTAAAGAGAAAAATATTGTAAAGAATGTTTAACTGTTATCTAGACCTCTGATAAAGAGTCTTTCCTGGTTAAACCTCTCTCAGTATCACTAGGACAGCCGAGACTCAATTTATTCTTACACTCGCCCCTTTAAGAAAGACGAAAAATGAAGAAAGCAACTATCATCACTTTCTTATGATCTAAAAGGGGATTTAGCATCGAGACTCAATTTATATTAACACTAATCTCATCACCTGTAACAAAAAATAAGGATGCCAAAATTATCGTTTAAATGTCCTTGTTATGAGCTTAATTTAGGAATCTAGCCCTGGGTTTCAAGACCTTTATTCTAACCACTACCGATTCTTACTCAAAAGTTGTGATACGTATTTGGTCAAGAGTGTTAGAAGGAACATGTGTTGCCTGCCAACAACCAAATAAGTTAAAGTGTATTAGATAGCTAACAGAAAAGGGAACCCTAAGTGTCTAATATCAAAGGTAGATGACACCAATAAACAAGATATTGCTCATTCAAGCAATTTTATAAGATTTATCAATGAGATGATTCTTTAGAGTGTAAAATAAGGATTTGAGAACATGAAATTTGCCTCTTATCAAAAGCTCTGACTCACCTGCATTTTCAAAACTGTCCTCAATCCATTTCTTAGATCCAAGGAAATTAAATTTACCAGCACCACTCAGAAGGAAGACAAGATTATATCTATACATAGTTAAGGATTCATAATCAATATAATTGTATTACAAACATTAATCAGCTTCTTTCATTGAATACTTTTGAAATTTTCACTTTGCAGGTGCATCCAAAGCAGACAACTTTTCCCATGTTTTGAATTCATTTCAATAATTGTATCTAAAATTATAGATATCTTTATTTTTAACCATGATTTTTTCAAAGTCATCTACTTGGTACTGCATATTTATTGTATGTGGGAAAGAGCATCTCTATAACAACCTGAATGCTTCTTTCTATATATATTACCTGTCAACCTTTTCCCACATACAACTTCAGAAAAAACTCTAGACAAAATGATATAAAATCTTAATTAATGACAGAACAATTTTTGAATAGAGCTAAAAACAATGTGGCAAGAAAAGAGTATTTTTTCCCTAAGCCAAAATGGTTTCAAAAGAAGTCTGCTTCAAATGCCTCTGCATGTTTGACAGGTCATCTGGGGGAAAATGATATAATTATACAAAAGTACAATTATTTTTGTCATTTATTAAAGGGATAAACATTCAGTGAAAATGAATAAAGGATACTTTGCATGTGTTCTTGAATTTGTATACAGTTTGGAAAACAGTCTTGCAAGTTCGAGGAGAGCTATCGCTCCACTGCCATTGGAATCTGCCCCTATTGCTAGGCTCTGTGGCGAAAAAATACATGTATATATGATTAAACTATACGGATATGAAGTCTACAGATTTGTCTGCATTGAAAACATATGAGGCAAAAAAAGTTAACATCTAGAAAAGTGAATGTTTCCATTCATTCTGAGCTGAGCAGATTATAATCGTAACATTGTAGGAACAACTTTTTCAGTGAGACTGCTTACAAAAGCTATTAAAGAATTTTCTACAACTGCTACATTGCAAGTAAGATTTATGAAATTGAAATACCCAAATTGAAAGCAGTTTATATCTAAAAGAAAGATATGGGTTATTAAGAAAATTTGAAATGAAAGTCTGATGCAGACTGCATAGTTACTCTGATTATTCTTTGAAAAGACAAGCTAAAACTGTAGTAAATAAATTTGAGCCATTTCATATCATTGAAGAAATATTGACTAGACATAAAATTTGTGAAATAAAAAGAAGATATCAAATTAAAACTAACAGGTGCAATTCCAAATGCATCATAGTGAGCGACAACAGCTATTGTTGGAAGTTGTTCCTCTATACCAAATCCAGACAAATGGCCCTGCAAAAATAAAATTTGAACAATCTCTTTTAAATTTATGATGTTGATACTTAAAGGGACATGCAAAAAGTGATAAAGCGAAAAACATGTGCCAACCATTAATTTGAGAGAAAGAATAAGACATCAAAATGTGTGTGGTTTACCTATTCTATACAATGGTAGAGACTGAGACTACAAAAAAATTAAAATGGTTGTGTTTATCATGCAACACCAATTTTTTTTCTACCAGCGAATGCTGCCTCACATCAACCCTAAATAAGTCTTTAACCCTTTCCCTCATACGGCAATTATGCAGCAGACGACTTTAAACATATTTTGTTAAAAAATAGAAAATCTCTATAATTGAATGGATAACCTATGACAACAAGTGGAAAACATTGTGGCAAAAGAAGAAATTGCTCGTTTTTTTCTTAAATGATTTCCTACATGATCTGGATGGAGGTTTTTACGTACAATAATGACACGGATTACTCACATGAATGTTTGTTATCTGGAAGTCACTGAGAGCTTTAGCCTGGGAACCAGTCATTACCATCTGGAAACCATTGGCCGACGCTCCACTAAACAAAGCTGAAAAAGAACAAAAAACAAAACATTTCAAAGTTTTTAAAGCTAGTAGGGAATTTAATTTTTCTGAGTGATCTGCTTTTTAACCCTTTCCCAACGGCAAAAGAAGAAATTGCTCAAGATGGTAAATTTCTCTTTTTCTGACGACGTTTTCGACTATTCAATAATTAATTTTATATTCATAGAGATTTTCCATAATTTTGCAAAACTAGAATGGAGTGCTCCGTGGAGCACGTGGGTCACCTGCACCTGCTCATTGAAAAAGTAATCCCTAAGTGCCTATCATGCTATAGGTAGACATTTTCAAAGTCGTCTGCTGCAGATTTGTTGTATGTGAGAAAGGGTTAAAGTATAAAACCTGGTAAGTGGTTACACACACACCTTCTACAGCTGTGGCAGCCTCATCTCCTGTGCCCGATACCACATCCCTATAGATCTCTGTTAAGTCGGGCGTCTCCAGCGCAAAATAGACTGGTACATTCCCCTCCTCTATTGCCAATAACTCCTGCTCTAATGCCTGCAAGTGCTGAAGGGAAAAGGGTAATGAAAATTACAAGCAGAGCTCTAGATAAGGGCCATTTTGCATGTTCTAAAATCCTTATTTGACCCTCTAACCCTATGTTGTGGGTACTCAAAATAATTATTTTGAGTACCCACAACAAAGGATTTGCTTTAATAATAAATAAAAGAGACATTGTGGGGAAAAGAGCTGAATACCCCCTCTGATTACAAGCAATCCATTCGAAGGGAAAGATGAAAGATTAGTTTTCAATCCTTTTAACCCTTTCCCTTATACTAAAAATAAAGTTTAAATATTGAATAGATTGCCTTTTCAGGAAAAAAAATGCTCATTTAAAGCTGGATTATCAGCGCTTTGTAATAAGAAATTATAACATCTTCTTTAAAAATTGTGAGGAACAGTTATCATTATACTAACATAATTTAAATAGCAGTAACAAGTCTAATTTGTACTGACAGTCAGACACTCTCAATGTGAAGTGTTCCTCTTTTAGTGACTTCACTGTACAAAATATAAAAATATTTGACAGAAATTTCAAACAAACCTTTTTCTCTGCTTCAGAGAGCATTGCCAATTTTTCAGGGACTAAAACAATCAAGCTTCCGGCTTTCTGCTCCATCAACTCTCTGTATTTGGCACCTGTAATTTCTTTCAGACGAGCAAGAATGCATCTCCTTGTAACCATTTTGGCATCAAGAGGTCTTGCTTCCATATTGATAAGGGACATTTTCGATCCTATACGGAGAGAGAGACAGAAAACAAGAATGACATTTGAATGTGCAAAATAATAAGATAAAAAAGAGGACCTGAACCCTTCCACTGGTGGCTGTCTGAAAAAAATCTTCCATTTGCATTTTCATGCTTTTAAACTATTAACCCTTTCCCTCATATAGACGCCTTCTGAAGCCTCTGCAGCAGACAGCTTTTTGAAAACATAGTGACAAAAGAAGAAATAGCTCAAAACGAGCAATTTCTCCTTTTGCCACAATATTTTCCACTTTTTGTCATAGGTTATCTATTCAAATATAGAAATGTTCTATATTTTGACAAAATATGTTCAAAGTCAAATGCAGCAGAATTGTCGTATGAGGGAACGGGTTATTTAACTTAAGACACCATTCCAATAAAATCTGATAAAACCTTCGACATATTGAATATTCAGATTTAAACCTGTGAGGCTCTGACATTTCATGGATTATTCAGATGAAGCCTGTGACATATTGAATATTCAGATGAAACCTGTAACATATTAAATATTCATATGCAACCTGTGACATATCATGAAACAATCAGATGAAACCAACATATCATTGAATACGTCGCATTATATATAGAATTACCAGATAAAACATGTGACATATCATCAAATACTCAGATGAAACCTGTGATATATCATAGAATAAATATTCAGATGAAACATGTGACATACATCATCCAATATGTGTAGTAAATCTGTGACAGATCACTAAATATATAGATGAAACCTGTGACATATCATCCAATATTCAGATATAACCTGTGACATATCACCAAATGCTCAAATGAAAACTGTGACATATATATCATTGAAAATTCAGATGAAACCTGTAACATATTGCCAATATTCAGATAAAACCTGTGACATAATGATATCACCAAATGCTCAGAAGAAAACTGTTAACATGTCATTGAATATTCAGGTGAAACCTGTGACATATATTATCAAACTTCGGGATCATCCTAACTTAAGTTCCTGATGTCTTGTGTAACCTTTGTATTACTATTAGCATTCAACTGAAAATTGTCAACATATTTTCTGAGGTTAAAAGATTCATTTAGTTCTCCGGCAGAGTATTTATTTTTTTAATTTCTTAGGCTTTGAGCTTTGGATAAACAAGTATAAATATATCAGTGTTTTCTTTGGTAATATTGGGAATATGAGTTATGACCCATGGAATTTAGATTTTTTGCAAAATTGGAAACTTTTTCATAAATAATATGCTTCTATGCAGGTACCTGGATATTAAACCTGGATTGTATGTCTCTATTAATAGACGCTTGCATGTAAGGGAAATGACAGTTTTGTGTATGTTTCCTTTTTTGTTTCCTTTCGAAAAAAAATTGAACTTCTGATTTGATTTTTATTGAAAAATTGGGGGAAAAAACATACTTTTTGCAATTGGGAACATGACGGATTACCGGCTATAAAAATCTTTAAATGGATATTTATTGCATATAATTTACAAATAAAATATTTAACTTTTAATAATGTTGTGTTAATTTTGGTGAACAAAACGTTATAATGCAAGGTAAACAATAAAACCTCGGTCAAAATCTAGACGTCGGAAAATGCTTGCTCTAATTGAATTTAAAGAATAAATTAACTAACAATTAGTGGTTGAATTTTAATTCGTTTAAGTGTATTAAGTTAAATAACAAATTGTCTTCTATTTGAAATCAATGAATTTTTGTGCCGATTTATCTGAGCGATAACAACCAAGAATGCCGAGTGATGAGGTTCAAAACATACTGGGTCCTTTGTATTTCTCTACTGAAATTGACCCGATTTCAAAGATGAAAACCCCACAAAATATTTGTTTTTCTGATTTGAATTATCATGTAACCTTCGTATTGTTCATAACTAGACAGGCATGCACGAAATCTAAGAAAAAACATGAAAGTGTTCAACAATAAGTTGGTCATTTCGTACCCCGTAGGAGATCGATCTATAAATGTACTCGGATTTCGAGTAACCCAGTTTTTCACTGATACATATTCTTCTTTATTTTTTCTTCACTTGATTATAGGATTTATCTATGTCTTGTTATAAGTATGTAGGGATTAGTTACACTTCAGTTATCGTGTATCAGTTGCATACAATATAATTTACACATTGTGAATTTACAGATCTGTCAAACAAAGACAAACAGGTCTCCCTTCAATTAATGAAAATGAACCCACAATTCTTCTCGTTTTTTTACCTCACCCTAATTATGCACAAATCCTGGTTCTCTGGTTTATTCGCGGTGAAAACAAAAATCGATAACATTTGTTTACTTCTGTAAAGCTAAAAGTAAAAGTACACACGATGCAATCGGTGATTTGGGGTCGTACTTTATTTTGTTAGCGAGTTATTACTATACTGCATGCCTGCATATTTTGGTGTCATATTCCGATTAAAATGATTTGGTACCGTGGATATATATATTGGAGCATTTCTTTTTATTTGAACTTGCCCGCGGACAAGTCAACAGGGAAATCTTACTTGCCCGACCATAAAATTACACGTGTCTGACGAGTCGGGCAGTGGAACTCCGCACCCCTGGCCTAGGACTTAAATGATTGTGGATCATTTTGTTGTCTTGTTTGTTGCAGCTTTGAAAATAAATTGTTGTATCAATGATCAATTTTAAGTGTCTCAATCATTACATGTGATATAATATTGTACTCGAAGTATAATGATATTTTTTCCATGATATATAAAGGCAGGGATATACTAAAATATCACCTGTGCCAACATTTGTAGCAAGTAAAACTCAAAAACTATTCAAGATATGAAAATGAAAAAAATATTTTCTGGAAGTTTAAACATTCTTCTATTGCAGAAGATAAAAATATTTTAATATAGTACAGGTTTTGATAATATGTTATCCGTATGAAAAATGTCAGTCTATTAATTTTTGGAAAAAAATAAAATAATTCAGAAATCCCAATATCTGTGTCTTTTAAACCAGCCATTGTTCAAAATGCAAAGAAATTCCTGTTATTCATTGTATCTCTAACCTTAGATGAAATGTTAAGCTTTCAGAATATGTATGTTTTGTTTATGTGCCAATTGTGACTTGAAAGGTTTTTTTGCTACAAAATGTGAAAATTTTGACAATTTTATTTCTATGTGTGATATTTTAACCAGGTGTACAGGTGGAGTTACCTATCCCTCTTATCTACGTCCCTGATAAAGGTACGCCTGCATGGCTAGAGTAAACATAATAAATCAACAAGAGCTGTCGGAGGACAGCGCGCTCGACTATTCCACCACTTATTTAAGTTACTGAGATAATGGACTCTAATGTAGTTGCATGCAAAACATTAACCACAATTTCTTAGTGGGTGATAATTTGCATTATATGCTGGATAGTGTTATTTAACATGATTATTTTCATAGGTGTGATGGTTAGAAAGGGTTGTATAACCTTTCAATGGAATGCATCAAGTAGTTACTAAGATATTGACTCTTAATGTAGTTTAACGCAAACCTTTAACCATAATTTCTAAGTAAAAAAACGGCAACAATTTGCACCACATACAGGATAGAGTTATCTTAATTGGTTGTGTTTATAGTTGTGCAATTGGGAAAGGTTGTATAAAGTTTCAATGCAATTTTTCAAGTTGTAACTGAGATTACACTCTAAATGTAGTTGCAAAACTTTAACCAGAATTTCTAAGTCCAAAAAGGTCCATAACTTGCATAAAATGCTGGATAGAGTAATCATACTTGATTGTTTACATAGATGTGATGGTTGGTAAGGGCTGTATAAAGTTTCAATGCAATGCATCAAGTAGTTTACTAAGAGATGGTCTCTTTATGTAGTTGCATGCAAAACTTTAACCAGAATTTCTAAGTCCAAAAAGGCCATAACTTGCATAAAATGCAGGATAGAGTTATCATACTTGATAATCTACACAAGTGTGATAGTTGGGTAGGGTTGTAGAAAGTTTCAATGCAATGCATCAAGTATTTACTGAGACATGGACTCTTAATTTAGTTGCACGCAAAACTTTAACCATAATTTCTAAGAAAAAAAAGGACCATAACTTGCATAAAATGCAGAATAGAGTTATCATACTTGATAATATACACAGGTGTAATAGTTGGGTAGGGTTGTAGAAAGTTTCAATGCAATGCATCAAGTAAATACTGAGATATGGACTCTTAATTTAGTTGCACGCAAAACTTTAACCAGAATTTCTAAGTAAAAAAAGGGCTATAACTTGCATAAAATGCAGGATAGAGTTATCTAACTTGATAATCTACATAGGTGTGATAGTTGGGTAGGGTTGTATAAAGGTTCAATGCAATGCATCAAGTATATACTGAGATATGGACTCTTAATTTAGTTGCACGCAAAACTTTAACCAGAATTTCTAAGTAAATAAAGGGCCATAACTTGCATAAAGTGCAGGATAGAGTTATCTTACTTGATAATCTACATAGGTGTGATAGTTGGGTAGAGTTGTAAAAAGTTTCAATGCAATGCATCAAGTAAATACTGAGATATGGACTCTTAATTTAGTTGCACTCAAAACTTTAACCAGAATTTCTAAGTAAAAAAAGGGCCATAACTTGCATAAAGTGCAGGATAGAGTTATCTTACTTGATAATCTACATAGGTGGGATAGTTGGGTAGGGTTGTAGACAGTTTCAATGCAATGCATCAAGTAAATACTGAGATATGGACTCTTACTTTAGTTGCACGCAAAACTTTAACCAGAATTTCTAAGTAAAAAAGGGCCATAACTTGCATAAAATGCAGGACAGAGTTATCTAACTTGATAATCTACATTGGTGTGATAGTTTGGTAGGGTTGTAGAAAGTTTCAATGCAATACATGTAGTATTTTAGAACTTTCATGCAAAACCTTAACCAAAGTGTGACGTGGACGCCGACGCCAGGGTGAGTAGTATAGCTCTCATATTCTTCGAATAGTCGAGCTAATAAATGAATAAACTTCATAACACTTGCAAACTTGTTGTAAGTCAAAGGGAAGTAAATCGGATCAGCTTGCCGGGAAGACAATTTTGTCCAGGGGATTTCAGATGAATATGTAAGACTGAAATTGTCGCCCATTGGACAATAATGATTTTGCTGAAAGTTGAATTCTTTTTTTGGAAACTATATTATCCTGTGAGTGATTTGTAACCAAACCCTGGTTTGCTTTTGACTGTATTGACACCTTCAGAGTATTTTTTAGAACATCCTGTATTTTCTGAAATTTAAAGTGAAATTCAGTGCGGGATAAGGGTGACCTATCATTTGATGTCATAGCTAAAAAAATGGTAGGATGAGCCCGGAGATATAAGAATGGACTTTGATTTAATACAGGTTTGTGGCTTCATTGAGATGTTGGGAAAGAACCATAACCCATAACGCTACAATGGTCGCCTATGTAAAATTAATTGCTTCCCTTTGACCTAAATTGTTTTTGACACATCTGCAGCAGATGACTTTTAATTAAAATTAATGTTGCAAAAGGTGACATTTTTCATAATTATCAATTTCTCCTTTTGCCACAATGTTTTTAACATTAATAATTCATATATCTATATTTTCTATACTTTTTGCCTAAAATATTTCAAAGTTTTTCTTCGTGCTGCAAATAATGAAATATGATTTTGTATATTTCAGTAGAGCTAAAAATAATTGTCATTGGTTTTCGCGTTCCATATTGATCAAGGTTTAGACATAAAAATACAACAAATTCAACTGTTAGAAACATTGTTTTTCATATAATTAATTCAAACCAAACCAAAAGACTTACCGACTTTAACATCATAATGATCAAACTGTTGCATCCTGTAAACCGCAAAATCGTGAGCTGCGTTGACTGGGCATACCGGCGAAAGCAGGATAAATATCGGTACGAAAAACAGGAACGAAAACGGGAAGGCGTTCTTAAACATGTCCAATAGCTCTGTTATACCATCCATCATGATTTGTGTTTACTTAGCACTCAGTGCTTGAGTAAATCTGAATATAATTCACGTACTAAAATGCACATGCAACTCTTTCTTCAAAATAAGGAAGTTTGAGAGCAATCAGGGGAGATAAGCGGAAAAAAGTGGTTCTTTCGGTCTCGGGTTATATCGATCTATAGAATGATTCTAATGAATGGTTTGGCATTTAATCAACTTGTGTCATGCTAATGTTATTGGTGTTCAGGATTGTTATACCAATCATAAAATTGTTATGTCTCTTTGCATTATCATACACAATTATGAAAACAGACATCTCTGTTAAACAAGAGGGTAATGATGGCCTACTATGCCACTACTAGCTAGAGTATCCATAAGTCATGACATAATTGGGAACTCAGCCTAGATATCAACAATATCGAGAAACATTCCAACAAAGTCTAACATGCTCAAGTCAAGAATAAAAGGAGCAGGCCTTTAGAATATCCACAAGATTTAAACTTGGCCTGTAAACTGGAATGAGATAATTGTTTAACCCTTTCCCTGGTGACCTGCAGATCAGGGTCTTTCAAATAGTACTATTTGAAAGACCCTGTGCAGATGGACACAATAACAGCAGACTTTTGAAAACATTGTGGCCAAAGGTGAAATCGCTCATGATGAGCTCATGATGAGCAATTTCCCCTTTGAATGTTAATATTATTTAACAATTAAGCTATCTTTTAGAGAAAATGTTCAGGTTTATGTCACCATGTTTTCAAAGTCGTCTGCTGCAGATTTGCTGTATGTGGGAAAGGGAAACCTAGACGTTATAAAGACAGACATTCTAACAAAGTTGTCACTGTGAATGATTTCAAAAGTCTTCTGCCGCAGAGGCGTCAGAAAGGCTCTATATGTGGGAAAGGGTTAAATTGTTTTCCATAAATGTTGTGAGGATTTAATCATGTTTTTTATTGCCAGCTTTCAGCTCAAACAGCAATTATGCAGCAGATGACTTTAGCAGTAGCTCCCTTTAGGCACTGTAGGCATGTGCCTACACATTTTTTCTAAAAATGCCCCAAAATGCAAAGTTGTACCTAGAAGGCTACAAGACTTTTCTTAAATTTGACCGAGTGACCTATTTTTTTACCAGACATGACCCATAATCAGTCAGTTAACTAAGATATCATGAGGACAAATATTTTGATAAAGTTTAATGGAGAAGATATAAAAACTGTTGCCTCAAAAATGTTAAATTTTTGTTTTGAAGATGGATGGACAGACAACAGCCACTGAACAAAGGGCTATCACAATAGCTCAACTTGAGCACTTCATACCTTACTTCACCGAGACCCAGAATTTCAAGGCGACGTACCTTGTTACTTGAGCTGCTTTGCCATTTTGTGTAGAGTTCTGACATTCCAGAACACTATCCATGAGACATTCTTTGGGGAGAGTTAGTTGTTCTACAGATAACTCCATTTTATGTGCTCTCCGCCCAGTCGATATTGAAAGCATTTTTATTATTTTTATTTGCTGTTACAAGTGTTGGTTTCTGTAGTGTTTTGGGTTTAACATTGCTAACCCTGCACATAACCCTCCCCCTTTAACATCCAGACTTGGGACTGGCAATTGGGGAGTTCATGCTCTGGAGCGCTTAAAAACAACATTTTTTTTAATCAACATGACCAAGTTTCAAACTTGAGCAAGATTTAATCGATGCCGATTTGCAGGTTCACTTGCTTGTTAATGTCCCAATATTGCTGTTCCTGGATCCCTGCTCATGTCCCTACTTAGGCCTAATCCTAACCTGTACCATGTCCTCTTGCCTGAAATTGACAAGAGTTCAGAGGAACACATGTGCATCTGCAAATAGGTCAGTACATGAATGTGACCCACCCATTGATTGCCAGAGAAGATATCCTTGCTCTAGCATGAAACACAAAAAGTGTAACATCTGGCAAATTTCAGTGTTATTTTTATACAGAAAACATTATGGGAAACTTATATGAAGAATGACTTTTATTAATTAATATTTTCTAAATTTGACTGCTATAGAAGCATCAAAAGTTGTCGCATGAGAGAAAGGAGTTATTTACACTGTGCAACAGAATGGAGTCTACCATGTAGTAGCAAAAAATGACCATTTTCGAAAGACATGTCATATTTATTAACAGGAGCGCTGCAAGCGAAAGCCAACGCACGTCTGCTTTATTCCCATTTGTCGAAAAAGGGGCATTACTGAATAATTATTAAAGCCAGAGTCATGTGACTTTGTATAGACATGCATATTGTTCCTAGGAACATGTGTACCATGTTTCATTTGAAAATGTTGAAGAGTTTTGAGTTATGAAGTAAGGTTAAGGTTTTGTGACAACGACGCAGACGACAACGCCAATACCTCAACTTTTTTTCTCAGAAAAACAGACAAGCTAAATTGAGTAATGGCTGTTTATTCTACAATGTCTTTAAAAGTTTGAAACTCAATAGGGAAGCTTATTACCGATGTGTTTACAATAAAATGTCAAAATGTTCTCTTTCCCACATAACATTTGTCCTGTTTACTTACCGGTAATATGAAATCTTGCAGTCATCTGCTTTGTAATCATCTTTTGAAAAGAACCAGTAATTGTCACCACCATCATACTGATGAATAGTTTCAGGTTTGTTCATAAAATATCATCCTGATGAGCAATTTCTCCATTGGCCACAATGATTTCAATTCTTTTTAATAATCATACTATCATTTATAGAGATTTTCTATGTTTTTGGACTTGATCATTTCAAAGTCGTCTGCTGCAGATTGATTGTATGTGGGAAAGGGTTTAACCGTATATACAATGAAGCAACACCTCTCTGGAACAGCTTTTTTTCTTTGCATCAGATGTTGCACATTATATAGGCAATAGAAAGGAGAACCTTGAAGAAGACATTCCACTATTTTGTTTCTTTATTTTAAAATAACAGGATAAAATAATATCATACATTAATATATACAATCCATGACGATTTCATTCTTAACTATTTCATGGATACAGAATTGTGAAAACGATAAGCAGTATTTTATTGAAACTATTTTTTTTTTCGCTACTTTAATAATATTTAAAATCCTGTATCAGAATCATACTTTCACTTTTCCAGGTGAACTTAAAAGTAAACAAGCATTTTCTCCTGTTTCTACAATGTTTCTTTCCATCAAAATAATAATACAATTTTTTTCCACTTTACATTTATTTCACAGGTGTCAACAAAGGAGACGAATCTAGAATTATATAATCAGATGAACTGTTAACCCTTTCCCTCATACGACAATTCTGCAGCAGACGGCTTTGAACATCTTTTGTCAAAAAATAGAAAATCTCAATAATTGATTGGATAATCTATGACTAAAACGTCTATATGAGGGAAAGGGTTAAATAAAATTATTACAAGATGCAGATGATTATACTTGACTCCTTTTTCAACAGACCAATTAAATTAAAGAGCTCAGGCATGCCTGGATGATTTGGCTGGAAATCAAGCTTGGACTAGATATTGTTGCCATTAACATTGTGACCAAGTTTGGTAATGATTGGATAAAGATTGCTCAATTTAAACAGCAAACAACTTCCGTGGAGTTTGCATGGATGAACAACTGCCAGCCCAACGCAGATGTACAATAATAATAGAAATATCACTGAAGGGGATGAATACCCCCAGCTGGTGCCTGACAATATACATATGTATGAGAAATTCAAGGGGCCATAACTCATTTTAAAATAATTTCAGTGCAACACGCCGACAATATGCACAACTAGGCTTGGAATCAATCATTCTTGTGAAGTTATATTGAATTCTGACAAAGGGTTGCTGAGAAATAGTGTTCACAAGAAATGTCCACAGACCAACGGACCGACAAACCGACGGACAAACTGACTGACCGACCGTCAAGCATGACTCCTATATAGCCCCCATATACTATGTATCTGGGGGTATAAAAAGTCATTTAAAAATGGGGGTATAAAAAGTCATTTAAAAATGGGCGTATAAAAGGGAAAAATTGATCATCATGAGTGGAGATAATTCTTCCATTCTCCAAAAGCTTTCTACACCATCTTAAAATAATTCTTATATTTGTTAATACTTTAAATACTTTTCAGAAGCAGACAGCTTTTAACCTTTTCCCGCGAGCAGATGAATTTGGAGAATCTGTAACAGACAAGTTTTGAAAACATTGTAGCATAAAGGATATCTTAGCTTATAATAAACTGTTTCTCCTTTTCAATGTTTTCAACTACAATTTATTATACCCTTCATTTATAGAGATTTTCCTAATTATTTTCTACATTTTTTACTTAGTCATCAGATTTATTATATTCACGAAAAAGCTTTTTCTCAAATATTATAGAAAACTCTAAAACATTGACATCAGGTGAGGTGTTAATGGGACTCGGTCCCAAATGACTGTTTCTTTGACGTTTCCTCTTCAGCTGTTTCTTCATACACATATTTTGCTTGTGTCTTTTTGTTGACCACATCTTCAGTAATGATCACCTTTTTAATGTTGGACTGGGGAACTTCATAAGCTGGCATCATTAGTATAGACTCCTGAGAACAAGAATTACACATAATTATATGTCTCGTCGTCCCCCCTTTTGACTATCAATACAAGTGTAGAAGACAAAGACAAAATGTGCGTGCAAAATTTGAAGTCATTCTAACAACGGTTTTCACCCAAAATAAATGCTACAATCAACATCAACAACATACAATGTGTAAATATGATCCAAGTTTGAAAGCCCTAAGATAGCTCATTTGACTATTCCACCGCTTATTAGTTACTGAGATACGGACTCTAATGTAGTTGCAAGCAAAACTTAAAGCAGAATTTTTAAGTCAATTAACAAAGGGTGCTAATTTACATTATATACAAGATACAGTTATCTAACTTGATGATTTACATAGGTGCAATGGTTGGGCAGGGCTTTATAAAGCTTCAATGCAGCAATCAAGTAGTTACAGAGATATGAAGGCTTTGTGTAGTTTCACCAAACATTTTAACCAGAATCCTTAAAGAGTCATAACTTAAATTATATGCAGGATCAAGTTATCTATCTTGACTATTGACATAGGTGTGATGGATGGGAAGGGTTGTATAAAGTTTCGAGGCAAAAGTGGTTGCAACAGCCTTTCTCATTCTTCAAATAGTCAAGCTAAAAACGAAGCTGCTATGTCCACTAAAAACCACAAAATTCATGTTTTTAGCCCAAAAAAGGTCACACTCAGCAAACACTGCGAAGAAGGGCAATAAATGCAACTACATTCAAAGTTTGAAAGCCTTATAACTATGATTGAGAATTAAAAAAAAATTAACCTTGAGCAAACACAAATGTTTGACGCTGCAGCCCCCACTAGAAAAGCAACACCTTAGTCTCATTTATGCTACTTTGTTGCAGCGAGACAAAAATAAAGGCATCAAATAACTGTTTAAACCTTTCCTTCAAACAGATTCTGCAGCAGTTGACTTTTGAAAATAGAGACATAAGGAGATATTGCTCAAAATAAGCATTTTCTCCTATAATAACAATGTTTTTCAACTGTATGCAATATTATTTTTTTGTTAAAATATAAATATTTTTCCCATCATGGAATACAAGTTGATGTTGTCTCCTACATATGTAATGTATGTAGGAATCATCTGCATTAAAATCATGGAAGCAAAAACTTGTTATGCTTGAAGTTTTGGCAAAATTACTTTGACACAGAGTTGTTAACATTGTGGGAAAAGAGATAAATTGTTAATTTTACAGTAATATCTCTTTTTCCAACAATGCTTTCAAAAGTCAAAAGCTGCTAAGACATCTTAATTTGTCTTAATCAGGGCTAAATTCATGTAGTTTTTTAAATTATAATACCTTTATAATTTTATATAAAGAGGTGATTATTTAGTTGATAAAATTACACAAGGATTTCTGAAAGATCTAATAAAATTGTAAGTCTTACCAAAATAGAACCAAGAGATCGGGCACCAGTCCTGTTTTCAATGGCCCTTTTAGCAATGGCTCGCAATGCTTCATCTGTTATCTCAAGTTGACACTGAAATCCATAAGCAATATTCTTTTCAAATTATGATACACAGAGGTTAAAGCATTTTTGAAATCTCAAATATAAATACCATAGACGTTTTTTAATATATTTGAAACTAATTGTCAAGCAATGTTTTCTAAATGTGTCTTATGCACAAGGCATTTAAAGCGTTTTTTATCAGAAAAAGGGTTCAAAGAAATTCCCTGCAAAATTATCATAATCTAGAAGAGCTTGAAAAATCTTCCAACAAGCTTCTGCAAGTAATGCACATACACTGAACAGATGAATAGAACCAATATTGATCACACTGTGTGGATGCACAGGTTGATCTTAATCTACATTGTTAACAAATGGCAATGTGTACTTTTTCCCACGAACACGCTTTTTTTATAAATATAGATTGGAACCTGAGTATAAAGACCGCCAATGTGAACACAACCATATGGTCTTTGTTCACAGGTGGTCTTTAATTACAGGGTCATTTATGCAGAAAATGAGCAATTGGGAAACTAACAGTATGGTTGCAATAGACAGGGAATCGCTATTCCAAGGTGGTCTTTAGCACAGGTTGGTCTGTGTGTGTGTGTATATATCTTTGCACAAAGGTCAGGAGCAGGTTAATTTTGTCAAGCAATATTAGAGTGCAAGCTAGAACTTACATTATCCAGTTCAAAACTAAACTTATACTGTTTCACATAGGAAGACTCTGGCTCTGTCAGAATTCTAACCAAGGCATCTTCGTCTATTGAATGAAGTGTTACTATATTTGGAATACGTCCTACAAACTCAGGTATGAGTCCAAACTTTCTCAAATCATCCGCTTCCGTCATTGATAAAAATTGGTCACTTTCTTGATTTTTTTCCTGAGCACTCTGTTCCTCATACAGATTCAGAATGTCCACCTTGCCTTCTCTTTCGACTCTCCCTGATACAGGTGCACCAAGACCAAATGCCTGAAATTTATTGAATAATTATCTGATTGATAGATACAAATTGAATGCAAAGCTCTATTTAAGAGTCATATTTTGTGTTCTGAAATTGTTATTTGAGCCTAAAACCCTAAAATCAAATAGACTAAACAACAAACAGCAGTTACAAAGATTAACACCCTCTGTTTTACGGCTGTTCTCGGTATAACGCTGGTCTTGCTTGGCTCCCGAATTTTAGTGCATGAAATATGTGGGAATAGAATTATAAATTTTCAAAAACCTAACATTTGAAACACAAAATACGATCCGAGTGATGGATCTCCATTACTGCACTATCACGTTAATCCACATGTTTGCATAATGCTTTGTTCAACATTACAGCAATAGACAGGTAAAAGATCGTTAACGTTATTGAGCGGCTGTTTGAATAACGCTTTCAATATAACAACAATAGACAGATAAAAAAAATTGATATTAGTTGTAATTATTGTTTGTGCATTACGCTTATTGTGTTCTGCAGTCACCTTGAAAACTGATACAACTTTAAATGACCGTAGCTGTCATGGTGTTACAAATGAACAAGCTCAATTTCAAACTTCATAATGTAACAAACAACCAATTCTGAAAATTGCACAAGATTTTGTCTGGATGTCATCCATTTCTTCAATCTCCGTAGTGAATACAACTTGGGAAACCCAAAATATACACGAAACTATTCCAGCCAATCGTATTTGCGATATGTAAATTAAAACTATTTAGCTCAAATGTATGCAGTAAACGTCACCGTTGAATAGGCATGCGCATGAGACATGTATCGATTGTAAATTTCCTGAATATTGTAAAAATGAAAGTATACTCCACTGCAATTACCGCGAATTGTCAAAGAAATAACCCTGTAAAAGATCGACAATTAGAAATGCGTATTATTCGATCCAAAACTTTCACTCTCAAAGATTTTGCTGGTGCCTGAAATCAATTTGCACTTGCAATTTGCGAGTATGCAAACTTAAATTTGAGCCCTGATTCATCTATCAAATGTCAAAGAAACAGGCAAAAATATCTTGCAAGCTTGTTTTAGCCAAAAGCACTATCTCTTTGCAATTGAATTAGTGTATGTATTATAGGTGAGTGGGTGGGGCGGATTTTTTGGAACAGCATTATCAATTTAACCTCATTAATATTGCTGTGCAAGACCATGGCTCCCAAGTACAGCGTTTGTAATGAGTCTACAGTGTACTATCATTTATAGAGATTTTCTATATTTTGAACTTAAAAATTTCAAAGCCGTCTGCTGCAGTTTTATTTATGTAGGAAAGGGTTAAGTGGAATATGTTGTACCTTCATTACCCAGAACAGCACATGTACAGTACCTTTGAATTTGTCCTTCTCTTCACTATATCATCAATTCCATTGAAGGCACCAGCCAGGATAAACAGTATATTGGTAGTATCAACCATTTGCTGGTTTCCCTCCTTGTTTTTCACTTTAATCTGTGTACCCTCTAGCATTTTTAATAGAGTTAACTGAACTCCTTCCCCATTGATGTCCTTTGTGTTACTGAACTCTGCAGTCTTTCTGGCTATTTTGTCAACCTCATCCAAAAACACAATCCCTGGAAAAGAACAGAGAAACACGAGGAATATGATTGCACTAATCCTTTCCCACATATAGCAATTCTGAAGCAATTCTGAAGCAATTCTGAAGCAGACCACTTTCATAAATCTAGACAAAAATATGGAAAACTATTGAATAGAGTTTAAAACATTAAAACATTGTGGCAAAATGAGAAATTGCTCATTATGAGCAATTTCTTCTTTAGCCACAATGTTTTCAAAAGGCATGAGAAAGCATCTACATGTGGGAAATGGTTGACCAGATGGGATTTTAAGTTTGTCCGCTTTGATACCATGAGGAAAAACATATCATTCTAGAAAACTTGAAATATAGTTTTGATATAGAGTTTTAAAGATTGTAAGAGACAGAGAAGAGATATTGTCATTAATGACTAATTTTTCCTTTTTGAACAATGTTTTCAAATGTTGTCTGTCGCAAAGGCATCGAGTCATTTTTTATCAGTTACAGGGTTACAGTTGTTTAAATATGGTATGGAGGTTATGGATTCCCTTCAATTTTTTATAATTCTCTTTTTGACGGTCAATATCAGGAACACTTCTTTGCTATCACGAAAAGCTAAGGAGAAAGGAAAAGTACATATGGGTTTAAATAATGCAATTTCTGCACTGAGAAGACAACATGTGAATAAAGGAAAAACAGACTGTTCAAGAAAACACTTGTGTCACATAACAATAAGTCAGACAGACTGACAAACTGAGGACAGATGCAAAGGCAGATGACACGAAATGGCTCAATAAGAGTTCATTTTAATTTTCTAACAATGTTTCCAGAAGTGATCTGCTGATATTGTGTACACTTAAACAAGAGGACCATGATGGTTCTATATCGCTAACCGGATTTAAAAGAATATCCATAGTTTTCAAAGTTTTTATTCTATACATACAATCTTTGAAGAGGGTCACCAAAGCAGAGGAACATTATGAATGTTGGCTCTATAGGGTTAGCAATATACCTTGTTCACATTTCCCTACATCCCAGTTGGCATTCTGTAACAACCGTGATATCACATCGGATACATCGTCCCCGACATAGCCAGGGGAGGTAAGCGAGGTACAGTCCCACTCAGCAAAAGGCACCTTTAACACATTGGCCAGGGTCCGCGCTAGTAATGTTTTACCTATGGAAACAGAGATAGTGATAAAGAGGAATCCGAGTCAGATGACTAAGGATATTTATAAACATTGTGAGTAAATGAGAAATTGCACATAATGAGCAATTTCTATTTTCTCCACAATGTTTCCTTCCCTTTCTCAATGAAGACTTCTCTTTGTCTAAGATATACAAATAGAAAACAGATCACTCTCATGCAAACATACAACTAACACTTTCCCACTTACATCCTTAAATATATCTAGGCAAGCATATGAAATATCTCAATATAAAATATCTCTATAAATAAAAGCATCATAGCTGAATTGAGTAGAAATCATTGTGGAAAAAGGAGGAACTGCTCATTGTGAGCAAATTCTCCTTTTGCCACAACGTTTTCGAAGGGTTAAGTTCTTATAATATACTACCTTCCCCTTCAATAATTATGTAAATACCTGTAATATGCGGTATATATGACTTGGAAATCTTTTGACAGTTTCCCACATGGAGCAGATAATTTTTGTATATTTACAATCTAAGAAATTTTCAAGATTTTTGTTTGAATGTTTTCAAGAGTCAACTATTACAGGTTTAACGTATGCAGAAAAGGGTTAATCAATATGTTTCTTCAATCCTTTCCTACATACAACAAATCTACAGCAGACAACTTTGAAGACATGTAGGCAAATATTTGAACAAGAGCTGTCGGAGGACAGCGCGCTAGACTATATGCCGCTTATTCACATAAAGCACTATTTCATTATATTGCACTTAAGTACTATTAACCCTTTCCCTCATACGGCAATTCTGCAGCAGACGACTTTGAACTTATTTTGTCAAAACATAGAAAATCTCCATAATTGAATTGATAACCTATGACAAAAAGTGGAAAACATTGTGGCAAAATTTTCTAAGTAATTCAAGGGCCATTACCGGTACTCCATATTTAGGATGCAATGGAGTTATCTAACCTAATTGTACGATGGTCCTTAACAAATGTGTGAAGTATGAAGTGATTTGAATTATGAAACTTTAACGCAAATGTTAAAACTGACCGAGCAAAACCTAAAACAAGAGGGCCATGATGGCCCTTGAATCGCTCACCTGATTTTTTTTTTTTTTTCACTTTAGCTATATAAGCCTCGCCCCCTGGCAGCCATAGTTTCCGACCAATCAACTTGGCTTAAAGGAATCTGATAGAGGGTCACCCTAGGAACATTTCTACAAAATTATTTGAAAATCGGCCAGATACTTTTGGAGGAGAAGATTTTTTAAGTTTTCACTATAGCCATATAATGCAAAATAGCCCTGCCTACTGGCGGCCATGTTTTTTGACCAATCAACATGGCTTAAAGGAATCTGAAAGTGGGTCATCCAAGGAACATTTCTACAAAATTATTTGAAAATCGGGCCGACACTTTTGGAGAAGAAGATTTTTTAAGTTTGCACTATAGCCATATAAGGCAAAATAGCCCCGCCCCCCACGGCGGCCATGTTTTTCGACCAATCAACATGGCTTGAAGGAATCTGATAGAGGGTCACTTAAGAAACATTTCTACAAAATTATTTGAAAATCTGCCAACCTGGGAGAA
Source organism: Serripes groenlandicus (assembly GCA_031761405.1). NCBI lineage: Eukaryota > Metazoa > Mollusca > Bivalvia > Cardiida > Cardiidae > Serripes > Serripes groenlandicus. Next base: position 98,439,145 of record JASEVX010000002.1, read on the forward strand.
GAAGAATTTTGAAGTTTTTTCGGTTTCGTTGCCATGGAAACCAGAATTTTGCATGGATCCCAAAAATTTGAAGGAATTCTGGTGAGGTCAATGAGAGGATGCTTTCTGTGAAGTTTCATCCCAATTGACCCACTGGTTACTGAGGAGAAGATGTTGAAGATTTTTTAAGTTTTCAATTTGGCCATATAAGGCAAAATAGCCCCGCCCCCTGGCGGCCATGTTTTTTGACCAATCAACATGGCTTGAAGGAATCTGATAGAAGATTACCCAAGGAACATTTCTACAAAATTATTTGAAAATCGGCCTGACACTTTTGGAGAAGAAGATTTTTTAAGTTTGCACTATAGCCATATAAGGCAAAATAGCCCCGCCCGCCCCCCCCCCCCCCCCCCCCCCCCCCCCCCCCCCACCCCCTGGCGGCCATGTTTTTCGACCAATCAACATGGCTTGAAGGAATCTGATAGAGGGTCACCCAAGGAACATTTCTACAAAATTATTTGAAAATCGGCCTTACACTTTCGTCGGAGAAGATTTTTTAAGTTTTCACTATAGCCATATAAGGCAAAATAGCCCCGCCCCCCCTGGCGGCCATGTTTTTCGACCAATCAACACGGCTTGAAGGAATCTGATAGAGGGTCATCCAAGGAACATTTCTACAAAATTATTTGAAAATCTGCCAACCAATTTGGGAGAAGAAGAATTTTGAAGTTTTTTCGGTTTCGTTGCCATGGAAACCAGAATTTTGCATGGATCCCAAAAATTTGAAGGAATTCTGGTGAGGTCAATGAGAGGATGCTTTCTGTGAAGTTTCATCCAAATTGACCCACTGGTTACTGAGGAGAAGAAGTTGACGCACGACGGACGACGGACGCCGGACAAAAGGCGATCACAATAACTCACCTTGAGCAAAGCTCAGGTGAGCTAAAAAAGGTTTACCAAATGTTTGACATCATGCAAAACCCGTTTGATATGTTGAAGAATTATATTTGATAAATGAATGATCACAATTAGAAAGGAATGTAACCAAAAATTATGAATTTATCTAAAATTCTCAAAATCAAACAAAAATCATGTTATTTATTCCCAAAAAGTCACACTCAGCATCTTCAACATACAATGTGAAGAAAGGTATTATATGTAATTATATTCCAAATATGAAAGCCCTAAAACAAGTACTTATTGAGAAAAATTAAAAAATTAAATGAAAATGCCAACTTGCCCTAAAACTTTAACCACCCAAAATCATGTCTTTTGCCGCAAAAAGAAGGTCACACTCAGCATCTTCAGCATACAATATGAAGAAATGTATTAGATGTAATTATATTCCAAATATGAAAGCCCTAGCATAAGTACTTATTGAGAAAAAAAAATTAAAAAAAGAATTCCAACTTGCCCTAAAACTTTAACCACCCAAAATCATGTTTTTTACCCCAAAAAGAAGGTCACACTCAGCATCTTCAGTATAAGATGTAACTACTTTCCAAATATTAAAGCCGTAGCACAAATACTTATTGAGAAAAATTAAAAAATTAAATGAAAATGCCAACTTGCCCTAAAACTTTAACCACCCAAAATCACATCTTTTACCCCAAAAAGAAGGTCACACTCAGAATCTTCAGCATACAATATAAAGACAGGTATTAGATGTAATTATATTCCAAATATAAAAGCCCTAGCATAAGTAACTATTGAGAAAAAAAAAAAAAAAAAAAAATCCAACTTGCCCTAAAACTTTAACCACAGAAAATCATGTTTTTTACCCCAAAAAGAAGGTCACACTCAGTACCTTTAACATTCAATGTGAAGAAAGGTATAAGATGTAACTATATTCCAAATATTAAAGCCCTAGCACAAATACTTATGAATGAAAATGCCAACTTGCCCTAAAACTTTAACCGGACGCCGACGGAGACGCCAACGCCGACGCCGGGGCGAGTAGTAAAGCTCTCATATTCTTCGAATAGTCGAGCTAAAAATCTCTAAAAATTAAAGTTTAATTGATACAAATGCAAACATTGTGGCAAAAGAAGAAATTGCCCTTTGTCACAATGTTTTCAAAAGTTGTCTGCTGAAGAGGCATCATAAGGGTGAATATGTGGGAAAGGTTTAAGACCTCTGAATTGAAAACATCTGAATAACACAAAAAGACGACTGGGTGAATGCAATTTGTCTTGAGACAGAAAAATACTTTCAAGAAATTTCTCTTTTACAAATGAGTTTCATTTGTCACTGCAAAAACATCAACAAATGTCATCTTTATCAGGCAAAAAGTTTACGGTTTGAACTTGTAGGATATTAACCATTTTTTATAATACAGATAATCTTGAAAACACTGAGAAAAAGGGAGAAAGTGCTCAATATTTTCAAAACAAATAGCACTCAAAAGTTTGTTTTATTTCTGGTAGAAAATTCATTTAAACTCTTTTCTATATACAGAAAACACTGAGGAAAAGGGAGAAAGTGCTCAATATTTTCAAAGCAAATAGCACTCAAAATTTTGTTTTATTACTGGTAGAATATTCAGTTACTGAGCAATTACTCCTTTATTCAATCCCAAAAATGTTTACAACTATCAGAATTATACATCCACTTCTGTAGATATGTTAACACATTTTCCTGAAATATGTATTATGCAGACAACTCTTGTCATATCATATCAGATAAAAGGTTCAGTTCATGTTTACCCCTATATCCCTTTCCCTAATACAGACAACTGTTGCACCACTGCAGCAGACAACTTTTGAAAGTGATGTGTAGAAAGGAGAGATTAGTGAAGTATAAAAAAAAAAAATTACCGCTCCCAGAAGGTCCAAGCATGACCACATTTCCTTTCTCCAAAACAATATCATCAATGCCATCTTGTCCGACAGAAAAAGTACTAAACGAGTCACGACTGTCGGCAGTGTCAATACTCTTCAGGGCTGCATCATGAATATCTGCGACTAAATGTAACAAATGTCAACAAATCTATAATCTCTGTTTATAACCTCACCATGGTGAAGACAATTTCTGATGACTTATAATGCTACAGAAAAACATTTGGGAGATCATGCAATTTCTCTTTTTTCTAGAATGTATTTACATCTTTAGCAAATAAAATATTATGCCATATTTTGCAGATGTTACATTTTAATTCCAAGACAACTTCCAGGCAGACTATACTTAAAAAGTCATATCATGTAAACACATAACTAATGTAAGAAAAAAGTATGCACCATAAATGTTCGCCTTTTTCTACTCTGAATCATAATTATAGTTTCCAGCTTAAAAATGCTTTTCAAACAAGAGGGCCATGATGGCCCTTGAATCGCTCACCTGATTTTTTTTATTTTTTTTCACTTTAGCTATATAAGCCTCGCCCCCTGGCAGCCAGTTTCCTACCAATCAACTTGGCTTGAAGGAATCTGATAGAGGGTCACCCTAGGAACATTTCTACAAAATTATTTGAAAATCGGCCAGATACTTTTGGAGGAGAAGATTTTTTAAGTTTTCACTATAGCCATATAATGCAAAATAGCCCTGCCTACTGGCGGCCATGTTTTTTGACCAATCAACATGGCTTGAAGGAATCTGAAAGTGGGTCATCCAAGGAACATTTCTACAAAATTATTTGAAAATCGAGCCGACACTTTTGGAGAAGAAGATTTTTTAAGTTTGCACTATAGCCATATAAGGCAAAATAGCCCCGCCCCCCCATGGCGGCCATGTTTTTCGACCAATCAACATGGCTTGAAGGAATCTAATAGAGGGTCACCCAAGGAACATTTCTACAAAATCATTTGAAAATCAGCCTGACACTTTCGGAGGAGAAGATTTTTTAAGTTTTCACTATAGCCATATAAGGCAAAATAGCCCCGCCCCCCTGGCGGCCGTGTTTTTTGACCAATCAACATGGCTTGAAGGAATCTGGTAGAAGGTCATCCAAGGAACATTTCTACAAAATGATTTGAAAATCTGCCAACTAGTTTGGGAGAAGAAGTATTTTGAAGTTTTTTTCGTTTCGTTGCCATGGAAACCAGAATTCTGCATGGATCCCTAAAATTTGAAGGAATTCTGGTGAGGTCATTAAGAGGATGCTTTCTGTGAAGTTTCATCCCAATTGACCCACTGGTTACTGAAGAGAAGATGTTGAAGATTTTTTAAGTTTTCACTTTGGCCATATAAGGCAAATAGCCCCGCCCCCTGGCGGCCATGTTTTTTGACCAATCAACATGGCTTGAAGGAATCTGATAGAGGATTACCCAAGGAACATTTCTACAAAATTATTTGAAAATCGGCCTGACACTTTTGGAGAAGAAGATTTTTTAAGTTTGCACTATAGCCATATAAGGCAGAATAGCCCCGCCCCCCTGGCGGCCATGTTTTTCGACCAATCAACATGGCTTGAAGGAATCTGATAGAGGGTCACCCAAGGAACATTTCTACAAAATTATTTGAAAATCGGCCTTACACTTTCGGAGGAGAAGATTTTTTAAGTTTTCACTATAGCCATATAAGGCAAAATAGCCCCGCCCCCCCTGGCGGCCATGTTTTTCGACCAATCAACACGGCTTGAAGGAATCTGATAGAGGGTCATCCAAGGAACATTTCTACAAAATTATTTGAAAATCTGCCAACCAATTTGGGAGAAGAAGAATTTTGAAGTTTTTTCGGTTTCGTTGCCATGGAAACCAGAATTTTGCATGGATCCCAAAAATTTGAAGGAATTCTGGTGAGGTCAATGAGAGGATGCTTTCTGTGAAGTTTCATCCAAATTGACCCACTGGTTACTGAGGAGAAGAAGTTGACGCACGACGGACGCCGGACAAAAGGCGATCACAATAACTCACCTTGAGCAAAGCTCAGGTGAGCTAAAAAAAGTGTATGTCTCCTTCTTATATGGTCATAAGGCCATATGCTCACATAGGCCAGTCATAGAGACATAGGGTTCTTTTGGTATTGAGCAGAGAGGAATTTGACCCTTAATATCCCTGTGCCATTTAAAAGTAACCCCAAACATTAATTAGGGTCATCTACTCAATAAGTCTAATCATCCTATGAAGTTGAAGACTTTGGGACAAAGAGTTGTTATGTTTGTTGTTATGCATAGAACTTTATGTGCTGATGCCACAGTTTAACCATCACTCACAGCAAATTTGGCAATTCTGAGCTCAACACGAGGGTTTAAACACATCATTCAACTTGATCAATCTTAACTCAATTGTGTAATCCCATGTACATGTCATGTAAACCATTCATTCATTTATACATTTAGAATCTAATTTGATTTACTTTGAAACAATTTAGCATCGAATATGAAACTTTTTAAGCACCAAAAATCGCTGTTTATTTACTTTCCATCAGCATTGGGAATAGATTTTCACGACATATTTTTGAGTTAAGGTTTTTCTGACGTTTTGGATTGTTTTTGTCATTGTGCGATTCCTGCAAGTGGGTTTTTGGGAACAGCAGTATAAAGCTACTGTACCATCAGATTTCAGGAGTCCATATCGAACCTCTCTAGGTAAAACTAATATCTATTTTTTGTCAGTGTGACAAACTTTTATTGCTGGTATATATTTACATGTAGATAATGGGTATTTTTGTTAATGTTTGTGAAGGATCGTAAATACTCTGGAATCCGTTTGGTGGCATAGAATATAAGCAGTATATATACAGAGTTCTCTGCAGTTTGTGTCAGTCTGGGCCGAGTCTCTGACCAGGTAACATCATAGACTTTAATTAGTTCTTCTGGGATTTTGGGTGTTAGGTGTTGCTGGAACATACTATTAAACTCTCGAGTCAGCCTCCTGAGACAGTTTGACAAGCTTCACTGTGTTGCTCAGAGCGTAGGGGCTATGTAAGGCGCTGTGAAGCCTAGCACTGTTTACAGAAGAGAAGCATTGCTTCCTTCTGATTAGTTTTCGGGCCTCGCCTGATTGCTGGGATGAAAAAGATAGCCGCCAGTGAGCAGTTGTGGCTTATTGAGGCATAGCCTCAATGAAGTCAGGTTATTTAGGGAATGAGACTGGGCACTTACTCATTGTATATATATTGCTATGCTGCGTCAATAATAGTTTTGTATAATTGAAACCTATTCCTTTTTGTCTTATATGAGTCTTCTTTGATTCGGATATTTTCTCAATCTTTTATCTAATCATTTGTCCTAATCATGAAGACAATTTATAGCTGTTAAATCGATTTATTGATATGTATGTAATAACCGCTTGGTACTAAAAGCATTAAAATAAAATTGCCGCTATGAGATTAATTTTTATTGAAGACTTATTTTAAATAAAACATATTAACTATTACATTGCCTATTTGGTATATCATTTTACCACTTTGATTCAACCTATAAGCCTTACAATGGCAATATTTCCTCATCCCTTATTATTTTGTTGAGTCAACCCTTTCCATTCTTTTTTTCCTGCTTGTTCGCACATCCTGACAAATGCAAAGCAAGAGTCAAGGATACACATAATAATTGAAACACAGCTTCCCTGGATCTGACCACTAGCTTGCTACAGAGTTATTGAGCTGAAGCAGATTTTGGCCTTTGACTTTGTTATCTAAAATTCAATAGCAGTCAACTACTCAATAAGTTCATTCATCCTATGGAATTCTAAGACTCTGGGTTAAAGGATTCTTGAGTTATTGAGAGGAAACGGATTTGTTCTCTACAGCCCCAGTGACGCCCAAAGCAATAGGGATCATCTAGTTAGTTAGACAAATCATTCAATGAAGTTTGAAGACTCTGGGTCCCATGGCACTCCTGTAATTGAGCTGAAACCTAGTGTGATGGACAGAAAGGGCAAACATAATATGTCCCCCACAAGAGAGGAGCGGGGGGCATAATTGTTCAGATGTTAAGACTTTATATAAATAAGAGCACTGCCTGCAGTAGCCTGATGCTCATCTGAAATTATCTTTTCACAGTTTATTTATTTTATATAAAAAATCTTCAAATTCGGAATGAATATTCACATATTATAATGACTGCACACAACTGCTATTTTTCAAGTATTAATTGAAACAAGATTTACTGTGTAAAAATAAATCCAAGTTCATATACATGATAAGGAAGATCTTCACAATCAGTCAATATCATAAGCTGAGTCTTGTGTATTAGACAGGCAAATGAGATCACTCTTTTATCTAGAAAAATGTTTTTTCAAAGTTGTAAAAACTTCTGCACACTAAGTGGACATATTGGTGTACAAAACATAGTCTTTAAAATATTTAAGTAATTACTAAGCCAGACTGCATGTTGTCCGGATAGGTGTGTGGTCTGAGAAGTAACTCTTAAATACACCAGGACTAATGTTTTATCTCTGAGTGTTAGTGTAGATATGGTTGAGCTGAGAATTATAATCTGTTGTTGCAGACCTGTGACAGATGCTTCATACCACTGATTGGCATTATACCACCTTTATTTAGAAGAATGTTGAAATCTCCTAGAATTAAAATGAAGCCCCCATTTAATCTGGAAAGAAAATCTCTGAAGAATATATTTATGTCTTTAGTTGCAAAGTAAAAGGTTTGTTAATTACCATGTCAGTGACCTTAACGCAAAACTTAACCAACACCGCCAATTCTTAAAATCAACCAAAATACATAGAAATTTATGTTTTTTACCCCAAAGAACAGGCCACATTCAGCATCTTTAGCATACAATGTAAAGAAGGGTATTAGATGAACAAGTTTTCCAAGTTTCAACATATCAGGTTTGATAGTTTCAATGTAAGTGACCTAAACACAAAACTAAACCAACGCTGCCGCCGCCGACAATCAAGTGACGACAATAGCTTGTCTTTCTTTTAAAAAAATCAGACGAGCTCAAAACCAGATCCAACAACAAACCATAGCCTATCGTACCTCCTTTCCATTTAGGTGGTTTCAGCTTGCTAACATTGTGTTCAACAATTTTCTTATGATAGTATGCTGTGACTGCCAGTCTTTGTTTTGCTTGCTCTTGACCGACCACATGTTTGTCTAGATAGTCTTTAATCTGAAAAAAGAATATCATTTAAAACACAGAAAAAGGCAGAGATTTTGCTTAATCTTTCCAATTTCTTCAGGAACAAAGGTAGATATAATTAAATTACTGAACAGAGATGGAATGAGCAATTTCTCCTTGTTGTATGTTGGTAAGTATTACACTGAGTGAAATCTATCCCATTAAGTGTATTTTCATCACATTTGTTATATGAAAAAACAGTCAAACCTGTGTTTAAACAAGAGCACCGCGTACAGCACAGACGTTCGACTGATAGAAAACAGAAAGAAAGCTGAGCTGAACAAAAAACCTTAACCGGATGACCACGCCGCCGCCACAGAAAACAAGAGGGCCATGATGGCCCTATATCGCTCACCTGATTTAATAGAACTTCAATAGTTTTCAAAGTTTTTACTCTATATATATATAAGGAAAACAAGCAAAGTTTTAACAATGCACATATATAGGAATACAAGCTCCGCCCCCTGGCATCCATGTTTTTCAACGGATGGGAAATATTCGAACAATCCTGGTAAAGGGTGCCCCAAGGAAAATTTGTGCAAAATAATTTGCAAATCGGGCCAGTACTTTTGGACAAGAAGATTTTTAAAGTTTTAACAATGCACATATAAGGAAAACAAGCTCCGCTCACTGGAAGCCATGTTTTTCAACGGATGGGAAATATTCGAACAATCCTGGTAAAGGATGCCCCAAGGAAAATTTGTGCAAAATTTTCAAATCGGGCCAGTACTTTTGGACAAGAAGATTTTTAAAGTTTTAGCAATGCACATATAAGGAAAACAAGCCCGCCCCCTGGCGGCCATGTTTTTCAACGGATTGGAAATATTTGAACAATCTTGGTAAAGGGTGCCCCAAGGAACATTTGTGCAAAATAACTTTCAAATCGAGCCAGTACTTTTGGTCAAGAAGATTTTTAAAGTTTTAACAATGCACATATAAGGAAAATAAGCTCCGCCCCCTGGCGGCCATGTTTTTCAACGGATCGGAAATATTTGAACAATCTTGGTAGAGGGTACCCCAAGGAACATTTGTGCAGAATAATTTTCAAATCGGGCCAGTACTTTTGGACAAGAAGATTTTTTAAGATTTGGCAATTTTCCCCTTTTCTGATGCCGCAGCAACCAAAGTTCTACTTGGAATTTAATTCTTTGAACAACTTTGAAAGAGGACCACCTAAGGACCATTCCTGTGAAGTTATTTTGAAATATGTCCATTGATTTAGTAGGAGAAGTCATTTGTAGGAAATTGTTAACAGACGGACAGACGACGACGCCGGACGGTGAGTGATCACAAAAGCTGAGCTAAACAAAAAACGTTAACCGGACGACGACGCCAGGGTCATGACAATAGCTCTCGTTTTTTCAAAAGTCAAGCTAAAAAACACTCATGGTAAGAGAACAATCTGGTCTTTGTGCATAGGTGGTCTTTAATTACAGGGTCATTTGTGCAGAAAATGAGTAATTTGGAAAATAAAAGTTAGTGTGGTTGTTACAGATAGGGAATTGCTAAACAAAGGTGGTCTTAAGCACATGTTTGACTGTATGTGTACATTACACTCATTTTATTGTTGCACAAAGGTCAGTACCAGGTTCATTTGTCATATAATACTATATCTAAACAAGGACAGTAAACACTGCCAAATGTCAACTTCTACAGTCAATCTAAGCTGCCAGAATAGCCTAACTCAACTGTATCAGAAAATATAAGTTCTAGCTGCTATAAATGAGAAATGAATCATTCATCTCATACTGAAATTAAGTTGATCTGTTGAGAAATCTTAATTGTTGACCTGATTGAGAATATGTTGATGCCAATGTAGCAGACAACTTTCAAACGACTCAAAATGTATCCTATTCTGCAAATATTGTCAAAATCAATATCAAAACCCTGCTCTTGGTCTTCTATATTGGAAATCTTTTAACTCAGTTAATTTCTTAGAAAATGACACTAAACATAACCTTTCAGGTATATGCTTAAATTAATATTTGCCGTCATATTTACTTTAACCCATCCCCCATATAGATGCTTTCTGAGGCCTGTGCAGAAGAGGACTTTTTAAAAATGTTGTAACAAAAGAAGAAATTGCTCTAAACGAACAATTTCTCCTTTTGCCATTCAACACGTCAACAGCAGACCACTCTTAAATAGGCAAAAAGATGACAAATCTCTGCAATTGAAAATCATTCAATAAGAGTTGAAAACATATGGCAAATTGCTCAATATCAGCAGTTCCTCCTTTTATCACCATGTTTTCAAAAGTTGTCTGCTCAAGAAAAAAAAAAGGGATTTACATTTGAAAAGGGGAGAAAAGTCTCCCTCAAGAATGAACCCAGAACATAACTGTTCAACTGATATGCTATAGTTTTACAGTCATGCTTTGAATGATACAAAGTTCAAAATATTTTGCTCATATCAAGCACTTCTCCTTTTACCCACAATATTATCAAAAGTCATCAGCTATAGAGGTGTCTTAACCTTTTCCCACAATCAGATGTTTGTTGAATCCTCTGCAACAGACACTTTTTGAAAACATTATGGCAAAAAGATAAATGACCTTTAAGGTACATGAATTACCTCTCTAGGGGATGCATACACAGGTCCAATTGGTTCACTATCTTCCGGCTCTGTGCTAAAATTTCCCAATGATACACCTTGTTTCAGAGAGCTGTGAAACTGGCTTTTACACACTTCATGCTGACATTGGTATGTCACACGTCCTGGGTTTACTAAAAAAAAAGAATTAAACACATGCTCAAAACGGCATTAAGTTCAATGCAGACTTAACCTTTTCCCTCATATAGACGTTTTCTGACGCCTCTTCAGCAGACGGCTTTTTGAAAACATAGTGACAAAAGAAGAAATTGCTCAAAATGAGCAATTTCTCCTTTTGACACAATGTTTTCCACTTTTAGACATAGGTAATCCATTCAATTATAGAGATTTTCTAATTTGACAAAATATGTTCAAAGTCGTCTGCTGCAAATTTCTCGTATGAAGGAAAGGGATAAAGGATAACACATACACAGGTCTGAGTTGCAAGATGTAGATATACTCTATTTAACCCTTTCCCTCATATAGACGCTTTCTGACGCCTCTGCAGCAGACAGCTTTTTGAAAACATAGTGACAAAAGAAGAAATTGCACAAAACGTGCAATTTCTCCTTTTGCCACAATGTTTTCCACTTTTTGTCATAGGTTATCCATTCAATTATGGAGATTTTCTATGTTTTGACAAAATAGGTTCAAAGTCGTCTGCTGCATAATTGTCGTATGAGGGAAAGGGTTAAACCTTTTCTACATGCAGCATATGACTTTTAAAACATCAAGGCAAAACTAGACGATAATTCTCCTTTATTGATTTTTTTAATTAGAATTGAAATCATGGTGGCAAAAGGATAAATTGCTCATTATGACAAAGTTTTCAAAAGTTGTCTGCTGCACAGACTTCAAAATATATCTACATGTTAGAAAGGGTCAATTGACAACAATTGTTACACAAGCAAACTCCTTTAATTATTATCCATGTTTTTTTTATTTTAATAGCTGTTAAGTCAGTTAACCTCCACTAACATTGAAGATGTGTTGAAATTCCCACAGGTTGATACATCTGGCTAACCTAGGGAATCTTAACCAGGACCGTTTGATCAAAAGACCTGACCTTTGAGCTTCTGTCTCAATTCCCTAATTGTTGTAATATATAAAATAGTCTTAAATTATTCATAAATTCCTATGATTCAATTCATAATTATTTAGCCGTTTTTGAGTGTTATAAAACAACATTAAACAAGACTGTCATTGAGCATGTTTGTCAGTTAACAAGCAAGTACTTTCTCCTTTTGCCACAATGTTTACAACTCTTAATTTAAAATAGGAATTATATATACATGTATCTCTTTAAATGAAAGGATATTTTTTCAATAGAGTTGAAAACATTTTGGCAAAAGGGGAATTGCTCAGTATTAATATGAGCAGTTTCTCCTTTTGGCTCCCTAGTTTTCAAAATTTGTCTACAGTAGAGGCGTCAGAAAGTATCTCTTTGTGGGAAATGTTTATTGAAAAGAGTCTTCATGAGCAATTTCTCCTTTTGCCGCAATGAATTAAAAAGATGACTGCTTCATTGGTGTCAGAATGTGTCTGCATACATGTGGGAAAGACTTATGGACAATGCTCACCTTCCAGTTTTCGATCCAAATATTTACACCTACTCACAGCATACAACAGCCTGGTAGGAATGACTCTTGCACCAAGGGCTGACATTCTGGTTCATTTATTGTGAGGTTTAACCTAGTAAAAACAGACAGTAAAAAGTGACATGAAAATATCCAGTTTTCTTAGTTAATTAACCCTTTCCCTCATATAGACGCTTTCTGACGCCTCTGCTGCAGACAGCTTTTTGAAAACATATAGTGACAAAATAAGAAATTTCTCAATGCGATCAATTTCTCCTTTTGCCACAATGTTTTCCACTTTATGTCATAGGTTATCCATTCAATTTAAGAGATTTTCTATTTTTTGATAGAATATGTTCAAAGTCATCTGCTGCATAATTTTCGTATGTGGGAAAGGGTTAAATTGTATTTACTTGAAATTTCATATTTCAGATAGTTTCGAAGCAGACACTTCTATATTGTATAACATCAGGTGCACCTATGACTTATGTAATTGTTGTTGTTTGTTGGTGTTGTTTACCCTTGCCCTGGGCATTAATGCCCTATAGCAGTCTGCATTTTATATACTAATGGTCAGGAGTCTTTAAGGACAGGTGTGATTTCACTCTTATTGACATCAAAGGCTGGTGACATGTTTATTCCTAAAGGTTATAATTGGCATTGATTGTAAATAAAACATAGGTGAATGACAATTTCCTGAGAGGCAAACAGACATATATTGAGAAAGCTAAATCAGGAACAATAAGAACGATAATTAGAAAAAGATTTGAAAGGAATTTGGCATACAATATAATTATGAAACAAGAGTTGTTGGAGGACAATAATTAAGCTCGCCTATCAGGGCCATCGTCTATCAGGGCCTACTTCAGAACAGTTAAAGCATTGGTAATAGTCCAAAATCCAAAAGTGGAATAATTCAGTTGAAATTGAACTTACAAAAGAAAGAAAACTGTTTAATAGCAACAGCATAAATTATATAAATTTTGAGAAATGTCCTTGAATGCCTAACTATAACCCAAAATTCCCTGTCTTGCACACAAAGGTTTGACCAAAAAGGGACACAATTCAGTCAAAATCCATTCAAGAGTTATGGGACTTGACATACAGGGTCATATAATGACCCTGAATAAGTGTCTGAAGTTTCAAAGCAACAGCTTACACAGTGTCTGAGAAAAGGCCTTGCACGCAAAGATTTGACCAAAATTCTAAGTCCAAAAAGGGGCACAATTCAGTCAAAACCCTTTCCAGAGTTATGGGACTTGACATACAAGGTCACTTAATGACTCTGAATAAGTGTGTGAAGTTTCAAAGCAACAGCATACACAGTGCCTTGCATGCAAAGGTTTGACCAAGCTGGCAAAGCGTACGCCAACGCCGTGATGATTACATAAGCTCCCCTATTTCTTCGAATAGGCGAGCTATTTAAAATGTAGTTATTATATAGAAATATTTAGGATTAAAAATTAAAAAAAATTTGGATCATAATATACAGTTTGGTCGCAATAACTCAACTGCAACTAAAGATATTGTATTTTACCAATTTTCTATTTTTAGAAAAAAATATTCTATTAAATCTATTTGATCTTGACCCCAGAAGATCAAAAACAAAATCCTTTAAAGATCTTCTTAAATACATACTACAAACAATATTTAATTACATTATGTTAACTTTAAAGATTGAATATACAGTCATGTAGTACTGTTTCTCTATTTTTAGTAAGATTGACCTTGAACTCAGGAGTCCCAGAACACAATCCCTTTAAAGATCTTCAGTAAGTTTGGTTGCATTATGTTTACTGTTACAAACATATTGTGTGATTGAGAGTTTCAAATGTTCAAAGTAACTTAACCCTTTCCCTCATATAGACGCTTTCTGACGCCTCTGCAGCAGATGGCTTTTTGAAAACATAGTGAAAAAAAAAACGAGCAATTTCTCCTTTTGCCACAATGTTTTCCACTTTTAGTCATAGGTTATCCATTCAATTATAGACATTTTCCATTTTTTGATAAAATATGTTCAAAGTCGTCTGCTGCAGAATTGTCGTATGAGGGAAAGGGTTAAGAATGGACAATAATCCAATTTCAGTATTAAAACATGACAGATTTCTGTAAATTGTCATGGTCTCGAACACACATGGGTTGCTAACTCCGCTATGCTCCAACATCACCGCAGGATTTTTCACTGTCGTTCCGCCATTTTAACAGAACAGAATAAAATACACAAACCTATTGAAATGATGCTTACATTTCTGATACTCTCCTACATGGAGATGCATAGAAAATTGCTGCGCCCAAAGATCGTAAATGTGTGTTCAGTTTATTGTCTTTAAAAAGTAAACCGAAGTTTGGAATCAAAATGAAGCAAAGAGCAGTATTTCATATGTCACAAAAGAGAAAAACATGCAGCCAGTTGGGGGCTTGAACTGGGACCTCTCACTTTGGGGACGACTACTCTACTGACGAAGCTAACCGGAACATGTAACTCTCCAATTGTATACAAATAAGATGAAATGTATCGTAACACAAAATTTTCCAATCGCCTGTCTTTAGATAAAAACTGTCAAATAAGACCAAGATCTCGTCCTATTATCAATGCACAAACTGTATCCTTCTTGAACTCACGCAACTTTACAATTTTAAACTTTTCACATGCCAAGGTAAAGTCCTTATTAAGATGAGGTCGCCTTTTTCATAGTGTCTTTAGTGAACTATTAATAATAATAAAGACTTTATTTATAGAGGCTGCACAGTTGGGCATGCCCAGTCTTCCCTTTGGGTCTCTGTAAGTATTAATAGTTTTATGACAATTGATCTGATTGGTCGTTTGGCGCAGTACAATATTGTACTGCATCCAGTCAGAAAGAATATTGGCTATCAGTCAAAAACAGACGAAACAGCAGTGAAATATCCCACAGGCGATGCCGCGATGTTGGAGCATAGCGGAGTTAACAACGGTGTTTGTCAGACGATGGTGAATTGTAAAACTTGTCCTTCATTCTAATGTAAATTTGGTGTAAAGTATTCCAAGTTTAAAAGTAATAGCTTGCATGTAAGTGACCAAAACGCAAAACTTAAACCAAGACATTACATATTGCATTGTACTTTGTTGAAAGTTTGTAGGATGCGAACAGTCAAAATATAAAATTGCATTCTGAGTACAGAAACCTGGTCTAAACTTTAACCACACCAATGATCAAGTGACACCAATAGCTTGCCTTTCTTTTTTTGCATCTTGTATCCAAGTTCCAACTTAAGTTTTCAGTTTGTCCAGGTTTCTTGCATGACCCGTACAATGCAATACTGTATGTAAGTTGTAACGTCGATTTATTGAAACTACTGGTCTATGCTCAACATTATCTATTGCATTACTCATTCAAATTAAGCATGTGTAGTTGGTTTAAACCCTTTCCCTCATATAGATGCTTTCTGACGCCTCTGACAGCTTTTTGAAAACATAGTGACAAAAGAAGAAATTGCTCAAAACGAGCAATATCTCCTTTTGCTACAATGTTTTCTACTTTTAGTCATAGGTTATCCATTCAATTATAGAGACAAAATATGTTCAAAGGGGTCTGCTGCAGAATTGATGTATGAGGGAAAGGGTTAAAAACAAAAAAAGGTCAATGAGACAACTCTTTTGAGCGGTGTCACTAAACAGAGTCTGGTAGAGTCTGGTAGAGTCCGGTAGAGTCTGGTCGTCAAATATCCCATTTTATCACTGTTTTGTTGTGTTTTTGTATTGAAATGTATGAATAAACGTGTTATTGTATCATAAAAATAAAAATAAAAAAGGTATTTGCCTATTTCAGATCATTTTCGAGTGAATATAGAAATATTATATTCGTGAACACGGACACTGGTAGAGTCTGGTCATTATTAAGCAATAAATACAAAGTTTTATACGATTTTTAAGTTATAAAAAGTTTAATTTGATTTATATGAGTCATATTATATATTTATTTCTTATATTATTTCAGCTGATAATCGGGAAAATAGTGGAAGATTGAGGATTTTTAACGATAACATTGTGTTTCGTAAATCAAAATGGCTGACGTGAAATTTCTGTTTATAATGCGGCAATATCGCACATCCTGAACGAGTAATACACTAAATTCTCTCTCTATTATGCGTCAACTAATTGATTAGGTGTGATCAACAGATTGGTGTTATAATTATATTATAACAATACCAAGATATTAAATGTATGAAAACTACTAGATTGGAATAATTTTATGTTTGATATGTCATTAAAGTTAATTAAACCAAAAACTTAGAGAGCTATATATACTTACTTAAAAGTAATTCATATGAAATTAAAGAGACTGTGTAGATACTACATTCCGCAAAAAGTAGAATCAAACTAAACCATATTTGCATTTTTTTTTTTTAAATATGCAAAAATATTTTAACTTGAAAAATAATTATATATCCTGATATAGTTCATAAAATGCATTTTGCGAAATATTGTATCCAGGCCACACCACGTGGGGGAACTCTCTCATGGCCTAAAATTTGATGTTTGGATCTATATTATATAATTTTTGGGAATTTAGGTTACCAAAATAGAGCCATAAAAGTCCCTACACAGAGCTGCATTTTTTGGATTTGTTATGTTATGATGTTGGTTCTATGTACATTCATTTGATAGAGATTCAAAGCATGGCCGAGCAGCAGCACCCAGCTACCGGCCGTGTCTGCACCACTGTTGAGCGTGCTAGCTTAGGGTGCTCACAGCGCTTGTTTAGCATGCAGACATTGCCGACATGTGAATCCGGGGCCAACATTACCCGCGAAACCTATAAGTCAATATAGAGCCCTTCCCCTGCCAGCTCGCTATTAAATCGAGTAATACGCAAAGGACAAACCAGGAATTCTCCCTTAACACATTTGTCTCATTCCGAATCTCTAACAGATGTATGCCGGTTTATTTTGTATCCTCAAGATTAAGGTGTGTTTGATTCAATTCGTTTCTAATTGGTGACGTGATCTCATTTTTGGTTAACAAAAAAGACCCTACACAGAGCTCCATTTTTATTCATTGTTTTTGGTTTATATTTTCCGCTTCTTTATGTCTGCTTCCTGGAGACATAACCAGTACTCAAATTTAAACCTTGTCCTAGCGTTAACATTCTAGACAGATATAGAGGAATTTTTGTTGAGAATGTCTAATGTACAACTGACATACAGGTATTAGCGAATGCTTGATAAAAAATATATTGTTGTTGGTGTGCAGCTAAAATATGCAGTCCTTTTTACATGAATGTGTTTTTTTTTTTATTTTCAATTGTGTATGTTTTGCAATTTTTCAGGCGTTTGCGCGTGCCGAGTTTTCGTGCAATTCTCGTAATGGATGGTAATGTTAGTTGCTTATTTGTTGATGTGATGTTTGAAATGTGATGCGACTTAAAGTTCAATAATTTCATAAATCGCCTTGATCTCTGGTCAGGACTTAACTGTGTCCATGTAGCATGAGAAACATGTAGCACCGACGCTTGTGTCGCCAAACAATATTTACCCAATTCGTGCAATGCGCCTCTCACATTTAGAGTTTGACACTGTTCAAGTTATTGTAACTTTTCTATCATGTCGGGCAATTTCTGGACTACCCAGTTCGTCGTCCTTTTGATAACATGGTTGTATGACTCATTTGCATTATTAAACCATTGTTGTGGTAGCCAGGGATGTTTGAGTTTGGGGAGAAACATATGCTTCTCCAAATTGGTAAGTATCCGTTCTAAATATGTCAAATTTGGATGTGTATTGGATACTTCTTAGTTCATTTCTGTGAATGAGGTTGCAGTTTCAGCACTTAAGATACCATTAGGACCGAAGAGTTTACAAATATGCGGTTAACCTCAGGTTAAGGAAGACACTTATTGAGTTGATTTACCGCATTATCCTTCAAATGTTTCGCGCAAAGGACTCTTGTAGTTTGTGGGAAACATATGTCAATGGCTTTACAAGTCGACAACTCTTCGTCGGAACAAAGAATTAATTTACTCTGATCGATGTAACTCAATTTATCCTGAAATTTCATATGAATTACTTTTAAGTAAGTATATAGTTCTCTAAGCATTTGTTTTAATTAATGTTAATGACATATAAAACATAAAATTATTCCAATCAAGTAGTTTTCATACATTTAAAATATTGGTAATTATAACACTAATCTGTTGATCACACCTAATCAATTAGTTGGCCCATAATAGAGAGAGAATTTTGTGTATTACTCGTTCAAGATGTACGATAGGGCCGCATTATAAACAGAAATTTCACGTCAGCCATATTGATTTACGAAACACAATGTTATCGTTAAAAATCCTCTATCTTTCACTATTTTCCCGATTATCAGCTGAAATAATATAAGAAATAAATATATAATATGACACATACAAATCAAATTAAACTTTTTATAACTTAAAAATCGTATAAAACTTTGTATTTATTGCTTAATAATGACCAGACTCTACCAGTGTCCGTGTTCACGCATATAATATTTCTATATTCACTCGAAAATGAACTAAAATAGGCAAATACCTTTTTTATTTTTATTTATATGATACAATAGCACTTTATTTTATTCATTTCAATACAGAAACACAACAAAACAGTGATATAATGGGATATTTGACGACCAGACTCTACCAGACTCTGTTTAGTGATACCCCTTTTGAGTACACACAAAATGAAAAATAGGTTTTGGAGGTCAATTTAGATCTCCAGCTCTGAATATTCATTTCGTTAGTTTTAAGGAATTGTGCAATGATAAATGTTAAAGAAATTTCTTTATAAATCATACATTGTAATTTGCTTACCCTTACTACTTAATTTAACTGGGGTTTAGACATTATCTTGTTCTACAAGCTGTGTACAATTTATGCAACAACTTGATTTTTTTTTTAGTCCATGTTAAAAGACTGCTGAAAGTTTCAATGATTAAAAGCAATTACACTTACGAGAAAATATTCGTTAAAAACCTTCACAACAAATTAATATGCTCTTAATTTGTATAAATAACGCAAAAATATGTAGAAACTTCTTATCTAATCCTTACCAAAATGTCAACAGAGTAAGTTCGACTTTCTACTAGGATAAAGGTACAGAATACAATATCCCGTTTGGTAGAAAATAATTGAGTAGCAATGACGCCTTAAACTTGCGAGTTGGATAATGACCATGAACTTGAAGGTTTGTCCCTACTACTTTTATTTTTCATGTTTTTGCTCTTGATATATTGCTAAATAGCTGAGTAAGTAAGATCCGATCCAACTGAACTCATCCAATTTCGTTTATTCTACGGTTTCAAAAAGCTTTCGGTTATAAAAAAAAAATCTAGATTCTTAATCAAATGTAAAGAATAGCGCAAGATAATGTCTTTAAATGGTTGCTCGTTAAATATCATAATAGAAGAACATTTTCCTTGGTGACAAATCAATAATGTCGACAAAGATATTATTCAGAAAATTCGAAACTTTCACTAGCGTTCTTGGCGGCTAGATTTACTAGCACGTCCGAACAAAACAAAATTCTGAAAATCTGTCAAATCAAAACAACTAAAGTCAGTATGACATTGCATTTTACTCCTTAGTTCATTACATTATTGTTAAAGAAGGTACGTATTTCTTTATCCAGTTCCAACATGATTGTATGTTCAAATTGACACAAATACGTGATTTTCAATCGAGTCCCGTGATATCGTACTCATTAATCTTCGTTCAAGCTCTAGAATAATTGATTCCTGAAAGCCATGTTCATGGGGTAATTCGTGATGTATCAGTAGCCGTTTTCTTGTAAAACCAATGAGAAGATCTGAAGGTTATTTTTGATGAAGACAATTTCCTCCATATGTAATTAATTATGCTTGAGAACAATTGTTTCTTTTCCTCCACTTTGCTGTTCATCCTACAGCAACCAGGTGCCATTCATACAGCCGGTGACCACCTTGCCATGGCTACCAACCTAGTCATTCAAGAGGCCTAAGAAGAGCCTTACCAACTTCCATTATTAATGTATATGTTCACATGTTCCTGCCCCACCATTACATTGTACAGTCTGTTGTGTTGAATTACAGTGCAGTGTTTTTTCTCGGTGTTTTGTGACCAGGGACAGGGCCCTTTCAACTGTGAAAATAGTGACATGTAAAATGTGATGAAAGTCAGATTTTGTGAAATTTAGGCCCACAAGTACTCGTCTGTATGTACGGACAGACGCGGGACAAAACAAAAAGTAATCCCTAAGTGCCTACCATGCTACGCAGGTGACACAAAAAGGGGATTGGTACAAAAACCTTAACCAAGGTGTGACACCAACGCCGATGCCGGGGCGAGTAGTATAGCTAGCCTTTTCTTCGAAAAATCGAGCTAAAAATTACTCATACATTGTGTTGTATTTTTGAAAAAAGAATGTTAAGGTATACAACTTCCTTTTCGAAGTTTAAAGTCCCGTTTTGCTCTGTTTTATTAATTTGACTTATCACTGCAGTGTTTTTTCTTAGCACTTTCCCTCATACGACAGTTCTGCAGCAGATGACTTTGAACATATTTTGTCAAACAAGAGGGCCATGATGGCCCTGGATCACTCGCCTGATTTTTTTTTTGTTTTCACTTTGGCCATAATTATTAGCCCTGCCCCTTGGCGGACATTGTTTTCGACCAATCAACATGGCTTGAAGGAATCTTAGAAGGTCACCCTAGGAACATTTCTACAAAATTATTTGAAAATCGGCTCAACACTTTTGCCATATAAGGCAAAAAAGCCCCGCCCCCTGGCAGCCATGTTTTTGGACCAATCAACATGGCTTGAAGGAATCTGATGGAGGGTCACCCATCTCAATTATAGAGATTTTCTATTTTTTGACAAAATATGTTCAAAGTCGTCTGCTGCAGAATTGTCGTATGAGGGAAAGGGTTAAGAGATTTGTTATTGATTTTCCTGTTTCTTTGTGCTACAAAATATTTTTCTGCACTGTTCCCGCAAACATTATTGATAAATTTTGTTTCAGCGTACACTACATGTATACAAATTGGTTGCTATTTACCTTCATTCAGCCTCTTGAAATTAGACCTTTATAAAGATGACATCATGCAATGATTCTTGGAGTGAAATAGATGCCTCTGTAAAGGCTTTTAAAGGTATTTAAATTATTGCAAAAAATGAAGTTCTTTTCACTGTATTATTAAGTATTAAGTTTCAGAGGACTAGATAAGAGGGGGGGGGGGGGGGGGGGTAAACTTGTCTTTTCCCACTGGTCAATATATCTCTTATTACTCAATCAAACCCTATGTTGCTGTTACTCAAAAAAGACAAATCTATTTAGTAACACAATTGTATTGAGTACCCGCAACATATGTTTGGAGGTCAATTAAGGCTTTTAGAAGATGCAAAATGCCCTTTATCTATAGATGATATCTAAAGTTATGTACAAGTTATTAAAATTTACATATTGCATTAATTTTTGTCAAAACTATTATCTAATATATTATAATAACATATATATAGTTGAACACATTGTGACAAAAGGGAGAAATTTCTCATTATGAAGGATTAATAGCAATAATTAACACTGATATGTTTTACTATACTTGCAGCTCCTACAATGGGACAAGCCATGGAGGAAAGCCCTCTTGAAATGAAGCAGTTGTTTTTTAACAACTTACAGTTGCTTGGGTTTGATGTTGTAGCTATGGAAGCTACTAATCACATTCCATTTAATAAGTAAGTGTCTAAAGATGTTTACATATATGATAAAATAAAGATGATTTCCTTAAATACTTATTTACAATGCATAATTTGTGGATATTGTGGAAAGCAGTTTTAAGACCATCTAAGCCAATGGCCTAAGAATAAGATGTCAGTTTGGGGATCACTCTGACTCTGTCTGTCAGTGTCTGGTGTCTGGCTTTAACCTTTAGCCAATAACTGAACTTGACAATGTGAACTTTTCGGATCAATCTCTGATCGGTGTCATCATTTATTTAAACTTCAAACATTATCTTGTAAACCACTGGCCCAATTTCAAACGAGCATCACATGAATGTTCAAGCCATAACAATTGGTGGAAAAACATGGTGACCTTAGTAAAAAACATTATTTTTCTTTGAAAATGTTTTTCTGATTTCAAAGTTATTTGGTCTAAATAAATCGTAGGTGACACACTGTGACTCTACAGAAATTGTTGAAGCCATTATATAAAGATATTGATTGGCTGATAAACATTGCATCAGAAAGAGGTTAGATCAGAAAAATTCTTTTCTGAATCTGCTTGTCTGATTTTAAGATAAATTAACAGAAATGTTCCTGAGGGGACCAGCGACTAAATTTCTGAAGTCATATTGATTAGTTGGAAAACATGGCCATTGGGGGGCTGCAGCGAGCTACACTTACTTACAGTATCTACTTCATGCAGTCCCTTTCCCACTCAAATTACCCCTGACATGAGCAGTACCCATTTGCTACTATACCATTACTCAGGTGATCACTTTATGAATAGCAGTTATCAGAACACTTAAACAAACAAAAGGAGCTTGTTCATAAGTGGTGTTGAAAGAGGCAAGAGTTTGGCTTAATTTTTTTTAAATTGCAAGTATGCAATTCTAAGTATGCAATTCTAAATGAAAAACCTGAGCTAAGGCTTAACTTAAGACAAAAAATAAATGATTTCAATTCTAAGTCACTGTTTCAATTTATGTATTATATTAGTAGCAATGCATGTGTTGTACTTTCAGAAATATGTTTGAACTCCCAAATAAGCGTGGCTCAGAAGTTGTCTTGCATTTTCTGTTTGAAAAGCTGAATCCAACAATGTGTAAGGAAGCCTTCAGGTATAATTATAATTTGATATATTTCCAATTATTTGCTTTCTTATTAATGAAATTACTTCCAAGACATTTTTGCTGCTGGTGATTTTAAACAAACATGTTGAATTATGTTATAGTTACTGTAATATTTAAATGCTCTTTATTTTCGTAATATTTAAATGCTCTTTATTTTCCACAATTACCTGATATCCTAGTTATTAGAATGTTCGATTTAAAACATCTGTGTTAAAGTAAAATTAAATCATGACACATACATATATATTTAATGTTAACCCTTTCCCTCATATAGACGCTTTCTGACGCCTCTGCAGCAGACGGCTTTTTGAAACATAGTGACAAAAGAAGAATTTGCACAAAACGTGCAATTTCTCCTTTTGCCACAGTGTTTTTCACTTTTTGTCATAGGTTATCCATTCAATTATGAAGATTTTCTATGTTTTGACAAAATACGTTCAAAGTCGTCTGCTGCAGAATTGTCGTATGAGGGAAAGGGTTAAGACATGTATCTTGTATAGTCAGGGAGAAAATGACCAGACAAAGAAAAGTGACTAAGGAGACTTAACTTTAAAATAAGACCTTTAACTAACCTGCTGCAGGGCACCAGCTTTCTCTTTACCGTAAAAAAAAAGAGTGAAATGAAAGCAGAAGCAAATTTCTCTAGATTTTTCTCACAATATATATAATAAAAGTTAACTTTTAAATTTTGAATTTAGAATTAAAGTTTTTTTCTGTTTTTTTTGTTAACCATTTATCTGATACCCACAACATTTGAAGCCTTTGCAGCAGATGACTTTAATATAAAACATTATGGAGAAAGGGAAATTACTTGAAAGAAGCAATTCCTCCTTTTCCCACGATATCTTCAACTCCATATTAAAAGAATCTTTTAAAATTTCTTCATATGACAGTTTTTCATCAACTCAGAAAATATCATATTCGGTAAAGGGTTTATGAAACATTTTTCAATATATATATTCATTTGAATCATCTTGATAACTATTGTTAGCATCAGATGCTCACCAGTCTGGTTTTCAAAGAAAAAAGTTGGGACTATTGTGATACCCTTGGCAATGTCTGCGTCATCACAAACTTTTAACCTTACCTCATAACTCAAAAATGGTTGAACATTTTCAAATGAAACTTAGTACACATGTTCCTAGGAACAATATGCATGTCTATACCAAGTCACATGACTCTAGCTTAAAAATTATTCAGTAATGCCCCTTTTTAGAATTAGAAAAAAACAGACAAGCACTCTTGTTATACCTTACTATTACAATTACAGAGATGTGTGGCCAATTTTGGACAAGAAAAGAGAACAAGGATTTAGAAAGACGTGTGCAAATTGGCTGTCAAATATTGCTCAGGTACTTATCTTATCCTACATTTATTTGTCCCATGGTCAGTAAAAGTTCATGGGGAACTAATAAAATATTTACTTAATATGTCTGTCTGTGGCAAAAAATTTAACATTGGCCATGATTGACCTGTCGGAGATGCATATTCCGATAGAATATTTCTTTTGATACCAAAATGTTTGATCTTGTGACCTTGTCCGTAAACATTTTTGTTTCAAACGACTTCTCCTCCCTAACCAAATGGCCAATTGGGATGAAACTTCATAGGAAGCATCCTCTCAATGTCCTGTCCTATGTCCTAAATTCCTTCAATTTTTTTGGATCCATATGCAAAATTCTGGTTTCCATGGCAACCAAAAGAAAAAAATATTGAAAACATAAAAAATCTTCTCCTCCGAAAGTGTCAGGCCTTTTTTCAAATAATTTTGTAGAAATGAATGTTCCTTGGGTGACCCTCTTTCAGATTCCTTCAAGCCATGTTGAATGGTCGGAAAAACATGGCTGCCAGAGGGCGGGGCTATTTTGCCTTATATGGCTATAGTGATCACTTAAAATATCTTCTCCTCCGAAAGTGTCAGGCCCATTTTCAAATAATTTTGTAGAAATGATCCTTAGGTGACCCTCAATCAGATTCCTGCAAGCCAAGTTGACTGGTCGAAAAATATGGCCGCCAGGGGGCTGGGCTATTTTGCCTTATATGGCTATAGGGAAACTTTAAAAATCTTCTCGTCTGAAAGTGTTTGGCCAATTTTCAAAATTTGTTTTAGAAATGTTCCATGGGAGAACCTCTATCAGATTCCTTCAAGCCATGCTGATTGGAAAATAATGGCCACCAGAGGGCGGGCTATTTTGCGTTACATGGCTATAATGAAAACTTAAAAAATCTTCTTCTCCGAAAGTGTCGGGCTGATTTTTAAATAATTTGTAGAAATGTTCTTAGGGTGACCCTCTATCAGATTCCTTCAAGCCGTGTTGATTGGTAATGAAACATGGCCACCAGGTTGGGGGGGCTGTTTGGAGATTGAATTTTTGCCTTATGGCACTGGTGGAGCGATACTGGCCCTCTTGGGCCTCTTGTTCTTAAACACACTTTCTTCTTTTGGTGAGTGGAATAACATATGCAGCCACAATTTTAGTGAAAAGAATAATTTCGTAATTTTTTGGTCAGTAACTTTGAAAAATAGTTGTGTCGAGTTGTCTGCTAAGGTATCTATATTTTTTAGCTCACCAGAGCACGTAGTGCTCAAGGTGAGTTATTGCATCCAATCTTTATGAAAGTTAATCAGAACATACATCTCCATCAACTCTAGGCCAAGTTCGAAACTGGGTAATGTGGGATCAAAAACTATGAAACTTTGTCAGAATGTTTGTCTAAGTGATATCTATGCCAAGAACGAAACTGGGTCATGTCCGGTCAAAAACTAGGTCACTTGGTCAAATTTAAGGAAAATCTTGTTAACACTATGGAAGCCACATTTTTGGCTTGAGCATGTTGAAACTTTGTCAGAATGTTTGTTTTATTGATATCTAGGCCAAGTTCAAAACTGGGTCATGTCCGGTCAAAAACTAGGTCAAATTTAAGGAAAATCTTGTTAACACTCTGGAAGCTACATTTTTGGCTTGAGCATGTTGAAACTTTGTCAGAATGTTTGTCTTAGTGATTTCTAGGCCAAGTTCGAAAGTGGGTCATGTCCGGTCAAAAACTAGGTCATATTTATGAAAAATCTTGTTAACACTCTGGAAGCCACATTTTTGGCTTGAGCATGATGAAACTTTGTCAGAATGTTTGTCTTAGTGATTTCTAGGCCTAGTACGAATATAGGTCATGTTTTGTCAAAACTAGGTTACTAGGCTTAATTTAAGGAAAATCTTGTTAACACTCAAAAAGTCGCAGTTTAAACTTGAGCATTTTGAAACTTTGTTAGAAAGTTTGTCTTGATGATATCTAGACCAAGTTCAATTATGGGTCATTTTGAATCTTTGTCAGAATATTTGCCTTGAAGATATCTAGGCCAAATCAAATATGTGTTTGGTCAGGTCAAAAACTAGGTCACTAGGCCATATTGTATAAAAATCTTGTTAACACTATAGAGATTGCATTTTTGACTTGAGCAGCTTGAAATTTTGTCAGAAAGTTTGTCTTTGATGATATTGCCATTGTCGCTGAAAGAGTTAAGTCTTAAAAAGCCCATTCTCAGGTGAGCGATCCAGGGCCTCATGTTGTTAAAAAGGCATCATAATCAAAGTCAGCATGAGCCATGATGTTGTAGTGTTCAGTTTGTTCTTCTTGACAGCAGGTTATCAGATTTTAAGCTATGGCATGATCATACCAAAGATTTAAATCATATTACCCTTGTCACGGGAAAACCATTCCTCTGGAGTTTGTGACCAGAGACTGTCAAGGTTTCCTTTCTCCAGTCTGATCAGGATATTTCCTTTTGCCTTTACTCATACTAGCAATCTTGAAGCCTCTGGAGAATGGTTATAAATATCAAAGGTTGGTTATCAAGTGGTGTAGCTGAAATAGTTTATAACCCTTTCCCACATATAGATGTTTTCTGACACCTCTGCAGCAGACGAATTTTGAAAACATGATGGCAAAAGAAGAACGAGCAATTTTTCTATTTGCCAAAATGTTTTCAACTTTTTTCAGTTATTTTACCTATATTTATAGAGATTTTCTGGGTGTTTGCGAACGTGCTTTCAAAGTCGTCTCCTGCAGGTTTGCTGTATGTGCGAAACGGTTAAATAGTTTTTTGAGAGGATTTGAATAAAATCTGCAAATGTGATATAACTTGAAAACCGTTTAAATTGCTTTTTACCACTTGTCCCTTTAATACTCTTTTTATCCATCAAACATCTCCAGTAACAGATTTCAATTGCATGCAAGCTAAATGACAAAAACTGTCGATTCTCCACTAAACAACATGCATTCCTTCCTATTTGTAAACCTTTCAATTTCCCTTTAAATAAAAATGTATTACTTTCAACTATTAAATTATACATTCTAACATCCTTTAAAGTAAATGGTTAAAAAACATTTAAATTGCTGATCCAACTATTGCAGGAGGAGCCAGACTGTCATTTGCCCAGAATCAATGCATCCTTGTTCATGTCACCAGGGGGAGATAAATTCTACCAGCTTCTTACATATTTTTCTGGGCATGTACTGCAGAAAATACTGGATACCGAATTAGGTTGGTGATATATGTAGTTTGATGCCGTACACTTTATATGAATAATAACACATGATGCTTCAGGCCGATCTTAACACATTCCCACATACAAGAAATCTGCAGCAGACTAGTTTGAAAATATTTTATCAAAAAATGGAAAATCTCTATAATTAAATGGATAACCAATGACTAAAAGTGGAAAAAATTGTGGCAAAACGAGAAATTGCTCATCATGAGCAATTTCTTCTTTTGCCACAATGTTTTCAAAAGTCTTATGCTTCAGAGGTGTCAGAGAGCATCTGTTTGAGGGAAAGGGTTAAAAGACAGTAGCTTAACCCTTTCCCACAAACAAAAATATCTGCAGCAGACTACTTCAAAAACACAAGTAAAAATATAGAATATCTCTATATAAAATGAAAGAATAATTTTTAATAGAGTTGAAGAATTTGGCAAAAGTCATCTGCTTTAGATGGGTCAAAAGGGGAATGGATTTAATAATGCAAAAAAAGGATAGTATATGAGTAGCAACAATAATATTTTACTCTCAGTTAGTTTTCTGTTTTTTTAAAGTTTGAAACTTTCAACTCTTTTTTTTCCTGTGGTTTTGATATGAACAAAACTAAAATGGAAAATACCAGCTAATGCCGTGACACGCTGCAAGTCCCATCTTATGAAAAAAAAATTGTGAATGCAAGTCTTCAGATATAGAATGTTTTATGTCTTTGCAAAGAATTTAAAGAATGTTTTAGATTAGAATTCTTTTCACTATGTCAAACTATGACCATTTTCCCCTTTTCATGAATTGTTTCAAAAAATCATCTTCTGCACAGTGCATCAGAAGATTTCTTTATTGAGGTTTTACCATGTTTTCAACATTTTCCCCGTTTTATTGCTGCATGATGCCATCAGAACACTTATTTGTGTTCCCTAAGTGACCAATCAGTGTAATGCCTTGCCCAAGTGCTCTCTTTTTATGACCTCCGCGAAAAGTGTCTAATGTATACTTATATAATTTAACTTCACAGCATCTAAGGCAGTCAGCAGATTGAAGTTCTTCAACCTTACGCAGCAGAACGTGCAGCTAGGTGATGTAATGATGAAAGATCTGATCTGTTCATCTGCTAGACACAGGAAAAATTACTTTGATGTTACATCGCTAAGATTGAAAGCTGGTAAAACTTGGAAAGAAACAGCAGAGTACGTTCATTTTAAGCTTTACCTGTATTTTGATTTTCAGTTCAGCAGTTGACCTGTTAGCAATATCTTGTGTAGTTAACCCTTTCCCACATATACACGCTTTCTGACGCCTTTGCAGCAGGCAACTTTTAAAAACATTTTGGCAAAAGCAGAAATTGCTCAAAACAAGCAATTTCTCTTTTTGCCACAATGTTTTCAACTCTTTTCAGTAATTATACATACATTTATAGAGCTTTTCCGTGTTTTTGTAGCAATGTTTTCAAATTCGTCTGCTCTATATCTGTTGTATATTGGAAGGGTTGATAGTTGATTGATTGGAGTGTAACACCGTTTTCAACAGTACTTCTGCAAAGTTATTTTCAGGTCATATGACCAGAGCTCTAGATAAGGACGCGTAACGCATATTCACGCATATTTTTTTCACTAAAAACACATTGAAAATAATTTTCAAACATATTATTACGTATTTAGAAACCAAAATTACGCCAACATTTGTTATTTATTTGCGTTGAGAATTATGGGCATGTTTGATTATTTTTATTTAGACCTGGTAAAATAATGTTCTATATATACGGCAATAAGACACTTGTTTGATTTATTCCAAGGAACTTCAATTCGAGCACTCACCCTATTGGAACAACTGTGCCTTCCTC
Organism: Serripes groenlandicus; assembly: GCA_031761405.1. Taxonomy (NCBI): domain Eukaryota; kingdom Metazoa; phylum Mollusca; class Bivalvia; order Cardiida; family Cardiidae; genus Serripes; species Serripes groenlandicus. The sequence continues at coordinate 98,468,514 of JASEVX010000002.1, forward strand.
CAAATAATAACAAGCGGTGCACCTTGGATGTTTCCGTTGTGAATGAAAACAAAAACATGTCGGATCCGAAAAAGCGCGACCAGGCCGGTTTAGGGCTTATGCTGTGAATACAGCTTCATATTATTATTATTTTTTTCACTTGAACAGACGAAACGGGCGATTGGGACAAGAAATTTGTAAATAAAATATAAACTGATTTGATTTTCACGGTGGTAAATCGTTCAAAAAATAGAGTGAAAAGTCACTCCGGATGTACTGTTTGAGAAAAGACAATTCAGTATTTGTTTGGAAAGTTTTCATGGCTATGTGTAGAAGGTGAAGGGGTAGACAAGAGAGATCAAATGAGCCAGTGCGTGTGAAAAGGTACAACTTGGCATTTCTGAACAGGGTAGGTTCAGTTCAGTTTGTCCACATGCCCAGTCTTATCAGAGCAAACTTAATTTGAAAGAATCTTCTAACAATATTGTGTTAGCAATATGTGAACAGTGTAGATCTTGTTCAGACTGTTCGGATGCTACAATAAGCAGTTTACCATTTGATGCTAAAATACTCATTCAGGTTTTGATTTTCAGCATTGATTATAGATTTGAGGGGTAAAATACTCATTGAGCAAAAAGCTTATCTAGAGCTCTGTATGACCATGTCTTTTCTGTCTCTCAGTACTCCACAAAACATTTTTCTGAGGCAACATAACCGCCTCCATGGTTAGAACGTTTGCCTTGAGTATGAGAGGTAGCGGATTTGATCCCTCCCTGTGTCATACCACAAACTTTAAAAATGGTAATGATGGCTTTCCTTCCTTGGCGCTCAGGATTGAGGGGTGTTAGTATTACAACTAACTCGCTGTTGATATGGGACTGGACCATTAGGACTGGTAATTTATCAAGGAAATACCATTATATAACTGAAAAATTGTTGACAGCAAAATACAAGGCAAATTACTTACAGAAGACTATCAGCCAATGAAGGCAAGTGGAGTGACTTCAGCAAAAATCCATTATCCCAACCAAAATGAATCTGCAGATTGACGTAACTAACCCTGCCCTCCTATAAAAAAGATTCTGGTGAATAAGTAGCTAAGGGAATGATTATTAAAGATGAAGTTAAACACCAATTAGATCTGTAAATATGGTGCATATTTTCTGATCTAAAATCCTTATTTGACTCCAAAGATGCTTGAAAGATTTGTTTCACTAAGAACACATAACATCGGATTAAGTTTGGTAATAAGAGAGAAACTCAGGGAAAAAGCTGAGTTGCCTTACTTTTAAAAAGAGCTCTGCCAATAAAAGAAACATAGTCACTTTTGTTGTTTGCAGTGAATATGTTAAAGATTACAGAAAACATAACAAAGAGATCAGGGAACTGGACTATGATGCCAGAGATGAAGATCAGAGAGCCATGGAAAACTCAATCAATAGAGGAAGGTAAGAAAAACAACACTGACAATTGTTTTTGTATATAACGGTTAACCCTTTCCCACATGCAAACACATCCACTGCGGATAACATTTGGTCTTAACACTAATAAACGCCAACAAACACCTTTCGCATAGGCAAGACAGCAATTACAGTTGAAATCATTGTGGCGAAAGGAGAAATTGATCATGACTTTTAGTCTCCTTACGTCATGGCGAATTGTCCATTGTGCACGCGTGCTTAAAGTTTTTGCTTTAAACAAGTTCTCCTCCCTAACCACTTGGGCCAGACTTAAAAATATTTCGGTTTGCCCAAACCCTACCCACCAGTCTCAGGTGTGGGTAGGTAGGTAGGTAGGGAAATTCTTTTTTTTTTTTACTTTAAAAGAAAAATAGGGGGGGTCAAAATTATTTCACCTTGTAAATAACTTTAAAAATGAAAGACTAAGTTTGGTAATTGTCAGACACATATGTGCCAAGATCTTTTCTAATAACAATTTGTTCAGTCTTCCTCTTCAATGACCACATTTTTTCTCAATGTTTACATTGTAAATACAGACATTTTAACTGGGGTTTTTTTAATACAAAATTCAAACACAAAACACTGTCAGAACTTCTGAATATTACATAATACTGCAATAAACTCAGATATATTGAATTCAAAATTACACAATATGGGAAAATTGAATGCCCTGTAAGCAGTGTTCCCACAAACATTTTTTTCTGGGGGTACATGTACCCTCTGGAGTGAATTTTTGGGGGTACAAAACAATTTTTGGGGTACAACATATCATGATGTTATATAGTAAATAAAACGAAACAATCTGTGTTATTATCCTTTAGTAACAAAGACACCTTTTTTTATATTGAAATAAAACACATACACAACTAATTCATTATTGTTTGTTAGCTCACCTATGCACGAAGTGCAAGGTGAGCTATTGTGATCACATTTTGTCCGGCGTCCGGCCGTCGTCCGTCGTCAACATTTCAGCTTGTTAACACTCTACAGGCTACATTTTGCATCCAATATTCATGAAAGTGTATCAGAACATTCATCTCCATCAAATCTTGGACAAGTTCGAAACTGGGCCATATGAGGTCAAAAACGAGGTCACTAGGTCAAATTGAAGCGAAATCTTGTTAACACTCTGGAGGCCACATTTTCAACTTGAGCATGTTGAAACTTTATCAGAATGTTTGTCTTGATGATATGTAGGTCAAGTTCGAACATGGGTCATGTCGGGTCAAAAAATAGGTCACTAGGTCAAATTGAAGGAAAATCTTGTTAACACTCTTAAGGCGGCAATTTTTGCTTCAGCAGTTTGAAATTTTGTCAGAATGTTTGTCTTAAAAATATCTAGGTCAAGTTCGAATATGGGTCATATCGGGTCAGAAACTAGGTCACTAGGCCAAATTGAAGGGTAATCTTGTTAACACTGTAGAGGCCACATTTTCAACTTGAGCATGTTGAAATATTGTCAGAATGTTTGTCTTAAAGATATCTAGGTAGTTCGAATATGGGTCATATTGGGTCAGAAACTAGGTCACTAGGCTAAATTGAAGGAAAATCTTGTTAACTCTGTAGAAGACGCATGTTTTGCTTCAGGTCACATTTTCAACTTGAGCATGTTGAAATATTGTCAGAATGTTTGTCTTAAAGATATCTAGGTAGTTCGAATATGGGTCATATTGGGTCAGAAACTAGGTCACTAGGCCAAATTGAAGGGTAATCTTGTTAACACTGTAGAGGCCACATTTTTAACTTGAGCATGTTGAAATTTGGTCAGAATGTTGAGCTAAATGATATCTAGGTCAAGTTCGAATATGGATCATGTGGGGTCAAAAACTAGGTCACTAGGCCAAATTGAAGGAAAATCTTGTTAACACTTTGGATGCCACATTTTTTGCTTCAGCAGCTTGAAATTTGGTCAGAATGTTTGTCTGAATTATATCTAGGTCAAGTTCGAATATGGGTCATATTGGGTCAGAAACTAGGTCACTAGGCCAAATTGAAGGAACATCTTGTTAACTCTGTAGAAGACACATTTTTTGCTACAGCAGCTTGACATTTTATGAGAATGTTTATCTAAATGATATCTAAGCCAAGATCGAATATGGATCATGTAGGGTCAGAAACAAGGTCAATAAAGGAAAATATTGTTCAAACTCCGGAGGCCGCATTTTTACTTTGAGCAAGTTGAAAATTTGTCAGAATGTTGTCTTGATAATATCTAGTCCATGTTGGAATATGGGTCATATCAGGTAAAAAAATATAGATCACTAGGCCAAATGAAGGAAAATCTTGTTAACACTGTGGAGGTTGCATTCAGAATAATTGTCCTGATGTATTTTGCATTATAGTACATTGTATAATTAAGGTGAGCGATCCAGGGCCATCATGGCCCTCTTGTATAATAATAGGTTATAATGTTATATGAAAATATGTTTCATGTACTAGAGTAGATACAACAATTGAACATATGACATTTATCAATTTGAATTTGTTTATGGTCGCTGGGTCATTTTTAGCTCGACTTTTGAAAAAAAGAGCTATTGTCATGACCCAGGCGTTGTCGGCGTGGTCGTCCGGTTAAGGTTTTTTGTTTAGCTCATTTTTTTTTTTCTGTTTTCTCCCTATCAGTCGAGCGTCTGTGCCGTACGCGGTGCTCTTGTTTCACATGCCCTGCTTATCACATAGTGTTGTTGTTTAAGTGCAAAGGCATGATACAGCATGGTCATCGGATTTTTGGTGACGAATCAAGGCAGTGCCATCATTAAATAATTGTTTGTTTGCCCTTTAACGACCCTAGATTTTATAAGTGGGTCTGTAGGTCGGAAAAATATTTTATTTTTTGGGAGAGGAGGATTAATAAACTAATATGAATGTTGAATGACATATAAATCGTACAAGCTGCCCTGTTTCAGTGACTGACCTAAATCGGTGACCTTCTTGTTTTGCATATGCTCTTCAATTTGAAGAGTCTATGGTATCAATGTTTTTTGTGGTCTCATGTAAACAAATAAATACAGAAATTATTTTTGGATTGGTCACAGCCCTTTTTATCATGTAGAGGGTGTGCTTCAAATCCATTTCTTCTATCTCGGGAAAACCCAATATATACACGTGACCATTCCAGCCAATCGTATTAATTTTAGACTTACGAATGTATGCGGTAAACGTCATCAATATTGGGGCCGTTGAATAGGCATGCGCTTAAGAAATGTATCGATTGTAATATTGCAAAACTGAAAATACACTCCCAGCCACTCTGTAAATCTCAGATTAACTGCAATTACCGAGATTTGTCAAAGAAATAACCCTGTAAAAGATCGACAATTAGAAATGCGTATTATTCTGCTAAAAAAATTCACTCGCAAAAATATGCTGGTGCCTGAAATCTCACCTCGCGAGTATGCAAGCTTATATTCGAACCCTGTAAACATGTATCGCATGGTTCATATATGAGAAATTCTTTCCTGTGTAGAATCTAATAGATTTCCAAATAAGGAGATGTTTACTACAGCTTCAAGAAAGCGCGCGAAAATAAATCACGTGATCTGTTTGCCTGCGAAAATATCACGTAGTGTTATTTCTTCAAGTAGAAAGCAATTCCATTGGATGAAGCTCTTCTTTTAACTGTCTCGAGAGATTACAAATTAGTGAAGCAACAAATACGCACTGATTACGTATTCAATTTACATCGAAAACTTCTTCCCATGTTTTTGTGTTTTCAAAACGATAGAGTCTGTTGGAAACTACGGGTTTTGATTTTAATCCAATTTTTATTTGCACTGATGAGGAGATGGTAAACATGTTGTTAGGCTTTCATCCGTATCAATTGGAGGCTTTACTTTACACCAGAAATTGTCGTGTGATAAAGCGCTGCGCTGATCAGATCAGGTTTATATATTCATGTTGAAAGGCTTTCATCCGTATCAATTGGAGGCTTTAATTTACTTAACAGAAATTGTCGTGTGATAAAGCGCTGCGCTGATCGGATCAGGCTTATATTCTATGCAACAAACTCAAGTTGCGTACGGACGGGGACACGAAAAAAATCCGAAAAAAAAACCATCGCAAATTTTGAACCAAAAAAGATTTTGACTCTGGGGCTTTTCTATGGGTCGGTGGGTTAGGGCAAACAAACATAATCTTATTTATGGCCTTGGCCAATTTAGATGAAACTTCATAGAAAGCATCCTCTCAATGTCCTCTCCTAAATACCTTCAAATTCATGCGTCATTCGTCTTTCACCAATAGGCTAAGTCTATGTGGAAAAGCAGCCAGTTGCTTGGGAAGCTTGGAAACCAGGAAATGCATGAGTAGGTGAACTGGCCGTTGTGATATAACTGAGAAATTGTTAAAAAAATGGCGTTAAACCCCAATCAATCAAATGAAAACTTAAAAAATCTTCTCCTCCGAAAGTGTTGGGCTGAACAATGTTCAAATAATTTTGTAGAAATGTTCCTAGGCTGACCTGACCCTCTATCAGAATCCTTCAAGCCATGTTGATTGGTTGTTTTTTTTGCATTATATGGCTCAAGTGAAAACTTAAAAAATCCTCTTCTCCGAAAGTGTCGGGCTGATTTTTAAATAATTTTGTAGAAATGTTCCTTGGGTGACCCTCTATCAGATTCCTCAAGCCATGTTGATTGGTTGAAAAACTTGGCCACAAGGGGGCAGGGCTGTTTTGCCTTAAAGGGCTATCTATAGTGAAAACTTAAAAAATCTTCTCCTCCTAAACTGGCCTATTTTCAAATAAGTTAGCAGAAACGTTCCTTGGGTAACACTCTACGAGATTCCTTCAAGCTATGGTGATTGGTAAAAAAACATGGCCACCAGGGGGTGGGCTGTTTTGAGATTTAATTTTTGCCTTATGGCAATGGAGCGATACTGGCCCTCTTGTTCATATTTTGCCTAGATGTTTTAAAACATATCTATTGCAGATATGTTGTATGGGGGAAAGGTTTATGGTCAGTATTTGAGCATTTACCCTCCAGGTAAATCCTTAATCAAAATTCGAAATGCCATGATGGAAAAAATTTCCTCAAACTTTACCATAACCTTATACCAAAAATACAGAAGAATTTATCTTGCCTATAATGACCACAAGCTGCTTTGCCATCAACAGTATATCAACAGTAATCTTTAATTTTGCTTTATAAATTTTTTCCTTAAATTCTTTTAAAGCAGCCCACTCTATATATTACAATTTCTTGTAAAAAGTTTGAGGATGAGTCATCATTTGAGTTCTTGTCAAGTTCTACATTAGGTCTGGGAGTAGTGTCTAGTATTTCAATCAAGGGGTTGTGAGTTTATATCCCAGTTTGTTAAAATGCATTCCACCAATGAACAAAAGTGATTGCTCCCTGTTGCATTCATCTTCCACCACTAATTAACATTTTGTCTTGCAGATAAATTTTTGAAAAAAACAAACCATTTATACACTATAAACAGCCTTGATCAGAGGTCCCCTTTGAAACGCGGCTAACGGCCACACTAATTGGTCAAGATTAACTGTAATCCGCTTGTGTACAACGGTCAATCAACAAGCGACAATCGTCGGGTATAAAATTATCGGTGTTACATACATACAGGTAATCAATCATGCTGTGTCAAACAAAATATCGGATCTTTTTATACCTTTAATAACTGTTTACATGTTAAATGTAGCGTACCTAAGTCTGCCGATGAATGCCAAATGATCATTGCACGATTCATCAACAAGAAGTTGCTTTTTTCTTCTTTTTTTCTATTTACGTCGTGAGACAAAATTGACAAATTTTATGAGCGTTTTAGACCACTCACTGGACAGTAAACTTAAATATCGAAATCAAAGTAAATGTATCCACTTTTTCTAAAACAGCCCAACAAAAAAGTATGGTAAAATGGAGAATCTAGATCCCAACTTTGATCCTAGAACTATCCAAAGAGCTCAACGAGTACAGAATGTTCGGGAAATGTGGAAACGGCTTGATGACTTTGAGAGAACCGAAGCCGCAGAGAGAGAAATCATCGAGTCCATTGTGGAAAGAACAATTAATAAGTACAAGATTGATGCAGCAGACATCCCTTTTAAAGTCCCTGATATGTTACTTCGAGAATGTGAAGAAGAAATCAGAAGGGTATGTTTAACCCCTATCCAACTCCAGACGCTTTCTGATGCCTCTGCAGCAGATGACTTTTTGAAAACAATTGTGGCAAAAGGAAAAACTACTCATTTTGCAATGAGGGTCTAGGTCTTGATGCATCTGCCAACAAAAAAATAGAATTATTACCATACATTTATTACTCGCTTGTATCCTCATGTGCTACTAATGCAAAGGTGGATATTTGTTATAATGGGGTTTATACCATTTTCAACAGTATTTCAGTTACATTACAGAAACAGTATAATTATTGATGATACCTTAGGGATGAACCAGGACTTAGCTAGGAAATAAGCCTTAGTTAAGGACACTCAATGCTAGGAAATAAGCCATAGTTAAGGGCACTCCACCATGCAGGGTGCGAGCAAGGATCTTACTCAGAATGACCTCTTTCTCGTTGTACAAGCTTACCACTGGACAACGCAGTTTCCAACACTAAGTAGGAATAACACACTTTTTGCCTGGTTCATATCTAGCAGATACTTGATTTAATATTATCTGCCTTAACCCTTTCCCACTTGTTAACGCATTCCGACACATCTGCAGCTGATGTGATTTTGAAAATAATGGCAAAAGATGAAATAATGAGAATTTTCTCAATTTTCCACAATGTTTTAAACCCTTTCATTTATAGAGTATGTTGTATGTGTGGGAAAGGTTAAGCAGAAGGATAATTGTTGTGTCTTCCGTCCTAAGCCATATCTAAGACATTAATTAATGGTTTGGATAAACAATCTTGTGGAACTGTTAATTGAATTGTTACCCAGTAAATTTCACTGTGATTGCCTAAGGAATACAAGAGTTATAGCCCCTTTTGATGAGGAATAATCTAAAAATTAATTGACAGCATACTTATCAACACATAAAGTTATTGTTTGTGGGTTGGTTAACATAGCAAAACTGGCAATGCGAATACATGTATTCACAAACGTACTGAGCAGAGCTCTCGATAAGGGGCATTTTGCATGTTCTAAATCGTCATTTCACCCTCTGACCCTTTGTTGTTGGTACTCAAAAGAATCGTCTCAGTCAGGTGATTCTTTTGAGTACCCTGATCATAGGGTTTGGTTGGATAATAAGATATTTTTGGGGAAAGAGCTGTTAACCCTATCTTATCTGGACCCCTGGTACTGAGTACACCTATTTTCGAGAGCAATGGACCAGCTATTGCATTCTCATGAATGCAGCCAGTTAATTTTCACAATATGAGCCAAATTACGAGAAAACAAACATTGTGGACTCTGCATAAAGTATCGATCCGGATCAGCCTGGGCATGCCGCGCAGACTAACCCGGACAGACACTCTTCGCCTCCTGTGAATTTCATGTTTCAGGACTCGTTACTCTATACACCCCTGATACGGAATGTGTCGGCCTGGATTTGTCTACGTGGATTACCCAGGCTGATCTGGGTCAATACATTACGCAGAGTCCATAATAATGATTTTCTCTTGGAACGGCTCATATCATATTAATAAATTGTTTCCTTACAGAGAAACGTCGCCAACAATTACCAAGGTGGTAAACTCAATTTAGAAAGTGTGTTACAGTTGTGGAATCTCAGTCTGAATCTGTATCTGGAAAAGTTCAAAGAAGGTACTATGAGTTCTAGATAAGATGGGTAAACAGGTCAGTTAATCCTTTCCCTCATACGACAATTCTGCAGCAGACGACTTTGAATGTATTTTGTCAAAACATAGAAAACCTCCATAATGGAATGGAAAAGTGGAAAACATTGTGGTAAAAGGAGAAATTGCACGTTTTGTGCAATTTCTTCTTTTGTCACTATGTTTTCAAAAAGCTGTCTGCTGCAGAGGCGTCAGAAGGCGTCTATATGAGGGAAGGGTTAATGGGAAAAAAATGCAAGTTGTCTTTTGTGAAAAGTGTAGATCCAGATCAGCATGTGCATTTGCACAGTCTGATCAAGATCTACACTGATTGCCTTTTCCTTGCACAGGCTAGTTTCTAGGTTGAAAGCTGCTGTCAACTTGTGTATATTATGATGATATTGAGCACATGGACAGGCTGTTCAGGAATGCCAGCTTGTACTCACGAAATGGCTTGTATCTCCCTATTACTATATTTAATCTTTTGCTATAGGTACTCAAAAGAATGGTCCTAGCACATGGTTAGGAGATCAAACAAGGATTTCCAACTCGTAAATTCATTCTTTCCTACAAAAGTAATTGTGACTAGCATAATTTGTCTACTTCGAATGGACTAAAACAATAGGGAAAATCTGGCAAAAATTCTTTTGACAAAAGGTTAAAAAGCATTGGGGGAAAAAGATAGATATTTCATTCAACATGATCAATTTAAGTAGCAATGATTTAATGGTATTAATTTTTTGTCACAGGTAACTTTGTAGTAGACCACATTTAAAAAGACTAAATAATAGTTTTGCATTTCATATTTTCACCCTTTTCATGAGATTTTTTTTCAATTTGAATGAGTTTTAGTTTTCATGTAAACAGTAATTGTATTTGTGTTTTCAGTTGGCATGCCTAAGTTTGATAATGATGTGAAGAAACTTACCTCACAAGTTCATGTTCAACAGAACTATTTGCAGAATGCTTGCACTCTCAGGTAAATAATTGGTCTTGTCTTTGTAATGAATTCTAAGCTAAGCCATGTTGTATAACAATATTAGCCAATCTGATCTCCCTATCATGTGGCATATTGTGAGCCTTTTCCTTTCAACACTTTCCGATAATAAAGTCAATGTTATGGGGAAAAATATTATTTTTACTTTCGTTGTCTGTCTGTTTGTCCATCAAACATAATGTCTGCTCCATAAATTTTTAACCGTTTAAGGATTTTGAAAAAACTCAAATGTTCACCATATTAAGATGATTAAAACAACCTTCAAGTTGATGGTCACAAACAGAGTTCAAAGGTCATATTACTAATTTGAAGGATTTTAAAATAACTCGCCACAAATGTTCACCTTACTGAAACAATGTGCAGAGCAGATGTAACAACCAGCTTTGTTCGAGGCTAAGGTAACACTTAAAAGTCAAAGCTCACAAATTCTATCTACTCCATAACTTGAAATGCTCTAAGGATTTTGAAATAATTCCACAAATCTTAACCATATTAAGATGATGTACAGAGCACATGTTTCTGCCATACTCATTTCATTCAAAAATCAGTATAACTCACAAACTGCCATAGGGGAGACATAAGTTTTGTTTAAAAAATAACCATCTAGTTAAAACTACGTTATTGGTTTGGATGTATAATAAGATTTTAACCCATTCCAACTTGCAGATGCATTTTTATGCATATGGAGCAGACAACTTTTGAAAACATCAGGGTAAAAGAAGAAATTTCTCCTTTTGCTGCAAGTTTTTAACTGTATTCAATAACAAGACTGATTTAAGGAGATTTACCAGATGTTTTCTTAGTCGTCTGCTGCAAATTGTTGTATGTGGGAAAGGGCTAAGACCATGAAATACGCACATTATCTAGACCTTTGAAGTTTGCTTTGTTCTAAGATTTTTTTAGAAAGCAGGGGTAAATCAATTTTGTACCATATTCAGATATTTATTTGATATGGATTTGCATGTTTTTAGCTCTACTGGCCAAAGGCCAGAAGGGCTTATGTCGTGGCGATTCGTCCGTTGTGCGTCCGTCCGTCCGTAAACAATTTCTTGTTAACATGATACAGTCTTGATTGTATCTCAACCAAACTTATACAGTAGTTAGATATCCATGAGAGCTCGGTTCCTTTCGAAAAACCAGCCAGATCCGCCCATGCATGACTGGATTATGGCCCTTGAAATGGTCAAAATTGCTATAAAAGAGCTTGTTAACACGATACAGTCTTCACTTTTGATTGTATCTCAACCAAACTTATACAGTAGTTAGATATCCATGAGAGCTCGGTTCCTTTCAAAAACCAGCACATGCATGACTGGAGTATGGTCCTTGGAATTGTCGAAATTCTTATAATAGAGCTTGTGAACACAATAGAGGCTCCATTTAGTATCTGATCTTCACCAAAGTTACACAGCAGTTAAGTAGCCATGAGAGTATGGTTCCTTCCGCAAACCAGCTAGATCCGCCCATGCAAGACTGGATTATGGCCCTTGAAATCCCATCCCAGTAGAGCATAGGCCCTCATGGGCCTTTTGTTGTTGAATTGTGAAGCCTTCCTTTTATATGACCTAAAGGTTACAATACAACCAAAAAAATCCTTCTTTGTTTCCATGTAAATCAACCAGTTTCAGTCCTCAATTGTCACACTTTCTAAGCATTTCTCTTGTAGAACACCATATATCATTGAAAAGAGTTACCTCCTAGCTTTAAAACAATCCAAAGAAAATGTGGGGTCGTACATTATGCAAGAAAGAACTCACCAGGCGAAAATGGTAACCGTCATTTTGGACCAAATCGGGCCCGGACAAAACCGATTAAAAATGATCAAATCAATAATTTCCAGTGCATCCTATACACATTCACAATGCATTTAAACTCAATGTCATATATTCAATACATTCTGGTGATGGTAAACACTCATTTCTGCGCAAACAACGGGTTTTTAGCTCCACTGGCTGAAAGCCAGTCGAGCTTATGTCATGGCGAATTGTCCGTCGTGCGTCTGTGCGTGCGTGCGTGCGTGCGTGCGTGCGTTAACTTTTTCCTTTAAACGACTTCTTCTCCCTAACCACTTGGCCAATTTGGTTGAAACTTCATGGTAAGCATCCTCTCAATGTCCTCTACTAAATTCCTTCAAATTTTTTTGATCCATTCAAAATTCTGGTTTCCATGGCAACCGAAAGAAAAAAATAGTGAGAACTTAAAAAATCTTCTTCTCCGAAAGTGTCAGGCCGATTTTCAAATAATTTTGTAGAAATGTTCCTTGGGTGACCCTTTATTAGATTCCTTCAAGAAATTTTGATTGGGCGAAAAACATGGCCGCCAGGGGGCGGGGCTTTTTTGCGTTATATAGCTATAGTGAAAACTTAAATAATCTTCTTCTCAAAAAGTGTTCAGCAGATTTTCAAATAATTATGTAGAAATGTTCCATGGGTGACCCTCTATCAGATTCCTTCAAGCCATGTTGATTGGTAAAAAAACATGGCCGTCACAGGGCGGGGCTATTTTGCCTATATGGCTAAAGAGCAAACTTAAAAAATCTTCTCCTCCAAAAGTGTCAGGCCGATTTTCAAATAATTTTGTAGAAATGATCCTTGTGTGAACCTTAATTAGATTCCTTCAAGAAATGTTGATTGGGCGAAAAACATGGCCGCCAGGGGGCGGGGCTTTTTTGCGTTATATAGCTATAGTGAAAACTTAAAACATCTTCTTCTCCGAAAGTGTTCAGCCGATTTTCAAATAATTTTGTAGAAATGTTCATTGGGTGACCCTCTATCAGATTCCTTCAAGCCATGTTGATTGGTCGAAAAACATGGCCGCCAGAGGGCGGGGCTATTTTGACTTATATGACCATAGTGAAAACTTAAAAAATCTTCTCCTCCGAAAGTGTCAGGCATATTTTCAAATAATTTTGCAGAAATATTCCTTTGGTGACACTCTTCAAGATTCCTTTAAGCCATGGTGGTTGGTAAAAAAAATAGCCACCACGGGGCAGGGCTGTTTGGAGATTTTATTTTTGCCTTATGGCCGTGGAGCGATACTGGCCCTCTTGGGCCTCTTGTTTAGGGACTATAGTACTGTAGATCAGCAAGTCAGCGGATGTATTTAGCGTAATTTGACCTAAAAGGTGAAATAACATGCAAATATTACTGAGGTAAAACTAAAGATGTACAGATAGAGATTTTCCATTATTTTATCAAGACATTTTCAATTCGTCGTCTGCAGATTTGTTTAATGTTGGATATTTTTCCATATTTGGCACTCGTTTAAAAATTCATATTCATGAATATATGAAATGCTTGAATTTCCAATGATGATAAAATAGAATATTGTCACACCCTAGGCACCAGAGGGCTAGGTATGGTGGAGTAAATTGATCTTTTCTGCATAATATCAATCTCAAACAAACCAAACCCGATGTCTACTGAGGCAATTCTGTTGTGCACCAACAACATAGATTTGCCTCTGCAGCAGACGGCTTTTTGAAAACATAGTGACAAAAAAAGAAATTGGTCAAAACGAGCAATTTCTCCTTTTGCCACAATGTTTTCCACTTTTAGTCATAGGTTATCCATTCAATTATAGAGATTTTCTATTTGTTGACAAAATATGTTCAAAGTCGTCTGCTGCAGAATTGTGTATGTGGGAAAGAGTTAAAGGTCAAATACGGATTTTAATAATATGAAATACGCCCGTTTTCTAGGGCTGTAGTGAAATATATCCTGTATATTTCAAGGTCCCCCGAATTGAGTATTTATAGGGGTCATGATATAATTAATTTGTATTTTGAATGCATGAACCGTGTGACCAGACCTTGGTACATATCTTTGAGTTGTTTTTTAAAAACAAGCAAAATAAACTTTGGGAAGTTGATCTTTCACAAACAAGTCTTGTTTTACATTCAGAACTCAGATGACAGACAGAATCCCAGTCATGCAGGCCTCAATAGAGAGGTTACGTGAACAGCTAGATAACATCATGTTTAAGGATGAATCTCCCTCTTTAACAAGGACGACAGTAAGTCAGTCAGGCATTGTTGTGTCTCGTGATTATCGCTCTCGTGTGAAGGCTTCTGTTTGTGCTGCTAGTGTGAAACCTCTTTGTAATCCTAGTATTGTAAATGTATCTGTAGAAAAAGGTTTAAATAGTAGAATTAGTAGTCAAGAGATATACATGTCTGAGAGTTCTAAAGGACAACAATATAGGGGAACTAATATGCCTTTTAAATCAAAACATAAAACGTCTGATCCAGTCAAGTCGATTACAAATATTTTTAAAGATTCAAAATTATTGAAAAATAATGATATCCAAAATAATGATATCCAATTAGACCTGTCTTCTATTAGACATAGTACAAACAATTCACATGTTCAACCAATAGCAGATTTTATAGAAAGAAATGACACACAAAAATGTGAAAGGAATTTAAAACATAAGGAAACTGAGGCAAAAAAGTACCCCAAAACTTTTCCTGAAAAGCAAAGAAATTGCAACGTAGGATTGGGAAACACTGTTAGCCAAAATGACATTGCAGTGTTGCATGAATCATCATTACAAAAGAACGAAGTTAAACTAAAATCACATGAAGAAACATTTACTGAGTGTTATGAGTGTGGCTCTATTTGTATGTGTGGTAAAACATGTGTTTCTGTGAGAAGTTCTGAATCAACACAGGAAGACACAAGCATGGTCTCTGAAACAGTTCACAAAGGCAAAGAAATCACTGTTGGCAATCTTAGTTACAAAGACTTGAAAGACTTTGAGGAAGAGTTGAGGTCTGCTGAACTTCTTCCTGAATGTATATACACTGATGATGAAGAAACAACTCCAATTAGAATTAACAGTTCAACAGGATTTTTATTAAATGTTAATGATAAACAGACAGATAGTAACATGGATTTTGGATGTTTAGATAGTTCAATACTGTCAGCCAGTTCAGGATATCATTCAAAACAATCAGAAACGCCCCAGAGTGCAAGGACAGTCTCCGTGTTACAGAATGGTTTTAAAGACACTGAAAAACCATTCGTAGGTGTACAACAGTACGAAAAGAAAGCCGCTAAAAGAGTAAAATCTATTGATATCAGGTACAAATCAATATACAGCCCAACAGATAGTGATTCTGACACAGAAATATGTGAAAGTCTGAAAAGTAATGGAAGAGATTTTAAGGGAAAAAAAGTACTTTCTGAGGTCCGACATACAAGTCAGAAATTCATGCCAAAGACAGGTAATAGGTCTCTCAATGAGACTCCTACTGAATTCTTAGAGCAAGTTACTCATTATTTAAAGGACATGTGTTTAGATGAGAAATCTGTAAGCAGTCATGACAGCCCATGCAACACACACAAGATAATGCCAAAGACAACATTTTCTCCCATCAAAGATATGTCGATCATGGAAGATTATGAAATTAGAACCGATGAAGATATTAGTGTAACAGAAATTCATGAGGTTTCCTTGACTAATAGAAGCATTGTTACGAATCAGAACACTTGTCAGAAAGATTTTGCAGCAATTAAAGACATGTCTGGAGATGATACTGTTGCTTTTGAGACCCAAGATTCACAAGTTGATCAAAAAAATGATAATGGTATATTAAGAAATGCATACACAGAGCTTGATGAGTATGATTTTAATGATGACATCATAACCATTGGTTGTGATTTGAAAGGTTTGACCCCAACAACACA
The DNA here is from genome assembly GCA_031761405.1 of Serripes groenlandicus. Classification (NCBI taxonomy): domain Eukaryota; kingdom Metazoa; phylum Mollusca; class Bivalvia; order Cardiida; family Cardiidae; genus Serripes; species Serripes groenlandicus. The sequence continues at coordinate 98,484,377 of JASEVX010000002.1, forward strand.
AAATACTACCCAAACGTTCATGTGGATGGACAGAGATAATTCTTGTGTTTTGAATGAAGCCACAAGTGTTCATGAACGATCTTTAGGTAGTTTAGCTAAATCCTCAAATGTTCAAGAACAAGCATTTGATTATTTAAATAGAGCCTCAAATATTCATGAACAGGCTGTAGATTATTCAAACGGAGCCACAATTGTTCATGATCAAGCATTGGCATGTTCAAACAAAGCGGCAAATATTCAGGAGCTAAGATCCGGTAAATTAAAGACATTACATTATTCTCCTACTAATAAAGAATTAAATCTTTCAGCTATAAAAATAAATGTAACAAAGGAAAAAATTGTGAGGGATCATTTAAAAAAGTCTGTTCAATGTGAGACTGAGAGTGAAAGTAGAGATAAAGTGAAAAGGTTAACAATGGGTGTTTTAACAGAAAATTCTGCTAGCAACATTACCAAAGATGTATGGGAAAGGCTGAGATTAAAACATGAAAAGCAAAGAGTACTGTCAAATGTGCTAACTAAACAACAGGATGATATTGGAAAAGAAAAATATATGGTAGCTGCTTTACCAGCTCAGGGAAGTTTGAAGAAAGGAGGTTTTGATGATAGTCCACGAAATACAAAGAAAGTTAGATTCCATCTGGCCTAATGACAAAATAAAATAAATAGTGATTGAATGGATAAGCATGTTATTATTGAGGAGGAAGTTATTCATTAGAAATATGATATTTCTTTATCAGGGTAAATTTACATTTCAACCTCCCACATAGCAAAAAATGAATGTTGTCTTTAAGAACTTCAGATACATGATTTATCTCATCTTAGTTAACTTGGCAATATCTCATTTCGTTTTAGCTCAACTGAGGACAAATTGCAGGATGAACTATTATGATCACTCACCGTTCCTTGTCTGTTCACATTTTCCTATAAACGACTTTGTTTCCTAAACCAACGAACCAAATTCAAAATAATCCTCTTTCAAAATTGTTCAAAGAATTTAATTACATTTAAAACTTTGATTGCTGCGGAATCAGAAAAAGGGAAAAGTGACAAAATTTCAAACTCTTCTTGCCCAAAAGTACTGGCCCTTTTTGAAAATAATTTTTCACAAGTGATCCTTTGGTGACCCTCTACCAAGATTGTTCAAATTATTCCGATCCATAAAAAAACATGGCCGCCATTGGGTGGAGCTTGTTTTCCTCATATGTATATACATGTATATATATATATATTGAACATTTTAAAAATCTTCTTGTCCAAAAGAACTGGCCAGATTTGAAAATAATTTGCCATATAAGTTCATTGGGTAACCTTCTACCAAGATTGTTCAAACTATTTTGATCTGTTTAAAAACATGGCCACCAGAGGGCAAGACTCGTTTTCCTTCTATGTTTATATAGTGAAAACTTTAAAATCCTTCTGATCCATAAGTATAGACCTGATTTGAACATAACTTGGCACAAAAGTTCTTTGGGTGATTCTCTACTAAGATTGTTCAAATTATGCACCTGTTGATAAACTTGATTTCCTTATATATACATTTGAAACTATTTAAGTTCTGTTAAATCAGGTGAGCGATAAAGGACCATCATGGTTGCAAAAAGTTGTAAGATGCATATGTGTCAAAATGCTTCAATATGTGAGAAAGGGTTTAAAAAAAAAAAGCCTGAAGCATAAATTCTATTATTGTATATGCTAAGTCTGCTCAAGTACCAAACATTGTATGTTTGACTATTAATAAAGGCCATGCAATTAAAACAAAGCCACCGTACAGATCCAAAACGGGAGGTCTTCAAATAATTTGCATGACTTTGGTCTTTCCCATGTTATTATTTTACCTGTTCCCAAATGTACACCTATCTGCAGCAAAGGATTATTGAAAGCAATGTGGGGAAAATAGAATTTGATCATAATGAGCATTTTCTACTTTTACCACAATGTTTTCAACCCTATTCAATAATTATGCTTTCATTTATAGATTTGCCATATTTTTGTGTGATGTTTTCAAGGTCGTCTTCTTCAGATTTTGGTGAATATAGAAAAGGGTTCTAAGTTTTAAAAGTAAATCTGTTATAGATAGCCATCCCAAAGAAGATGTTTATCTGAGGGATACAGTTTTGACAGAGATGAAATAATTCAGAAAACTTAATTGTATGGTCAATTCTTAATCTTGTCATGATAAATTAGAATTAATATTAACTATTGTTTCACCACTGTTCTTGTTAAATCCTTGCCCTCAAAAAAATTACGCATCTGCAGCAGATGACTTTTGAAAACATTGTGATAAAAGGGGGAAATTGCTCAAAACAAGCAATATCTCCTTTTGCCACAATGTTTTCAACTTTTTTCAGTAATTTTTCCTTCAATTAAAGAGATTTTCTATATTTTTAGCAGACATTTTCAAAGTCATCTGCTGCAGATTTGCTGTTTGTGGTTAAAGTACTTGAAAGTTGAAAAAATTTAATGTTTAAGCAAAACAAAATCAGAAATAAATTTTTAAAAACAGAACATTGATATTTATGTTTTCTTTTCAAAACCAATTCATTTTGAGATAAGGAATTTCATCCAAGCAAACTTTTTGCAATTATTCTTCTCTCTCTGTCAAAAATTTGTGCTGTATATCTCATGGATAAATGCATTTTGAAAACATTGTGGGAAAATGATTTAAAACTTTATATCAAAATTATAATTCCAAATTTCTAGTTTTACAGTTATCTGATTATAATTGTGAAATACGTGAACACACAGATTACATCAATAACACAGAGACTATTCTGTCATTCCAGTCGTTTGGCCTTGAACTGGTAAAACCTTCCCCACAACCCAACTTTTCCCCTAGCGCCGCTGTAACCCCTGCTCAGCCCTTAGAAGTACCAAGATCACCAGATTATGGTAAGTGAAAAGGGGAAGATATGAATGAGGCTTTAGCACTGGCATCCCATTTTGGTGCTCAGGGTTGCAGGTAAAGCATTCTGACATACATCACTGTTTTCAAGTCATATACCGAGTCATAATGATGAGTCACTGATGAGTCATAATTCATTTACATCTATTAGCATTGGTTGAGGTTACATGTTCCGACATTTAATCTTCATTTCATTATCATTGAACTGAAGCAAAGAGATAGGGGTAACCAAGATGCGACGTGGACATCCTAAGAGCATCAAAAATAATATGACATTGACTTGAGGTGAACCCTTTCCCTCATACAGCAAATCTGCAAAAACAACTTTATAAAACAGGATGGGATTGAAAACATTGTGGCAAAAGGAAATGTTCTAATCATGAGCAAATTCTCCTTTTACCACAATGACGTCAGAAGTTGTCTGCTGCAGATGGGTCTACATGTCTACATGTGGAAAAGAATAGTTGTATTTACAACTTACATTTTTCAACCACCACTCCATAGTAATGCAACTTCACATAATGATAAACCAACATTATTGGGAGGTGAAGGTTATTGTGGATCATACACATTGGCTGTTGATTGTTGTCAAGGCAAGCGGTAAATACAGCTCCAATGTGAAGAAAACACCAGATATAGTTGGGGACCCATTTCTTTAAAGGTCAAGGTCATTGTGTGTTTGTCCAAGAGTATGAATATCACAAAAACTAGCCAAGCTGATACACCAAACAATATTGTACAATTATTAACGTGAAAGTGTTTTGTTTTTTACCTTATCCCACATGAAGAACTAGACTTAAAAGTAGGGATGGGACCGGGTGCAGAGTACTTGAGTACTTGATCGAGTACTCTATTTTAATTTCACAATTTTTCTGTTGTTCATCTGTTAAAAAGTAAATGAATTAAAACTAATTAACGAATTGGTTGTTCTCTCTCTGATCCATATTAATCCGTTTTAAATGGCGACTTTATTGCAATCACGAGTCAATGAAAATCAATGTGTCAAACAGGTAGCAATTTGAATGTTATCTCCAGTTAATTTGCAACAATATGTCAATATTTTACACCTTTGTCGTAATTGTGTTTTCAATTGTCATCGCGCTTTAATAAGATAGTTGTAAGAGTTACACTTTCAAATTATTGAATAAGAACTTGCTCGTCAAATCATCAAAACTAAGTTCTATCATTCAATGAAATGGGAATGCGTTAATTATAACAAAAAATGGGAAATCTAGGTTTCCTTTACGAACGCTGCCCTTCTTTTAGTTATGTAAATATTACGGACAAACCACTTCTAATTGTTGATCTATATTTCTTATTTTCATAGGTGATATTAATATTCACTTATTAAGCGTAGTGTTGTTTATCGGTGCTATTTGTTTTCAACTAGCTGTTGGTTTTGCTTAATTTTTGCGTATTTAAAACCGTATGAAAGTCTGCACCAAACATTTGGATGTTTACTTGAATACAATTTCTGGGTTTAGTTGTTGAATTATTTGGTGTTTTCTTTTAAAGTAAAACAACTCGTTTCCTTCAAATATAAAATATAAAATATAGTGGCCAACACAAGCTCACATTGGTACTTATAAAAGACAATTGAAAGTAAGTGAACGATTGCCAGAATATTACGAGAGACAAGACATTTTGATGAACAAGGTGAACACATTTTGATTTCTTGTGATTACCCGAGTACTCGATTGAAAGAGTATACGAGTACCCAAGTACTCATTGATACTCGTTCACATCCCTACTTAACCCTTTCCCTCATTTAGACGCTTTCTGACGCCTCTGCAGCAGACGGCTTTTTGAAAACAAAGTGACAAAAGAAGGAATTGCTCAAAACAAGCAATTTCTCCTTTTGCCACAATCTTTTCCACTTTTGGTCATAGGTTATCCATTCAATTATAGAGATTTTCTATTTATGACAAAATATGTTCAAAGTCGTCTGCTGCAGAATTGTCATATGAGGGAAAGGGTTAAAAGCAATCGGCAATTTCTTCTTTAAGGAGTTTTGCTGCAAAAGTTTCAACTCTTCGATAATTTTACTTTCAATATTTTTGCCATGATGTATTCAAAGTTGTCTGATGCAGATATGTTAAATTTTCATTTCTTGTTCAGCTACATTTAACTCTTTCCCTCATATAGACGCTTTCTGACGCCTCTGCAGCAGACGGCTTTTTGAAAACAATGTTTTCCACTTTTTGTCATAGGTTATCCATTCAATTATGGAGATTTTCTATGTTTTGACAAAATACATTCAAAGTCGTCTGCTGCAGAATTGTCGTATGAGGGAAAGGGTTAAGACTATTCAATCACCAGATAAGATGTAAGCTTTATATGTAAACCCTTTATCGGACACTGACAACTTTACAGACATGTGCTGAAAATATTCTGGGAAAGGAGAATTTGTCCTCTTCCAACAATTTCAATGTTTTAATAAATTTGTATCTTCACTAATTTTCCACATGTTTACAATTTTTTTTAATATTTCAGAGTCATCTGCTTTGGAATTCTTTTTTGATTTTCATGCAAAGCTTACAATATTATATGAAATACTGAAATTGCTTACAATTGCCTCAATTTTCTACAATGTTTTTGATTCATCTACTGGAAAGACGTCATTTGCCCTCTGTATCTAGGAAATGGCTATGATATCATAAAAAGTGATCTGCTATTAGTTACAATACTGTATTGTTTTATACCTCCTAGTTGACACGCCACAAGCAGCTACAAAGATAATGGAGGAGATGAGAGAAAGTGTTAAAGGTGGTCCCAAACAGCTGTTTACTGGAGATATAGACCTGTTTGCTCAACAAGGGTAATATAGACCTGTTTGCTCAACAAGGGTAATATAGACATGTCCTACTGAAATAGATCTATGGGACTTTGCAGAGCTCTAGATAAGAGTATGTTGTAAAATCCTTATTTGACCCTTTAACCCTATGTTGTGGGTACTCAAAAGAATGGTCTCAGTGAGACGATTTTTTTGAGTACCCACAACATAGGGTTTGGTTGGATAATTAGAGAGATATTGTGGGAAAAAGAGCTGTACAACCCCTCCCTATCTGGACCTATGGAACTTGGGGACATGCAAAGATCCACGCCTGACCACTCATTGGCTTTGTCTGATCAGTATCTTTCCTGTTCATATAACCATTTCCCACTTTCATACGCATTTGTAGCAAACATGGAAAATGAGGAATTTCTCATAATAAGCAATTTATCCTTCAGCCACAATGTTTTCAACTCAATTCAATGAATAAACTTTCATTTATAGAGATTTACAACATTTTTCCACAGATGTTTTCAAAGTCGTCTGATGTAGATTTTCTGTATGTTGGAAAGGCGATAATGATTGCACAAGCATGCTGAAAGCCTCTGAAGAATGGGTATGATTAATATCCGAATATACAAGGATGCAATTTGAGTATAGTTGCTGTTGATATTTAAAACCTCCAAAGGATGGTTTTCATGCAAGATGGTTCAATATATATTCCATACAGGTATAAGTTAAGTGTTTCCCTAAAATGTAGTATCTCGCATAAATTGTATTTAACACTTTATCACTATAGAAAGATTTATAAAAATGAAAGTATATTTATTGGATAGAGTTGAAAACATTGTGGCAAATGGAGAAATTGCTTGTCATTTGCAATTTCTACATTTGCCACAATGTTTTCAAAAGTCGTCTGCTGCAGATGCATCAAAGTGCGTCTGCAGGTTGGAAAGGGTTAACCAAAACAATCCTAATCCAGTTTTCGCATAATTATGTCAAAATGTTTTATGGGCATAAATTCTAAACCATATTAGAAAGTCGGGCTGATATCTGTACACACTCTTGAGTTATGATGGGCGTGTTTCGTAACAGTGCGCCTCTTTTCATCTTACAGACCCAAAGAATCGGTTATACCTAGACCAGACTCATCTAAAGTTTCGTCCCAGACAAGCTCCAGACAATCTTCTAGACCAACCTCTGCACGAAGTACAGCAAGCACTAGGGGTAAGAATTTAAGAGGTAAGTTATTTTTTACAAGATGTCTTGGATGTCATCGACTGCAGATTTGTTGAAAAAGGTCAACACTTTACCTGATATGCCATTTTTGACTTGCCCATGAAAGTTGAGTGAGACAGCAGTCACCTTTCTTGTGACAGCGGCCAATTTTTCAATTCTCTTTAACTCGGCATCCCCAAGCCGAGTTTTTCTTAAACTTTGTCAGATATATCTTTGGGTCATGGGACATCATTAAACAGAAAAAGTACCAAGGTCAAGATCATCATTGGCCAGAACTTAGCCTTGGTTAGGGAACTTAACCTTGGTTTACATTGACTCTATAGGTCACACTTTTGTGATCGCCTTTTTTCTGTTGTCCGTTGTTCGTCGTCAACATTTGCTTGTTAACACTCTATAGGCAAAATTTTGCATCCAATCTTCATGAAAGTTTATCAGAATATATATCTCCATCAAATCTAGGCCAAGTTCGAAACTGGGTCATGTGGGGTCACAAACTAGGTCACTAGATCAAATGAAATGTAAATCTTGTTAACCCTCGGGAAGCCGCAATTTAAATTTGAGCATGTTGAAACTTTGTCAGAATGATTGTCTTAGTAATATCTAGGCCAAGTTCAAATATAGGTCATGTTGGGTCAAAAACTAGGTCACCAGGCCAAATTTAAGGAAAATATTCTTAACACTCTGGAAGCCGCATTTTTAACTTGAGCATGTTGAAACTTTGTCAGAAAGTTTGTCTTGATGATAACTAAGCCAAGTTCGAATACGGGTCATGTCCGGTCAAAAACTAGGTCACTAGGCCAAATTTAAGGAACATCTGGTTAACAGTCTGGAAGCCACATTTTTGGCTTGAGCATGTTGAAACTTTGTCAGAATATTTGTCTTGATGATATCTAGGCTAACTTCGAATATGGGTCAGGTCAGGTCATAAACTAGGTCAGATTGTAAAACAATCTAGTTAACACTATAGACATCGCATTTTTAGATCACCTGAGCCAAAGGCTCAAGGTGATCTATTCTGATCACTCTCTATGCGTCAAAAATTGTTCAAAGATTTAAATTAGTTAAAATTTGGATCATGTTTTGAAAAAAAGCCAAATTTGAGAAAAATCTAGTGAATGCTCTAGTAGCTGCAGTTATGACTCGGAACATGTTGAAACTTTGTCAGATTGTTTGTCTTGATAATATCTAGGCTTAGTTCAAATTTAGGTCATATTAAGTGAAATACCAGGTCACTAGACTAAACTTTAAAAAAATATTGTGTACACTCTAGAAATCTCATGTTTAACATAACACATTATTTCTTTAGGTATTGTTTATAGACACCTTGTCATGGTACTCAGATGAGCGTCACAGGGCCACTATGGCCCTCTTGTTAAAATCCCCTACATATAAAAACATCTTGGAACTGAGATATAGGATGGTTTTGATTTGGCAAAGAAGGGTATTTGTCATTGTGCATTAGGAGAATTGTCATTTGCGACAAATCAGTCTCAAATAAAAGAAATTTCACAATTTATCAAGATTTATTGGTGCTGAACAACGTTTCCAATGATATTTAAGTCATATGACAGCATCCAGCCTGCCTAGCTAGGTTTTTTATGGCTTATAGACACCAGTACTTTACACAGAATTCTTACCAGCCAACTGCCACATATTTGAGATAACCGAATAGTGGCATATTTAAAATTCAGCAGAGAGTTAAAGTTTTCTTCAAAGAAATATTTAAAATGTGTTTCAGGCCCTAAGAAATCAACCCAGTCATCTGTTAGATCAACTCAAAGGGACAGAGACACTGCATTTCCAACAGTCACAAGCCCAAGAACTATGGTTGAAAATATGAACCACAGTGTTGGGAAACTGGACATTTCAGCAAACTCTATTCCACTGTCGGCCAGGTCAAATGCGTCTTCTTCTCGGACACTTTCTGAAAGATCAGAAAAATCAAACAGATCTGGTAGTTCATCTTCAACTGCAAGAGCTTCCCATTTATCCAGATCATTTAAGTCTCAGTCATCTGGAGGATTGTCTGCAAGATCACATGACTCTGAAATTGGAAGATCTCCAAGGCAACACGGGAGGAGGACACCAACAGATCTATTGGTGGATGAAATTATGGGAGAGGGAAAAATACTGTCTCCCTTCAACTCAGGTAAACCAATTAACCCTTACCCACATACAACAAATCAGGAGCAGATGAATTTGAAAGTATCTCGACTAGAATATGGTAAATCTCTATAAATGAATGCATAACTATTGAAAAGAGTTTAAAACGCTGTGACAAAAGGAGAAATTGCTCATCATTTCGTCTCAGTGTTTTCAACCCTATCCAATTATCATACTATAGTTTATAGAGATTTTCAATAGTTTTGCCTATATGTGAGTTTTAATTCTTTTTCAAATATGCTGGACTTGCAAAAATGTGCTCATAGTAAATTTTGATAACAAGACAGGAGAATTGTGAAAAATGTGTCTCAGTTGACCACCATCCTTCAGTTAAGTTTCTTAGAATAGAAACATGCACCATACTCTTTTTGGGAAAAAATGCATTTCTTCAGTTATTGTATCGCATTCTTTTTCGTAATAATCTTCAACACCAGAATACAGCTTTGAAAATGGGGGTCCTATATGGCTCTCTCTCTCTCATTAAACCTTTCCAACATACAACAAATCTATAGCAGATGATTTTGAAAATATCGCAAAAATATGAAAAATCTCTGTTAATGAACAATAACTAAAAGGAGTTGTTAACATTGTTACAAAAGGAGAAATTGCTCATTATGAGCAATTTCACCTTGTTCACAATGTTTTCAAAAGTTGTCTGCTGCAGAGGCAGCTAAATACGTCTGTATAAGGGAAAGGGTTATACTTAGTCCTTTACACCAAACTTCTTTATCAAGAAGCTGAGGCAAAAAATACTTGTTTAATGAAACATGTAGAATTTTTTTTGTTATGATCATATTTTGGTTTTAAAAGTAGGTAATATGAAAAACGGTTTCTATAAGGGAAAAAGATCAAGTTTTATAACAATGATAAGAACATAGAAACATTTATTTTTTATGATCTCTAGGTCTTGAAGCATTTGAAAGTAGAAATGTCGTAAACAGAACACCAGAACTGGAAGAAGCAAACAAAGAGAATATGAAACCAGATTCAGACCTAAGTCTCCAACATAACACTAGTAACAACTGTCTGAATGAAGGTCCTGTAGAAGACAATGATTTAATTGACCAACAAACTAATGATATTAATGATGATTTAGATAATGTTGATGTTGATGTATTGGACAAGTATATGATGAGTTATCACACTGGTCCGTCTGATGACAATATGGACTATGGTGATATGATAGAGAGAAGTATAGGTGTTATTAAAACAGACGATAGTGAAATAGAAACTGACATAGAAGGTAGGAAGAGTGGAGATGGTACGGACCTGGATGGAGTTGAGTTTGAAGAGATACTTGGACCAGAGTTAGATGAAGAATATGATAATGATATGAATGTTTCTGACAGTTCTCACAGATCAGAGGAACAAATTATCGTGATTGATAAAAGTTTACGTTTGTCACCCAAATCTACACAAGGTATGATGTTGTGTACTTTAAACCTTACCCACAAATGACAAACATGCAGCAGACATGGAAAAGAATTTATAGATGTCGGTCTGAAAATATCAAGCTGCAACCCAGTATTTGTGATATGTAGATTGAAAAAAGGAAGTTTATATTATATATTAAATTGGAAACATTGTGGGAAAAAAAGGAGAGATTGCTCATTTTGTCGTATGAAAGCTGTATCAGTTATATAATAACATTATAGACCACACAATTATAATCTTAATATCTAAAATTTTTCAATAAAGCAGGCTTTACAATTAGCCAGGTAAATTTAATGTTAAAGGTGTTTGCATTATCACTGTTTTTTGGATTTTCAATAACCTGTTAACCCTTTCTCTCATACGACAGTTCTGCAGCAGACGACTTTGAACATATTTTGTCAAATAATGGAAAATCTCTATAATTGAATGGATAACCTATGACTAAAAGTGGAAAACATTGTGACAAAAGGAGAAATGTTTTCAAAAAGCTGTCTGCTGACATATTTTTAAAATTCATATTCATCAATTTCTACCTTCTGCACAATGCTTTCAAAAAGTTGTCTGTCAAAGAGGAGCCCGAAGTTGTCTGTCTGTGTCCGGGAAAAGGTTCACAGATGCAATGTACATTTCAGGTTACCAGCATAGATCTGAAGATACAGAGTGTTTCATCGAGGATGAAAAATTCCCTTCCTTTGAGACCTCTCCCAGAGAAGCAATTGTGATAGATCACAGTTTTCATAGATCACCAGCCGTGAGAGGTAAGATATAATGAGCGGTTCCGCGACAAAATCAACATTGTGGACTCCGCGTAAAGTATGGATCCGGATCAGCCTAAGCATGAAACGCAGGCTAACCCAGACAGACACTTTTTGCCTCTGGTGGATTTTCTGTTTTGGGAATCATTACTCTTTACATGTACCTCTTTCCCCCTGAGACAGAATGTGTTGGTCCGGATTAGCCTGCATGGAATGTGCTTGCTGATCTGGGTTGATACATTACGCAGTCCATAATGTTGGTTTTCTCCTGGAATGGCTCAAATTATAATTGTGATATACGAAAAAAAGATTTGTTGACAAGATGTAGTTGTACAGTTGTCTGATTTGAAAACATTTTTATATCTGGCAAATTAAGCCTTTCCCTTTATATACAGTCTTCTTGAAAACATTTGTGGAAACAGGGAAAATCCAAACCCATTAACTACCTACTATACCTTACGCCATGATATAACTGAAACATTGTTGAAAGCGGCGTAAAATTCCGAACAATCAATGTCTTCAACTTGCTTCAAAGTGGTAGTTCAAATGTTTAGCTCGACTTTTGAAAAACGAGAGCTATTGTCATGACCCTAGCGTTGTCGTCGACGGCGGCGTGGTCTTCCGGTTAAGGTTTTTTGTTCAGCTCAGCTTTTATTTGCCCCCGGAATCACCGATTCGGTGGGCATCTAGTTTTTGGCCTGTCTGTCTGTCTCTTTGTCTGTCTGTCGAAAAAAACTTTAACCTTGACCACTACTTTTGAACCATAACAGGTACGGCTACCATATTTCACATGTGTATTCCTTGTGACATGACCTTTCTGTCAGTACCAAAATGTTTGACCTTGCGACCTTGACCTTTGACCTAGATGTTGCCATTCGGGGGCATCAGTGTTTCACAAACACATCTTGTTTCTGTTTTCTATCAGTCGAGCTTCTGTGCCGTATGCGATGCTCTTGTTTGAATTTTAGAATCATGTAAATAAGTATTATTTTAAAGCAAACCATCCTAAAGATATCATATTGACATAAATAGTGAATTCAATAATACTGAAAACTTAAGTGCATGTACTTTACATATTGGCAACAGCTTCTGAGCTTGATAGTCATTTAAGTTTCCCATTTTTTGTCCAAGATGTTTTTAAAGTTGTCTGCAGCAGCTTTGTTGTATGTAGGGAAGGGGTTAAAAATGCTATATTTATATCTTTTCAGGCCAAGAAAATGCAAACTATTTAAATGCTCCAGGATATTTGTCTCAGTCTTTACAAGTGGAAACAGGTACTGGGAGTTTCTCCTTATTGCTAAATTGCAATGTCAAATTACATTTCACCTACCTAACCCTTTCCCTCTTTCAGCACATCTTAACACATCTGCGGCAGAAGGTTTTAGAAAATACATTTTGGCAGAAGGAGAAATTGCTCATGATGAACAATTGCTCCTTTTGCCACAATGTTTTCAACCCTGTTTATTCATGACACTTTCATTTAGAGAGATTATTCAGCATTTTTAGCTCACCTGAGCTTTGCTCAAGGTGAGTTATTGTGATCGCCTTTTGTCCGGCGTCCGTCGTCCGTCGTGCGTCAACTTCTTCTCCTCAGTAACCAGTGGGTCAATTTGGATGAAACTTCACAGAAAGCATCCTCTCAATGACCTCACCAGAATTCCTTCAAATTTTTGGGATCCATGCAAAATTCTGGTTTCCATGGCAACGAAACCGAAAAAACTTCAAAATTCTTCTTCTCCCGAATTGGTTGGCAGATTTTCAAATAATTTTGTAGAAATGTTCCTTGGATGACCCTCTATCAGATTCCTTCAAGCCGTGTTGATTGGTCGAAAAACATGGCCGCCAGGGGGGGCGGGGCTATTTTGCCTTATATGGCTATAGTGAAAACTTAAAAAATCTTCTCCTCCGAAAGTGTCAGGCCGATTTTCAAATAATTTTGTAGAAATGTTCCTTGGGTGACCCTCTATCAGATTCCTTCAAGCCATGTTGATTGGTTGAAAAACATGGCCGCCAGGGGGGCGGGGCTATTTTGCCTTATATGGCTATAGTGCAAACTTAAAAAATCTTCTCCTCCAAAAGTGTCAGGCCGATTTTCAAATAATTTTGTAGAAATGTTCCTTGGGTGATCCTCTATCAGATTCCTTCAAGCCATGTTGATTGGTCAAAAAACATGGCCGCCAGGGGGCGGGGCTATTTTGCCTTTTATGGCTATAATGAAAACTTAAAAAATCTTCTCCTCCATAAGTGTCAGGCCGATTTTCAAATAATTTTGTAGAAATGTTCCTTGGGTGACCCTCTATCAGATTCCTTCAAGCAATGTTGATTGGTCGAAAAACATGGCCGCCAGGGGGCGGGGGCTATTTTGCCTTATATGGCCAAAGTATAAACTTAAAAAATCTTCAACATCTTCTCCTCAGTAACCAGTGGGTCAATTGGGATGAAACTTCACAGAAAGCATCCTCTTAATGACCTCACCAGAATTTCTTCAAATTTTTTGGGATCCATGCAGAATTCTTGTTTCCATGGCAACGAAACGAAAAAAACTTCAATATTCTTCTTCTCCCAAACTGGTTGGCAGATTTTCAAATAATTTTGTAGAAATGTTCCTTGGATGACCCTCTACCAGATTCCTTCAAGCCATGTTGATTGGTCAAAAAACATGGCCGCCAGGGGGGGCGGGGCTATTTTGCCTTATATGGCTATAGTGAAAACTTAAAAAATCTTCTCCTCCGAAAGTGTCAGGCTGATTTTCAAATGATTTTGTAGAAATGTTCCTTGGGTGACCCTCTATCAGATTCCTTGAAGCCATGTTGATTGGTCGATAAACATGGCCGCCAGGGGGGGGGGGGCTATTTTGCCTTATATGGCTATAGTGCAAACTTAAAAAATCTTCTTCTCCAAAAGTGTCGGCCCGATTTTCAAATAATTTTGTAGAAATGTTCCTTGGATGACCCACTTTCAGATTCCTTCAAGCCATGTTGATTGGTCAAAAAACATGGCCGCCAGTAGGCAGGGCTATTTTGCATTATATGGCTATAGTGAAAACTTAAAAAATCTTCTCCTCCAAAAGTATCTGGCCGATTTTCAAATAATTTTGTAGAAATGTTCCTAGGGTGACCCTCTATCAGATTCCTTCAAGCCAAGTTGATTGGTCGGAAACTATGGCTGCCAGGGGGCGAGGCTTATATAGCTAAAGTGAAAAAAAAAAAATCAGGTGAGCGATTCAAGGGCCATCATGGCCCTCTTGTTATGAAAATGTTTCAAAGTTGGCTGCAACTAATTTGTTTTATGTTGGAAAGTGTTACCTTTAACCCTTTCCCTCATATAGAAGCTTTCTGACGCCTCTGCAGCAGACGGCTATTTGAAAACATAGTGACAAAAGAAGAAATTGCACAAAACGTGCAATTTCTCCTTTTGCCACAATGTTTTCCATTTTTAGTCATAGGTTATCCATTCAATTATAGAGATTTTCTATTTTTTGACAAAATACGTTCAAAGTAGTCTGCTGCACAATTGTCGTATAAGGGAAAGGGTTAAGGAAGTATGGCAAGACACAGCAAAGATATAATTTCTCTTTATTGAAATGCCTATCTGAAATGAAATAGTAAGACTATATAAAGAATTGTTCTTCTCAGGTGATCCTAAAGATAGCAATTCTTATATTATAGATAGATCTTTATTTGACAAGTACATAAGTGCATAGTCATATATACATATTTATAATTCATATGCAATACAAAATGATCAAGTATTAATTATTGTTTCTTATTGGAAAACAAGCAAACAAAAGCGATAAAAGGAAAATACAAATACAGTTCTTATACATTTTTGCATAAACAGAATGTGAATGAACTATTTACCAATTATATTAGTATAGTGAGAAAGAGATGTAGTGTTACCTTCTCTTGTTCTTCTTAATAGGTTTCCAATCATATTCCTTGGATTGTAAAAGATATTTCTGTAATATGTGGTGGGTAGTTTGTTTATATAATGACAAGATACCAGACACTTTACGTCAATGGCCCTTGAATTTTCCAAAATTGGTTGAATTAGCCTTGTCCACTTTTTAAGTAGAACAGTTTTATCATATCTGCGACAAACTTGATGGACATGTTTGTGCGTATAATGTATAGGTCAAGTTTGAAAACCAGCCAAATTGCACAATGCTCTTTTGGATTAGGGCACTTGAATTTTCCAAAATTGACCAAATTAGCCTTTTCCTCTATAAAAGTTGGAACAGTTTTCATCAGATTTTCACCAAACTTGGTGAATGTGTCTGTGGGCATAATGTCTCACCCAAGTTCAATAACGAGCCAAATCTCCAAACGTACTTTTGGATTAAAGCCCTTGATCCAGATTCTTTTGCAAATAGGCCTTCTCTGCTCTTTTACTTCAACAGGTCTTGTCCAATCGTCATCTGACATGCTGTGAATGTTTATGGGCACGAAACCTTGGTTGCTATAAAATAATACTTGCCAAGTCACTCCACAGTTATGCCTCCATGATGGGCGTTTATTGTGACAGTTTGGCACTGTTGTTGGTAGTGTAATTGTATTATGAAGTTTCTTTTTGGTTTGTGTCAAAACATTCTAAGCAAATTTATAGTCCTTCGAATTTGATATTTTCATAGATTTATAAGGTGCAAAATTTCGAATTCGGACTAATTTATATTCTCTTTTTAGAAACCATTTTCTTGATTATTTTTGTCGTAAGTTCAAGTTGGTTATTTAATATATGTGGTAGATAAGGAGATTGGAGTGTAATCCGTTATGGTTAGTATTTAACCCTTTTTCACATACAACAAATCTGCAGCAGACGACTTTGAAAATATAGTGACAAAAACATGAAAAATCTCCATAAAAGATAGCTTAATTGTTAAATAAAGTTGAAAACATTGTGGCCAAAGGACTAATTGCTCATCATGAGCAATTTCACCTTTGGCCACAATGTTTTCCAAAGTTGTCTGCAGGTGGGAAAGGGTTAAATATGACTTTTCAATTTTACAAGTCACTGCTTCTCCTTTCCAAACTGTTTTCAGTTAACTACTATAAAAGCTGTCTGTGTTAGAGCCCCAGTAGTTCAGTCGGTAGCGACACAAGCTGTCAATCCCGGTTTTGTGAGTTTGAATCCCAAACTCACCCAACATTATTTCCAACGTTTGACAAAATTGTTGAAAATTGCGTAAACAATATATTTGTATATTAATAAATGTATTATCTTTTTTCAAGTAGACAGAGATAAAGTGACAAAAGATTTACTTTCAAAGTCACTAACACTTGAGAGGAGTCCCCTAACTGAGGATATTAGACAAATGTTTGAGAAAGCACTAGCAGAAACCCCGCCTAGAGCTAAGGCAGCATCGTTTATTGATAGACATAACAATGGACGAGGAAGTGGATCTAGACGACATATAGATGTAATATCCCCTGTGATAGCAGGTTATGTCGATAGAACTGGTAAAGCACCATTTTTTTCACTATTAGTTTGATCTTGAAATTCTCTTAACTTCATGTTTTTGAAAACAGTGGAGTTAAGGGTGGGGTTACTGCCTCAGTTGCAGGAGTTTTGCCAGTTTCACCTCAAAAGCCTTTAAAAGTGGAAGAAATGTCTTTCCCTACTTTGCTACCATATAGCTGTTTGTCAAATAGATTATTCGTCACAGCGAGGTTAAAGAGTAAATAAATTAATAAACTGACTTCAATCCTTGGCACTCAGTATTGTCGAGTTCTCATTATGACTGATTCGCTGGTGTCGGGACAAATGGACCAATAGAACTGGCCAGCTTAGCAATAACCGCTGATGTATAACTGAAAGTAGTTTGAAAGTGGCATGAAACACCAAACAATCAAACACAAAGAAAACAGTGGTTGTAAGCCCACACAATGCTGTTCTTAGGCTCCACAGCAAGGCGAGCTATTAATAGTATAGCATGGTTCCCATCTTTTATTTGTCTTTAACCCTTTCCAACATACAGACGCTTTCTTGTGAAATCAATACAGTATATGATGTATGTCCTTGTCATTTAAAACTTTCACAGATAGTTGATATCAGTGAGACCTTTGGTTCCATTGAAAAAAAGCAAATTCTTTCAGTTAGTTGTGGAGTGAAATGAGATGATACCAGCGTTTTCCATCTGATCTTTTTGAAACTTGCACAGCTTTTTTCTGTCATTCAAAGCAGTTTATCAAACATAGCAAAATCATTTGATTTATTACATTGAAACTAAAGGTGCCTGACATGCTATTAAAAAAAATGTATATTCTATTTTATCATGCTGTTGCATTGTTTTTGGTTGATAAACTGCCTGCCTGATAAACTTAGCTTTATCAGTCACCTCACGTTTATCAGGCACCTCATCATTATACATTTTGACCAAGATGGCGGATAAAACCAAAAATCCTTAAAATGCGATATAAAAATCAAAGAAATGAGAAATTATTCTCCTTGCTAGTGAGTAAATATTATACTGATAAATTTTGAAGCGTACAGTTTTCTAAATATTTAATTATTACTTACTTATGGCCGAAACCATTCGGGACTATTTCTTATTGGAACGTCCTTCGGTTTATTTTCATATTATTGCGCAACTTAAAATGGAGAGGCTCTGGACAGGTTTTTTGTCTCATTTTAATCAAATTAGACAGAAAAGCACATAAAAAATGTAAACATGATAAAAAGAATACCATGCTAGTGTCCGATATTATAAAATTTATCAGGCTCGGCTGAAAAAAATGAAATCTCGGCGCAGCCTCGCTTTCATTTTTTTCTAAGACTTGCCTGATAAATTTTATAATATCGGACACTAGCATGGTATTCTCTATATATATAGGAAAGGGATGTAACTTCCTCTTCAGCCGGATTTTACCAATGTTTGCATTTTGGTCCGATACAAAATGTAAAACAACGATTATATAAACCGCTATGCATGTAGCCAATTGCTCAACTATTTGAAGAATAAAGACTGAGACTATTGCACTAGCTTGTACATTTACAAAGGTCTTAGAACGAGTTTCATATCTTTTACCTTAATTCTTACACAATATACATAGGACTGAAAATAGTGTGGTAAGAGGAACAAAATGTTTGTGTTTTTTTTTTGTCTAAGAACACAATATACATCATGTTCTTAGACAAAAAAAACCACATTTTGCTGACAAACTTTCAAAGAGTCGAGCGTGTTAAATTCAATGATTTCACAGTCGCCTGCTGCAGATTTGTTATATGTTGGAAATGGAAATTTATTTTCCATGATTGTTTCTGTTCTAGATTCTGAAGATGATTTGGATTTACCAAACATGGATATTGAGAGCAGACAGATTGGTTCATTGGCATTGATTCTACAGAAAGGGAACATGTCATGGGACCTTACAGAGAACTTGGAGGACATTGAAATGCCCGACTTCGATGTGGACAAGGACCCTGAAGCGGACTACGACAATGACAATAATAGTGATTCAAGTGGTGAAATTGCTGAATCGGACAAAGATGCCGGCACTGAGAAGAATAAAGTGTTCGATATTCCAGGTGTAGAGAATATTGAAGACATTGATGATTTCTTTTTGGATAAAACTCCCGAGTCGCCGTCTAGGAATCCAACAAGGGTGTTGAAGTCACCATCAGGTGTAGATGACAACGACTTTATGGGTAGTATTGAAATGCCCAAATTTCCTGAGGTGGAGGATGAGCCTCTGCTTATTTCATTTACACCTTAACCCTTTCCAACATACAGACCCTTTCTGACGCCTCTACTGCAGACGACTTTTGAAAACATTGTGGCAAAAGGAGAAATTGCTCAAAACGAGCAATTTCTCCTTTTGCGACAATGTTTTCAACTCCTTTAAATAATTAAACTTTCGCTTATAAAGATATAACATAAACTTGCCCAGATGTTTTCAAAATCTTCTGCTGCAAATTGTGTGTATGTGGGAAAGGGTTAAAACAGTGACAAAGTCAGGATAAGGAGGAGTAAACTGGTCTTTTCCCAACAGTAGCAGCAGAAGACTTGATGGCAAAATGAGCAATATTTCCTTTTGCCACAATGTTTTAAACTGAAGTCTTTAATTATAGGTTCATTTAAAAGAGATAACTTTTTGAGGAGATGGTTCCAAAGTCGTCTGCTGCGGATTTGTTCTATGTGAGAAAGGATTAATTAATGTTGATGAGATGGAATGCAGAATCTTAAGTTTCATCAATGTTTAGGGATCACGTTTTCACTCCAGCTATATTTATTGGTAAACTGTCACTTCTATTGTTAGTTCCAAAGTTTACAGCTACGCGTGTATTCATCTCATAGCAACTTGAATATTAACCCTTTCCCTCATACGACAATTCTGCAGCAGACAACTTTGAACGTATTTTGTCAAAACATAGAAAATCTCCATAATTGAATGGATAACCTATGACAAAAAGTGGAAAACATTGTGGCAAAAGGAGAAATTGCACGTTTTGTGCAATTTCTTCTTTTGTCACTATGTTTTCAAAAAGTCGTCTGCTGCAGAGGCGTCAGAAAGCGTCTATATGAGGGACCCTTTCCCGCATCTTCAGCAGATCATTTTTAAAAACATTTCGGTAAAAGGAGCAAATACATATAATGAGCAATTTCTATTGTTCATTTTGTCACAATAGTGTTTTCATTTCTATTTGATGATAATATTTTTAGTAATATCAAATTACCACACTTTTTCTAGATGTTTTGAAAGTCTTCTACTGCAGATTTATTGTACCTGGGAAAGGGTTTAGACATCAATTATGTTCTTTCTTTTAATGTATGCTGGGTTGTTTTAAATGTTTTTAAAAGAAGACTTTTTTAACTCGCCAGAATGCCATGACTTGAGTGTTTAAACTTTGCCAGAATGTTTTTCATGATGATCCAATATGGGTCATGTCAAGTTATAAACTTGTCACAAGGCCAACTTTAAGAAAAGCCTTGCAGACACTCTAGGCTAAACTTTTTACTCCAGCATTATGAAACTGGGTCAGAATATTTGTCTTGTGATATCTAGACTGAGTTTGAATAAAGATCCCGTCAGGTTCAAAACTAGGTCGCCAGGTGAAAGTTAAGGAAAGGTGGGCATTCTGAAAGTATTATTTTTGTTTTTAGACTTGAAGATTCTGTCAGATTGTTTGTCGTCATGAAATCTAGGTTTGATTATAGATTAAGATAGGTCAACAATTTGGTCAATAGGTTGGGGAGTGACATGTCACATTTTGTACTTGATCTTCATGAATATTTGTCAGACTGTTTGTCTTGATGATATCCAACACAATTGTGAAAATGGGTCATGTCAAATCTAAAACTTTGTTGAAAATGGGTTGTGTCAGGTGTGCACCTGTATTTTTTACAAATTACTTTTTATGAACTCTTATTTAATTCATTGAGGAATTAATAGGATATCACTCTATGACATGTACGATTTACCTGGAATGTTATTTTTAGAGTTGTCTGCTTCGAAATCTTCTTCTGAAAAATTGCTTGTTCTTTTTTAAATGTCATGTATGCTGAAAAAGGTTAAAATTGCTGCAAGCTTACAACTAATTGATTGATGATTATTTATTAGTACAAGAAACACGGACATATTTCATTATTAAATGTATTACATGTACATGTTTAATAGGCTAGAAACAAAACTTATGAAATTGTAAAGTATATGTATAAAGTGTATAAATTGATTTAGTTATTATGTTTTAACTGTGATAAATGTGAAACTTCTTCTGCCGATTGATTTGACATTTTGCAACATAAAGAGTGCACTTTTATGTCTCCCCCGTATAATGTCACAAATCCGCTCCATTACTTTTGAACCGCTTGAAGGATTTTGAAATAAATGGCTACACATGTTCACCATACTGAGACACGATGTGCATTACTTTTGAACTGCTTGAAGGATTTTGAAATAAATGGCTACACATGTTCACCATACTGAGACACGATGTGCAGAGCACATGTTACATCCACTTTGATTCAAGGTAAAGGTCACAATTAGAGGTTAAAGGTGGTCATATGACTATATTTTGTGTCCCCTCCATAACTTTTGAACCTCCTGAAAGATTTTGAAATAAATGGCACAAATGTTCACTATACTGACTACTGAGATGATATGCAGAGCGCATGTTGCAACTACTTTGGTTCAAGGTCACAATTAGAGGTCAAAGGTCATATGACTATATTTCGTATCTGCTCAATACATTTTTAACCATTTGAAGGATTTTAAAAGAACTCGCCACAAATGTTCACCATACTGAGACGATGTGCAGAGTGCATGTTACAATCATTTTGGTTCACGGTCAAGGTTTCAGTATTACAATCATTGACTAACTGCAATGGGGGGATCTGTATGTTTTTGTGACAAAAACAACCATGTAGTTGCTTTCTGAAACTGTTTTCTTGATTCATGTCCCATGATACATTAGCCGCCTCCTTGAACAGGCAAGCAGCGTTCAATCCTCAACATGTTAGAACGACTTCCCTCCATGAAGCTGAGGGTAGCATGCAAAGAATTATGACTAGTGCATCAATGTCAGGATAAATAATACCTGTAGCACTGGTTATTTAGCAGAGTGATATAACTGAAATGGTGCTGAAAGCTGCCAAAACAGCATTCAAACAAACAAAACTAATTTGATACATCGGCAGCGGATAATTTCAAAAACGGCATAGGAATACGTAGAATATCTTGTTAAATATGTCATTATTGGAAAAATGTCTACTATTTCTTTTATCAATAGCACCAAATAGATTTGCATGAGCAAGTCAAATATATATGTGATCTGTGTCATGAGTATTTCATTTCCTTCTATGCCATAAATATTTTTATAAATGTTTGATGTTATTGTTGATATTCTTTCTGATGCCTCTACAGCAGATGACTTTTGACAAATTGATTCAAAAGCGACAATGTTCTCGACTCTTTTCAGTAATTACTTTCATTTATATAAATTTTCCATATTTTTGCCTGGATGATTTCAAAGTCATCTGCTGCAGATTTGGTGTAAGATGGAAAGGGAATGGTAAGGCCCTCTTTCCACCTCCTTTACAGCCTCGGTGGTGTAGTGGTAGAACGCCTTCCTCGGGCGCGCCTTCATTGATTTGGTATCAAAGACTTAAAAAGTGGTAGTAATGGCTTTCCCTTCTTGGCGCTCAGGGCGTTGGGGTTAGCAGTGCAACTAACTCGCTGGTGTCAGGATATATGGACCTGTAGTACTGGCAAACTACCCAGGAAAAGCTTTGATATAACTGAAAATTTACAAAGTACCGAAAAACACCATACAAACAAACATATTCCACCTTCCTTAACCCTTTCCCTCATACAACAATTCTGCAGCAGACGACTTTGAACATATTTTGTCAAAAAATAGAAAATCTCTATAATTGAATGGATAACCTATGACTAAAAGTGGAAAACATTGTGGCAAATGGAGTTGAGCAATTTCTTATTTTGTCACTATGTTTTCAAAAAGCCGTCTGCTGCAGAGGCGTCCGAAAGCGTCTATATGAGGGAAAGGGTTAAGACAGAAGATACCTGTTCATGTGATACCTTAGCAGCAGCTGATTTTCGAAAACGTGGTTGACCAAGAAAATGTGTTCATAATAAGTAATTTCTCTTTTTGTCACAATGTTGATCGATTGATTAGGGTTTAATGCTGTTTTAAAAAAAAAATCAGTCATATCACGGTGACCAGTTCACCTACTCATGCGTTGGTGAATGACGCATGTCACAGTGACTTTTGTCAAGCATTGGAAAGAATTTTGGCCAAGCTGGGATTCAAACTCGCAACCCCTGGATTGACAGCCTGCGTCGCTACCGACTGAGCTACCGGGGCTCGAATTACTCTTTAGAAAAAATTAATCATTGAATACTTTCATTGCAGATAACACTTAAAATATCATTTCTTGTAGACTGATGAAATGAAATGTATGTACTGGTATATACTCATAGATTCACGCTTAACCCTTTACCACATAAAACAAATCTACAGCAGACGACTGAAAACATATTGGCAGAATCATGGGAAATCTCTATAAATAAAGGAACAATTAATGAAAAAAGTTGAAAACATTGTGGCAATTTCTGCTTTAGTCAGTGTTTTCGAAAGTCATTTGCAGTAGAGGCATCAAAAAACGTCAACATGTGGGAAAGGGTTAAAAAACAGATTTGAGCTCACCTAAAGTCTTTGCTGTTTGCCTACATGGTCCGTGTATATACCGTCATTTCAAACACTAAAAACAAATTTCCATTTAAATCAAACAAGAGGGCCATGAGGCCCTGGGTCGCTCACCTGAGAACGTGCTATTTAAGGCTTAATAAGATGTTTTAAACGGATCATATCAACAAAATAAATTCAACAATCTTAGTAGATGGTCACCAAAGGAACATTTGAGAAAAAATGTGGTCTCTAAGAGTGTTAACAAGATTTTCTCAACATTGGCCTAGTGACATAGTTTTTGATCGGACATAACCGATATTCAACCTTAGTCTTGTTATCAAGACAAATATTCTGACAAAATTTGAACATGTTCAAATAAAAAATTTGGCCTAGTGACCTAGTTTTTGACTTAAAGGTTAAGGTATTAACGCAAATCTGCAAAAATGGATAGAGAATTTCTTAAAGGCAAAAACAGAGAGTAATACTAAATAACTCAGAGTGGGCACCTGCACCTGTAACTAGTTGATTGGTCGGAAACTATGGCCGCCAGGGGGCGGGGCTTATATGGCTAAAGTGAAGAAAAAAAAAAGCAAATTCATGAAATTTATATCCCCCGCTTGCAGGAAATATTGTAGGAATAAAGTCCGCCGAAAGTGACGATCGAACTTGGCCTAATTGTTAAGGCATTTAACCTTGTTACAAAGTTTGAAAAAAAACGGTTCACATTTGTGGCAGTAATTGCACGGAAACGGCAACAAACGACATTTTTTGTTAATCAAGGGGCCATAACTCCACCGAATAAAGTAGGCTGAAAGCGACGATCGAACTTGGACTAGCCCTTTAGCCATTTAACGTTGTTACCAAGTTTGAAAAAAAAACAGTTCACATTTGTGGCAGTGATTGCATGGAAACAGCAAAAAACGACATTTTTGTTAATTAAGGGGCCATAACTCCACCGAATAAAGTCCGCCGAAAGTGAGGATCGAACTTGGCCTTAGCCCTTAAGGCATTTAATCTTGTTACCAAGTTTGAAAAACAAGAGGGCCATGATGGCCCTTGAATCGCTCACCTGAATTTTTTATTTTTTTTTCACTTTAGCTATATAAGCCTCGCCCCCTGGCAGCCATAGTTTCCGACCAATCAACTTGGCTTGAAGGAATCTGATAGAGGGTCACCCTAGGAACATTTCTACAAAATTATTTGAAAATCGGCCAGATATTTTTGGAGGAGAAGATTTTTTAAGTTTTCACTATAGCCATATAATGCAAAATAGCCCTGCCTACTGGCGGCCATGTTTTTTGACCAATCAACATGGCTTGAAGGAATCTGAAAGTGGGTCATCCAAGGAACATTTCTACAAAATTATTTGAAAACCGGGCCGACACTTTTGGAGAAGAAGATTTTTTAAGTTTGCACTATAGCCATATAAGGCAAAATAGCCCGCCCCCCCCCTGGCGGCCATGTTTTTCGACCAATCAACATGGGTTGAAGGAATCTGATAGAGGGTCACCCAAGGAACATTTCTACAAAATTATTTGAAAATCGGCCTGACACTTATGGAGGAGAAGATTTTTTAAGTTTTCATTATAGCCATAAAAGGCAAAATAGCCCCGCCCCCTGGCGGCCATGTTTTTTGACCAATCAACATGGCTTGAAGGAATCTGATAGAGGATCACCCAAGGAACATTTCTACAAAATTATTTGAAAATCGGCCTGACACTTTTGGAGGAGAAGATTTTTTAAGTTTGCACCATAGCCATATAAGGCAAAATAGCCCCGCCCCCCCTGGTGGCCATGTTTTTCGACCAATCAACATGGCTTGAAGGAATCTGATAGAGGGTCACCCAAGGAACATTTCTACAAAATTATTTGAAAATCGGCCTTACACTTTCGGAGGAGAAGATTTTTTAAGTTTTCACTATAGCCATATAAGGCAAAATAGCCCCGCCCCCCCTGGCGGCCATGTTTTTCGACCAATCAACACGGCTTGAAGGAATCTGATAGAGGGTCATCCAAGGAACATTTCTACAAAATTATTTGAAAATCTGCCAACCAATTTGGGAGAAGAAGAATTTTGAAGTTTTTTCGGTTTCGTTGCCATGGAAACCAGAATTTTGCATGGATCCCAAAAATTTGAAGGAATTCTGGTGAGGTCATTGAGAGGATGCTTTCTGTGAAGTTTCATCCCAATTGACCCACTGGTTACTGAGGAGAAGAAGTTGACGGACGACGCACGACGTACGCCGGACAAAAGGCGATCACAATAACTCACCTTGAGCAAAGCTCAGGTGAGCTAAAAAAGGTTCACATTTGTGACAGTTATTGCACGGAAACAGCAACAATCAACATTTTTTGTTAAATAAGGGGCCATAACTACAGCAAATAAAAGTCCACCGAAAATGACGATCGAACTTGGCCTAGCCCTTTAGGCATTTAACCTTGTTGCCAAGTTTGAAAAAAAAAGGTTCACATTTGTGGCAGTTTAATATTGCACAGAAACAGCTAGAAACAACATTTTTTGTTAAATAAGGGGCCATAACTCCACCAAATAAAGTCCGCTGAAAGTGACGATTGGACTTGGCCTAGCCCTTAAGGCATTTAACCTTGTTACCAAGTTTGAAAAAAAAGGTTCACATGTGTGGGAGTTATTGCACGGAAACAGCAACAAAGGACATTTTTTGTTAATAAAGGGGCCATAACTCCACCGAATCAAGTCCGCCTAAAGTGAGGATCGAACTTAGCCTAGGTTGTTACCAAGTTTGAAAAAAAATTGGTTCACATTTATGGTAGTTATTACACGGAAACAGCAACAAACGACATTTTTTGTTAATTAAGGGGCCATAACTCCATCGAATAAAGTACGCCGAAAGTGACGAACAAATTGGCCTAGCCCTTAAGGCATTTAACCTTGTTACCAAAGTTTGAAAAAAAAAGGTTTACATTTGTGGCAGTTATTGCACGGAAACAGCAACAAACGACATTTTTTGTTAAATAAGGGGCCATAACTCCACCAAATAAAGTGACGATCGAACTTGGCCTAGCCCTTGAGGCATTTAACCTTGTTACCAAGTTTGAAAAAAAACGGTTAATATTTGTGGCAGTTATTGCATGGAAACGAAGTGTGACAGACAGACGCACGCACGCACGCACGCACGCACAGACGGACAAACCCAAATAATAACCCCCCTTTTTTCTTTGAAAAAGCGGGGGATAAAAAATCAAGTGAGCGATCCAGGGCCATCATGGCCCTCTTGTTTACAAATCAACATGGCTTGAAGTAATCTAATAGGGGGTCACCCAAGGAGCATTTCTACAAAATTATTTGAAAATCTGCTCAACACTTTCGGAGAAGATTTTTTAAGTTTTCACTATGATCATATAAGGCAAAATAGCCCCGCCCTCTGGCGGCCATGTTTTTCAACCAATCAACATTTCTTGAAGGAATCAAATAAAAGGTCACCCAAGGAAAATTTCTACAAAATTATTTGAAAATCGGCCTGACACTTTCGGAGAAGAAGATTTTTTAAGTCTTCACTATTTTTTTCTTTTGGTTGCCATGGAAAC
Source organism: Serripes groenlandicus (assembly GCA_031761405.1). Taxonomy (NCBI): domain Eukaryota; kingdom Metazoa; phylum Mollusca; class Bivalvia; order Cardiida; family Cardiidae; genus Serripes; species Serripes groenlandicus. The sequence continues at coordinate 98,511,354 of JASEVX010000002.1, forward strand.
CAGAATTATGGATGGATCAAAACAATTTGAAGGAATTTAAGAGAGGACATTGTGAGGATGCTTCCTATGAAGTTTCAACCAAATTGGCCAAGTGGTTAGGGAGAAGAAGTTGTTTTAAGGAAAAAGTTAACGCACGCACGCACACACGCCGGACAATTCACCATGACATAAGCTGGACTGGCTTTCAGCCAGTGGAGCTAAAAAAGGAAGAAATACTTCTAGAACGTCCGAAGACTAGCCACAAAACTAATACCTGCACTCAAAAACACCTTAACTCTTTCCCTCATATAGACGCTTTCTGACACCTCTACAGCAGACGGCTTTTTGAAAACAGTGACAAAAGAAGAAATTGCACAAAACGTGCAATTTTTCCTTTTGCCACAATGTGTTCCACTATAAGTCATAGGTTATCCATTCATTTATAGAGATTTTCTATGTTTCGACAAAATATGTTCAAAGTCGTCTGCTGCAGAATTGTCGTATGAGGGAAAGGGTTAAAGAACTAGGACTACCAACCTTAAATTATAGAATAATATGGGCAGTAATGGTGGAAACCTACAAAATAATCAACACCTGACACAGTCGACACAAAAACAACTTTCACCAATTTAAAACAAGAAGTTAAATATAAACTGTACAAATGCCATTGTAGAACAAATGTAAGAAAATATTTCTTTTCACAACAAGTAATCGAATGTATTAAATAAATGCTGGAAAAATTCAGCATCCAAATTTGTGCCGTACAATGGAGGACAGGAAGAGGGAAATCAAACCCAAGTACAAAACGGACCCGAGAGGTGGAAGCCTTGTTGGTCTCAATTACAAGGTAAACAAGGTAAAGATGATTGAAATTGAAGTTAAAATATGTGTTTAAAATCCTGTGGATTCTTTTATACAATACTCTAAACAGACACAAACACACACATACATGTAAGACAAATCTGTAACAGATGACATTGCAAGCATATAGGCAAACATATGAACAATCTCTTTAAATGAAAGTTTAGTTATTGAACAGAATTAAAAAGGCTGTCTTTTTTAAATACATCTGGAAGTGGAAACACGTTATAAAGGAGAATCTGTTATCCTTTCTATCAATTCTTTATGTTGAGGAAACTTTCCTAGTAAGTCATCCCTTTCACCCTGAACCCAGTCCTCAAACTCAAAGCCTGAAAAACAAAAATACATGGAGTCATACTCCAGAAAAACCAGCCTTACTGCATTTGTAAGCAGTGTATATCAGAATCATCTTGCACATCTGCACAGTCAGATCTGAACCAAGAGGCCTTTGAAAAAACATTGAAAATTTGGATGAGCTAGTTCATATCTGCAGATCTTTATTTACACTGGTTGCAAATGCCAATACAGTTATGTTTCTTAGAGCATAGTTTATAATGGGTCAGTCCATAAACCCTTTCCCACATAAATATGCTTCTTGATGCCTCTGCAGTAGACAACTTGGAAAACATTGAGGCAAATGGGGAAATTGTTCATGAGGAGCAATTTCTCCTTTAGCCAAAATATTTTCAAATTTATTCATGAATTGTTCTTTCATTTAAAGAGGTTTTCTATATTTTTGACTAAATGTGATCAAATGCGCTGCAAATTTGTTGTATGTCAGAAAGTGTTGAACTGCTCAATCTCTCCCTTTAAAAATAGAGCTTTCAAAACTGTTGAGAAACTTGTACTCCATTTTTGTACATCCTGTCACCAACCGTTTCGGAGTCAACAAGCTACTTAATTAATAAACCATTTTTTGGAGTTACTACATTTCAAATAACATGGCCAGCTTGGTTCCAAATAACACAGCCAGCTTCGCCAAACAAATAGTTCTAAGCAGAATAATTTTTCACTCCAAACATATGATGTGATCAAAGCACTGAAAGTAATGGTGGGACGGTTGTGTTGGTATTTGTAAATTAAGGTCTGGGCCTTCAGTATCAGCCTGGCCAGAGCCTTCAATATCAGCCTGGCCAGAGCCTTCAATATTAGCCTGGCCAGAGCCTTCAATATTAGCCTGACCATAGCCTTCAGTATCAGCCTGGCCAGAGCCTTCAGTATCAGCCTGGCCAGAGCCTTCAATATTAGCCTGACCATAGCCTTCAATATCAGCCTGGCCAGAGCCTTCAGTATCATCCTGACTAGAACCATCAGTATTAGTCAGGCCAGAGCCTTCAGTATCATCCTGACCAGAGCCTTCAGTATCAGTCAGGCCAGAGCCTTCAGTATCATCCTGACCAGGGCCTTCAGTATCATCCTGACCAGAGCCTTCAGTATCATCCTGACCAGAGCCTTCAGTATCAGTCAGGCCAGAGCCTTTAGTATCAGTATCAGCAAATCGGACATATTTTAGGTCGAGAACATTTTACTATACACATGTAAGGAAAACAAGCTCTGACCCCTGGCGGCAATGTTTTTCAATTGATCGGTATAATTTGAACAATCTTGGTAGGGAGGAGCAATTGGTCCAGTACTTTCAGACAAGACGATTTTTAAAGTTTTGGCAATTTTCCCTTTTTAATGCCGCATCAACCAAAGTTCTAAATGGAGTTCAATTCATTGAACACCATTAAAAGAGGTCCACCTAAGGAACTTTTCTGTGAAACTATTTTGAATTGGTTTCATTGGTTTAGGAGGAGAAGTCAAGGCTGACTGTGAGTGATCACAATAGCTCAATCTGAACTTTCGTGCTCAGGTTAGCTGAAATATAACAATATGGAGATCTTTTTACATGATTTGATTCAAATTGATGCATTAAAACAAGAAGGTTGTGATGATTACTTAAGGTATAAGTGTGCAAGCATATATTGTTGTATTAAAGGAATAGTGAACTTTGGCATATTCCATTTAAAGATTAAACAAGAAGGGCGATGTGGCCTTATATGGCTCATCTGAGACAGACTTATTATCAAAGGTGACTAAAATTCAACCGTAAGCACAAACATTCTGTTTGATCTTGACAAGACAACCAATTACTGGGACTAATTTACAAGATTATTTGCTATAAAATGTGACTTTTATAGTATCAATAAGGTTTTCCTTTGAACTGATCTGTTGACCTTGGTTTTAATCTCAGGTGATCTAAAAACACTCTGACAATTTCATGACGATTGGGTATTATATGTGACTCGAGACCGTTAACAAATATTTCATTTGATTTGTTCCATTGACCTCTTGTGTACAACCATCCTTCAGTTCTTTGATTCTCAGAAGTTTTAAAAGAAAAAATATATGTAACTATACATACAAGGAAAACAAGCAATGCCCCTTTGAGCTTATGGTTTTTCAACAGATCATGATTATTTGAACAATCTTGGTGGAGGGTTACATTTAAGCCAAATTATTTTTAAGTCAAGCTAGTTCTTTCGCACAAGAAGATTTTTAAAGGAAAACAAACCCTACTTACTGGCAGCTATGTTTTTTATAATGGATCAGAATTATTTGAACAAACCTGATAGAGGGTCACCAAAGGAACATTTGTGCTATATTATTTTCAAATCAGCCCAGTACTTTGGGACAAGAAGATTTCTAAAGTTTTGACATTTTTACCCCTTTCTGCTAATGCAGCAACCAAAGTTGTGAATTTAATTTAATTATTTGAACAAATGTTAAAGAGGACCACCAATGAACATTCCTGTGAAGTTTGGCTGCAATGGACCCTGTGGTTTAAGAAGAAATGTTTTTTAAGAGATCTTTGACAATGGACAAAAGGCTATCAAATAGCTTACCTTGAGCACTTTTGCTCCCTGAATAGATTAAAAAATATCAAGAGTCATACCTCCATAATTAATATTAAGAAATAGTACCAGATCATGTATAAAACCTTTTTTTTTATAGACAAAACAAATGCTGATAAATTTTGAAGAATTGTGCTATAGGGACTGTTTGTGATGTGTCTAACAACTAACGTTGCTAAAGATATGGTGTAATATCATGCTATTATATGATATGGTGTAATATCAGGTGATTATATGATATGGTGTAATATCAGGTTATTATATGATATGGTGTAATATCAGGTTATTATATGATATGGTGTAATATCAGGTTATTATATGATATGATGTAATATCAGGTTAATATATGATATGGTGTAATATCATGCTATTATATGATATGGTGTAATATCAGGTTATGATATGATATGGTGTAATATCAGGTTAATATATGATATGGTGTAATATCAGGTTATTATATGATATGATGTAATATCAGGTTATTATATGATATGGTGTAATATCAGGTTATTATATGATATGGTGTAATATCAGGTTAATATATGATATGGTGTAATATCATGCTATTATATGATATGATGTAATATCAGGTTATTATATGATATGGTGTAATATCAGGTTATTATATGATATGGTGTAATATCAGGTTATTATATGATATGGTGTAATATCAGGTTAATATATGATATGGTGTAATATCATGCTATTATATGATATGGTGTAATATCAGGTTATTATATGATATGGTGTAATATCAGGTTAATATATGATATGGTGTAATATCATGCTATTATATGATATGGTGTAATATCAGGTTATTATATGATATGGTGTAATATCATGCTATTATATGATATAGTGGAATATCAGGTTATTATAATGATATGATGTAATATCAGGTTATTATATGATATGGAGTAATATCATGCTATCATATATTTATTTATTTTGTAAAATTATGTCTCAATTATGTATTTTAGGTAATATAAAACTTGGATGATTAGTATTTACTGGTAATTTCATTTCTGGCATTACAAAACCACTATACAAGGTGCATTTCTCCCCTTCAACAAATTCAGCACTGTACATACCTAGCATAAGAACAGCAGTATACAAGTTGTATTTCTCCCCTTCAACAAGTTCAGAAACTGTACATACCTGGCATTACAACAGCACTATACAAGGCATATTTCTCCCCTTCAACAAGATCAGCACTGTACTTACCTGGCAATACAACAGCACTATACAAGTCATATTTCTCCCCTTCTACAAGTTCAGAACTGTACATACCTGGCATTACAACAGCACTATACAAGGCATATTTCTCCCCTTCTACAAGTTCAGCACTGTACCAGGTATCATGCGGTACCACTACTTGGCCAACACATTCCTCGTTTTTAACAACGTCACCCAACACTTGACATGTGTGTGTCCCATCATCTGCCAACATGTGTAACTGAATTGAAAAAGCATAAAGTCACTGTGACTCAGAGCTCTAGATAAGGGGATTTTTTTATGTTCTTAAATCCTTATTTTACCCTCAAAGCCTTTAATGTGGGTACTCAAAAGAATCGTCTCAATGAGACGATTCTTTTGGGTACCCACATAATAGGGTTTGGTTGAGGGATAAGAGAGATATTGTGGGAAAAGAGTTGTATAATTCTCCTTATCTGGACCTCTGCTGTGACTGGCATCATTCATATTTCACCAAAAGGTAGCCAGTTGCCTGTTGTGTAGAGTATGGATGTACGAGAGCCAGGAAACAGAAGTTAGGTGAACTGGCTGTTGTGTATAGTATGGATGTAAGAGAGCAAGGAAACACAAGTTAGGTGGACTGGCTGTTGTGTAGAGTATGGATGTAAGAGAGCAAGGAAACACAAGTTAGGTGAACTGCCTGTTGTGTAGAGTATGGGTGTAAGAGAGCAAGGAAACACAAGTTAGGTGAACTGCCTGTTGTGTAGAGTATGGGTGTAAGAGAACCAGGAAACACAAGTTAGGTGAACTGCCTGTTGTGTAGAGTATGGGTGTAAGAGAACCAGGAAACACAAGTTAGGTGAACTGCCTGTTGTGTAGAGTACAGTATGGGTGTAAGAGAGCAAGGAAACACAAGTTAGGTGAACTGCCTGTTGTGTTGAGTATGGGTGTAAGAGAGCAAGGAAACACAAGTTAGGTGAACTGCCTGTTGTGTAGAGTATGGGTGTAAGAGAGCAAGGAAACACAAGTTAGGTGAACTGCCTGTTGTGTAGAGTATGGGTGTAAGAGAGCAAGGAAACACAAGTTATGTGAACTGCCTGTTGTGTTGAGTATGGGTGTAAGAGAGCAAGGAAACACAAGTTAGGTGAACTGCCTGTTGTGTAGAGTATGGGTGTAAGAGAGCAAGGAAACACAAGTTAGGTGAACTGCCTGTTGTGTTGAGTATGGGTGTAAGAGAGCAAGGAAACACAAGTTAGGTGAACTGCCTGTTGTGTAGAGTATGGGTGTAAGAGAGCAAGGAAACACAAGTTAGGTGAACTGCCTGTTGTGTTGAGTATGGGTGTAAGAGAGCAAGGAAACACAAGTTAGGTGAACTGCCTGTTGTGTAGAGTATGGGTGTAAGAGAGCAAGGAAACACAAGTTAGGTGAACTGCCTGTTGTGTTGAGTATGGGTGTAAGAGAGCAAGGAAACACAAGTTATGTGAACTGCCTGTTGTGTTGAGTATGGGTGTAAGAGAGCAAGGAAACACAAGTTAGGTGAACTGCCTGTTGTGTAGAGTACAGTATGGGTGTAAGAGAGCAAGGAAACACAAGTTAGGTGAACTGCCTGTTGTGTAGAGTATGGGTGTAAGAGAGCAAGGAAACACAAGTTAGGTGAACTGCCTGTTGTGTTGAGTATGGGTGTAAGAGAGCAAGGAAACACAAGTTAGGTGAACTGCCTGTTGTGTAGAGTATGGGTGTAAGAGAGCAAGGAAACACAAGTTATGTGAACTGCCTGTTGTGTTGAGTATGGGTGTAAGAGAGCAAGGAAACACAAGTTAGGTGAACTGCCTGTTGTGTTGAGTATGGGTGTAAGAGAGCAAGGAAACACAAGTTAGGTGAACTGCCTGTTGTGTTGAGTATGGGTGTAAGAGAGCAAGGAAACACAAGTTATGTGAACTGCCTGTTGTGTAGAGTATGGGTGTAAGAGAGCAAGGAAACACAAGTTAGGTGAACTGCCTGTTGTGTTGAGTATGGGCGTGAGAGAACCAGGAAACACAAGTTAGGTGAATTGGCTGAAAAGAGGTTTTAACAGATAAAGATGTGCTATAAAATCATATCCACAGTACTCCCAGATGTTTTAAAATAACAAGAGCTATACAGCAAAGCTTGTCTGGTGAGGGGCTTAACACACAAATAATAAATCTACTGCAGAAAACTTTTTAACATCATAGATATGCTGAATAATGGAAAAATCTCTATAAATGAAATTGAAAACATTGATGACATTGATGATCAATTTCTCCTTTTGCCACCATGTTTTCAATAGGCATCTGCTTGTAGGAAAGGATTTTTCTTAAATATCTAAACTTGCAAATGCATCAACAAAAGTTCAGGAAAGCTTAAGCTTAATATATTTGTCTATTATATTGAAAACCATATCGAAATAGTTAATATTTGACACTTCTGTTCCTGGATCCTCCCCTTTTAGCCAGACATTTGATACCGTTGAGGCGTTTTGCATGTTCTAAAATCCTCTTACCCTATGTTGTGGGTACTCAAAAGAATCGTCTCAGTGAGACAATTCTTTTGAGTACCTACAACATAAAATTTGATTGGATAATAAGAGAGATATTGTGGGGAAAACAGGTGTTTACCCCTCCTTATCTGGACCTCTGAAGTCAATACCTGATAATTAGAAACTTTTCTTGATCAAGAGTTGAAAATAACATTTTGAAAGGAGATGATGCGTGTTTAGCAATTTCTTCTAACTCAATTTTGTTTTTAAATGTTTCATATAATGAAGTTTAAATATGGGAAAGGGTTATAAGAACATGTTTATATCTGTTTAACCCTTTCCCTCATACGACAATTCTGCAGCAGACGACTTTGAACATATTTTGTCAAAAAATGGAATATCTCTATAATTGAATGGATAACCTATGACAAAAAGTTGAAAACATTGTGGCAAAAGGAGAAATTGCACGTTTTGTGCAATTTCTTCTTTTGTCACTATGTTTTCAAAAAGCCGTCTGCTGCAGAGGCGTCAGAAAGCGTCTATATGTGGGAAAGGGTTAAAGACTTCAGGTAGACTACAGAGAAGGCACCCCTATGCATCTTCCTATCTGCAGCAGAAGAATTTGAAAACATAAAGGCAAACATATGGTATATCCCTTTCCCTCATATAGATGCCTCTGCAGCAGATGGCTTTTTGAAAACATAGTGACAAGAGAAGAAATTGCTCCGACTGAGCAATTTCTCCTTTTGTCACTCCGACAGAGCAATTTCTCCTTTTGACACAATGTTTTCCACTTTTAGTCATAGGTAGTCCACCTAATTATAAAGATTTTCTATTTGTTGACAAAACATGTTCAAACTCGTCTGCTGCAGAATTGTTGTATGAGGGAAAGGGATATATCTTTAAATGAAAGTATATTTATCGAATAGAGATAAACAAATATTGTGGCAAATTGGGATAATTGCTCATCTGCTGCATATGCCTCAAAATAGTTGTACATGTACAAGTGGGAAATGGTTAAATGTTAAATCTCTGAAACCCCTGTCTCTTTGGAAACTTTGTACATTAAAAAACCAGTTGACTATAATGTGGCCATAGTATTGCAAGTACCAATTCTGCTAATCAGACGTCAGCAGCTTCTAGTTCATTGATTTGTTGATTTTAGAATAATTTGCCAAAGGCTCTACCTTGATCTCCTTTTCTTGAAGTGGATGCTTTATCCCTTTCCCACATACAGATGCTTTCTGACGCCTCTGCAGCAGACGACTTTTGAAATTATTGTGACAAAAGAAGAAATTGCTCAAAACAACCAATTTCTCCTTTTGCCGCAATGTTTTCAACTTTTTTCAGTAAATATACCCTGATTTATAGGGAATTTCTATATTTTTGTCCACATGTTTCCAAAGTCGTCTGCTACAGATTTGTTGTATGTGAGAAAGGGTTAAGGACCCTATCAGTGACCTTTTTAATGAAACAAAACTCTTCCTATGAACATGATAGTTTTTGCTCACCTTTACTTTACCCCCAGCATGCCAGTAGAAACCTTCATCTGACAGGTGTTTGTGCCACTGTACTGAATATGGAGCAGCAAGTAAGAAATAGATACTTGAGCCTGAGGCTCTTGCACCAGAATGCCTGTAAAAAGTAAATTTGTTTCTTTTGTTGAAGGCCTGTGCTTCTATGTATGTGTGGCAATAGTAGCATATATGCATGCATACATTGTACATGTATGGGCTTGTTTTCAGAAATTTAACCCTTTTCCTCATACAACAATTTTGCAGCAGACGAGTTTTTGTCAACAAATTGAAAATCTCTATAATTGAATGGATAACCTATGACTAAAAGTGGAAAACATTGTGGCAAATGAAGAAATTGCTTGTTTTTGAGCAATTTCTTCTTTTGTCACTATGTTTTCAGAAAGCCATCTGCTGCAGAGGCCTCAGAAAGCGTCTATATGAGGGAAAGGGTTAATTCTTTTTCACCTTTATGAGGTCTGCATAAAATAAAATAAAATAGAATGGGAATGTACCCGTATTACCTTCAAGCCTTACTATTTGGGGTGAAAATAATGATATGCTGCATGTACCTAATGTAAACATATAAACACTAAAATTTGCCATTATCAATTTTAAGTAGCTTAAAAATCTATGAAAATAGTTGTGAATATTAAATCAAGTTAGATAAACATGTATAGGGTTTACATTGGAACTTTCCATGCAGGAAATCTATCCCAAGTGGTAGTTATGTATAACAATGTAGACACGAGCAGCCTGTACACTAATGAATTCTACTCTTGATCTACTGCTTATCCATTTTTAAAAGTTCTTAGTATAAACCGTTTACTGCTGTCAGTTCCCGTAATTAACCCTTTTCCTCATATTATAGACGCTTTCTGATGCCTCTGCAGCAGACAGCTTTTTGAAAACATAGTGACAAAAGAAGAAATTACTCTACACGAGCAATTTCTGCTTTTACCACAATGTTTTCCACTTTAAGTCATAGGTTATCCATTCAATTATAGAGATTTTCTATTTTTTGACAAAATATGTTCAAAGTCGTCTGTTGCAGAATTGTCGTATGAGGGAAAGGGTTACGAGATGATCAGGGTTAATCCTTACATTGAAATGGACAATGTAAATTCTCCCTTTTCCATAATATATTAGAACATCATTTGCTGCAGTTATCTCAGAAATCATCTGCAAGAGGGAAAGGTTCAAGTTAACCGTTTACTCACTTGAACATGCATTTTGACACATCTGCAGCAGATGACTTTTGAAGACATTGTGGCAAAAGAAGAAAGTGTTCATCATAAGCAATTTCTGCCTATGTCGCAATGTTTTCAATTTATTTCAATAATTATTCCTTCATTTACAAAGACTTTCCATATTTTTGTCAACATGACTACAAAATGTTCTGCTGAGGATTGTTTGTATGTGGTAAAAGGTGAAGGTTCAATTAGATAAAAGTTCTGCTCTCACCTTGTTTCTTTGACAAATGTAACCTGTCTGTCACTCTTCCATACTTGTACAAACGCTCCATATCCTGAAGGGTGGGGCTCCAGTCCAAGTTGTGACTTCAATCTCTTGATTTCGTCATCCATCTAAATAAAGTTAGTAGTAAGTGAATAGTTGTTTTAGATACTGTTAAACAGATTAATTCATGTAAGATTAATTTTCGTTAATATTGGCCAATTGATTTCCTCACAAATTAAAACATAACCGGCGTTTTGAAACATTAGAATATATTTTAAGCCGATTTAATGATCAAAAGAAATGATAAAATGATGATGATTTTCTTGGTTTGTTTACCCTAGCACTCGGCAATGCAGTAATAAATTAAAAGCACAGTTTATATTTATATACATTTTCCACATAGAGGATAATGACATTGTTCACAAATCTGAAATGAGAAAAAGCATATTGTACCATGTTTGACAAATTTCCTTTGAATTGTTATAATTATATATTAACGACGTAAATTTAACTGATTTGTAACTGGTAGACTTAATTTTACTTTGAGTGTTGACAACTTTGTACAAACCAGTTACACATTGTAGTAGAGTATTTCACACAATAAACATAGGCAAAATTTTTGCCATTAATTAGACTGTTTATGTGTTAATGCCTGAACTAATTATAATACATGATGAATTTGTTTTGTTAACATTGACTCTATTTCGCACCTAATGCAAGCAAGAAATATGTAGCATATTTGCATAAACTCTGCATTAGACCGGTGTAATGACTATGTAGCACCTTTACACAAACTATACATGCATTTGACTGGTGTAATGACTATGTTGCAGCTTCACAGTGAGTCTGCATTTGACCGCAGTGTAATCACTATGTTACACCTTTACATTGACTGTGCATTTGACATGTATAAAGACTACATTGTACCTTTACACAAACTGAGCATTTGACCAGTGTAATGAGTAAATGACTATGTTGCACCTTTACATTGACTGTGCATTTGACCAGTGCAATGACTATGTAGCACCTTTACATTGACTGTGCATTTGACCAGTGTAATGACTATGTAGCACCTTTACATTGACTGTGCATTTGACCAGTGTAATGTTATGACTATGTTACACCTTTACATAAACTGTGCATTTGACCAGTGTAATGATTATGTTGCACCTTTACATTTTAGCGTGCATTTGACAAGGAGAGAAAAACTTGCAGCCAGTCCAAGGCTCGAACCTGGGACCTCTGGTTTTCAGGGCAAGTACTCTACTGACTGAGCTAACCGGGCCGCTTACATGCATTCTCTCCTATTGTGTACAAGTTCGAACCGTGACATCATATCATACACTGCAAGCGCCGTAAGGCTGACAAAGCAGTGCTGTCAAGGTCTCTTATTGTGCACCAATATCACAAAGAGAGAAAAACATGCAGCCAGTCCGGGTCTCAAACCAGGGACCTCTCACTTTCAAAGCAAGTACTCTACCGACTGAGCGAACCGGGCAGCTTACATGTAATCTTTTCAACTGTGTACAAGTTCAAACCGTGACATACACCCCTGCTTAACCCTTTCCCTCATATAGACGCCTTCAGACGCGTCTGCAGCAGACAGCTTTTTGAAAACATTGTGACAAAAAAAACATGCAATTTCTCCTTTTGAAACAATGTTTTCCACTTTTTGTCATAGGTTATCCATTCAATTACAGAGATTTTCTGTTTTATGACAAAATATGTTCAAAGTCGTCTGCTGCAGAATTGTCGTATGTGGGAAAGGGCTGGAAATTCGTTCTCTATTTCAGAATTCCAGTGTAAAGGATCTCATAAATCACACTGCTACAAATGCATATTATACTGTATATGCAATACATAGTCCCTGATTAGCACATACTTAACCAGAGACATCAACTCTGTGTTTTATATGTCTCTGATTTAACACATGTAAAAGAAAATCCAAGAATATGAAATTATGATACATATCAATCATGGAGACACCGGTTCTCGAACCTCTTAACATTTATCAGGGTTCATTGGAATACTTATGAATTCATGTCAAAAACCAACAATACTGACAAATAAATTCAATAATTAATTTGTAAGTAAACAAATCATCGGTTCACATAAAATGTATTACGTAGTAATGCGTTTTTGGAAATATGTTAACAGTCCTTGAACTTAAGGTTCAAGAATAGGTAGGGTTCGAGATTATGGACCTCCACGATAAGTGTAGTGGTAAGATGTCTCCGACAAGTAGCTGCAGCTTCTGCGTAATGCAACTTAAAAACTATGATCTAGTTAATTATAATCTATATATTAAATCAGAAGATTTAAGTTAAAAATTATGCCTACTGTCTTGATTTTCAGTATACGATTTAGACCGAAATTTCCTGAATGCTCATGTGCGTACAATATAAAACTGTGACGGAAGTTGATGTCTGTATCACGTGTGATCTAAAAATATACCATTGGACGGACTATTCGTACTACAATCAAAGCGCCGAAGGTACTGTCGGATGACTGTCAAGAAAATATTGCAGTGTAACACAATTAAAGGCGCATTGTGTTTTCCCTAGTACCTGTGAACAATTTGTCTTAGATGTTATTGTAAAGTGAAATAAATTAGATGGTGATAGCTAGAGAAAATGGGGGGCGGGGGGGGGGGGGGGGGGGGGGGGGGGCCTGGGGGTAAACACATTCATCACAGTCAGCAGGAGAGACTGTTCATCGAGACGGCTGATCGAATGAGGTGGGCGGTCACGATTGGATGAAAATTAAATATCGAAAAACAAAAAAATATAGAGTAAATAATTAAATATGATGATACGTACTCGATAAAGGAATAAAAACACGTAATCTGATATGTGATCATTTCCGTGTAAATACACTAGTTGTCCATTTTTAAAATGAGTTCAAATAACAACTGATAAGGTTTTACTGTCTAACCGGAAGTTACAAATCCAAATTTCTGTAATATGACGTCATTCTAGTGTTTTTGATACAGCATGACCCATATTTTCGAACTTGGCCTTAATTTCATCACTAGGCTAAATTGAAGGGAAATCTCCTGTTTACTTAGCTAACCGCAACATGAGTTATTGTCATTGACTATGTGGTTGATTTGACTCAGGTGATCGATCCCGGTCCACTATGACCCTCTTGTTTCATCTAAATCATGTGTTTTCTGGATAATTTACGAGTACTTCTGGTCGATTTTTGCTGACACTAGTCAGTCAATATTCTGGATAATTTACGAGTACTTCTGGTCCATTTTTGCTGACACTAGTCAGTCAATATTTGCTTACCCCGCAACCCTAAACGTCAAGAAGGGCAGCCATTAATACCATAAAGTATGACCTTGCCAGGGATCGAACCCGCTACCTCCTGCACCCGAAGCGGACGCTCTACCAACACACAACGAAGGCGGTACTCAATTAGTAGTTCTCTAAGCCATATTGTCTGAAAGAGCAATGCACAAGTGAAAGTTATATTAAGTTACCTAAAAACCAAGTTTAAAATGGATACAATGGAAATGAATTGAGACAATGGCTAAACTGAATAAGGAAACATCGAGATAACTAAAATAGGTAGACCAGGGTTATACCGTTCTCCGATTCACAAGGTATAATTGTGACCAATGTGAATTGTATCTGTCAAACAGAAACAACGTTTTGACCAATAAATGCAAACCGTGACGGACGGACAATTGCATAATTAGACATATAACCGGCCGGACGCCTGTTAATGCCTCCAACTATACAGACAGACAACACATACAGTATTGGTAACAGAAGACTGGTCTCGATGCGTCAAAACACGTCTGTGTTTAGGAAAAGGTTAACATGTTATAGTATTTGTAATATATGTGTTATGTAAGCCGCATCTAGTGATTTGCTGTTTAATTGAATCTCCAAAACGGGACCGTACAAGGTAAATTGACAAAAACATATTTAGACTGCATTCTAGTTAATTGTCAACAGATCAATCTAGAACTAGGTTACATATTGACGGATGTTGAGTCTTCAATTTAGCAAATGCAAATAAATTACAATGTAAGTCATACAATCGCTAGAAGCGCCTCATATATAAAAAAAATCTTGACATTGCGGTTATAACTCGTATGTATGCTGAAATTAATCTCTAATTTGAAGATTGACTTTTACTAGTTGGGTCGACATACTGACAGACAGACAAACCGAATGATGGAAAAATATATTTTCCAGCGACATATGAGAACATTCAACACAAAACGAGCCCTGTTTTAGCCTCCATTCCCAAGTAGCTGCGAGACCGTTGGTACTATTCTTTCATGGCACGTATAAACAGTAGGACGCTCTCTCTTTGGACGACTATAGCGATAGTGCTAATGTAATAACAAGTGTACATGGTATGATATGTTAATAGTCTTCCTAACCATTTACCACATAGACTAAATCTACAGCAAACAACATTAAACATGGCTAGGCTAAAATAGTGATGAAAACATTGTGGACAAAGACACACTTTGCTGATTATCATTCATCTGTTAAGGTTATTCAAAATGTGTCTAAAAGGTGAAAAGGTTAAAAGAATAATGGAAGGAAAATGGTTTTGTTAAATAGATTAAAGAAAAAAAAAATTGATTCATGTTTAAAAGCATTGTTTGAAAAGAAGAAATTGCTCATTGTCAGCAATTGCTCCGTTTCCAAAAATATTTTCAATATTCGTATGTAACTAAGTAGCTTTAACGGAAACTGTTCAACCATTTCCCGCTTACAGTCGCTTTGTGACGCATGTGTAGCAGACGGCATTTGAATACAGGAGAAATTGCTTATCGTGAATCATTTCCTCATTTTCCACAAAGGTTTCAACCATTTTCAATAATTACTGTCCATATTTTCCCCTAGATGTAAGGCAAAATTGCTCGTTATCATTCATCTGTTGCAAGTTATTCAAAGTGTGTCTGAACAGGGGAAAGAGTAAAAGAATGTCTGTAGTAAAACGTTTTAATATATTACTTATGAAAATAATTAATATGAAACGGGTTTGAAAGCATTGTGTGAAATGGAGGAATTACTCATTGTCAGCAATATCTCCATTTCCCAATATATTTTCAATATTCGATTGCTATAGTATCACGGAAAGGGTTCAGCTATCATGTAAACGAGTTAACCCTTTCCCGCTGACAGACGCCTTTCCCGCTGACAGACGCTTTTTGACGTATGTGCAGCAGACGACATTCGAAAACATCGTGACAAAAGGAGAAACTGCTTAACGTAGGCAATTTCTACTTTTGCCACAATGGTTTTAACTCCTTTCAATAATTATAATTTGATTTACAGTGATTTGCATATTTCTCTATATGTATTCTAAGTCGACTGTTGTAGACTTGTTGGGGTCACAGCACGGTCGACGTTAACTAACAACACTGACATTGAGGTCAATCATTTTTCAAAGTTGTGTTTTTCACTCATTGGAACTCTTTTGTCTCATTTATGCAAGTGGGTGGGTTTTCGTTATTCGGTCGAACCAATAAAATCATTGTAAACCAGATGGCAAACCAATCAAAACTCGACTTTCGCGGATTTATACAATTGTGCGGCTTGGTTGCAGTCGTAAGTCGATTTTTCGAAAAGCATGCTAGGAATGGGATGGGAATGGCGAAAATCCCCTATCCCTAAAATAAAATAAAATATCTATACATGAAAACATAATTATTGATCATATATTGTGGTAAAAGGATAAATTGCTCATGTTCCTTTGGCGGTAAACTTTTTATACGTGATCTGCTGTAGAGGTGTAAGACACCGACTGTATTAGGGAAAGGGTTGAGCAGAAATGTAACCTCCAACATAATTTGTTCAAGCCATATTGACTTATTGCAATGTGTGTGCCTCACATTGTGACGTTATCCGAGAGACCCAAATCGGTGCTGAAGCACAGTCTTCAACCATATTTAACCATTCCCATCATACAACACATATGAGCCGTCCCGCGAGAAAACAAACCAACATTATGGCCTCTGCGTAACCAGATCAGCCTGCACAGTCCGTGCAGACTGATCCGGGTCGACACATTCTGTCTCAGAGGTTTTAGAGGTATAGAGTAATGATTCCTGAAACAGAAGATCCGCAGAAGGCGAATCTCTTTTACTGAATATTAATTAACAACTATGGTAGAAACGTTTAAAGCAGAATGAGAAAGTGTTCATTACACTGTTTTCAAATGGACATACGTTCAATACGTCTGCGTGCGAGCAAGGGGAAATAGGCATATGGGTTAATTCATCTTTTTATGAACGCATCGTGCATTCCACTCATGGAACCGATTTGGGATGCCTTTTGTCACCAGTATAGAGTTAAACCAGACTAGGCTATCTACTGTGTGCTGCTCAACTCAATATTTCCTCCATCTTCATACTCCTAAAAGTGGCTATGGACTCATTTAAACACAAGCTGAAAAAAAAAAATGAAAATTCAGTCTTGATCTAGATTAGAAATTTGGCCGCATGGTCTCTAGTACACGATTAATTGTCCTTTTCACACCTCATTCAGATCATCAGTGTTCACAGCGAAATTGATCAAAGTTTGCTTTACATTCCACACAATAGACCCAATAAAATTGCCAAGTTATTATACAGTTCAACTAATTTGGAGGAAGAAAATTACCAACCCGAATACAAATTTAATCCCGACTGGCCGTGCTCTAAGGACATACACGATAGGGCGAATTGTAGATCCATATAAACACGTTCCTCTGTGCATTAACCTGTGCATTTACTCACAAAAGCTTTTAAGAAACAAATTGTGTCCATTTGGATCAGAGAGTTTGCTGAGGCTAGTCTTTATTTACAGTTCTACTCTATATGTTGAGGATTGACTGTCCTGAGGCAAGTCTTTATTTATAGTTCTCATCTATACGTTGAGGATTGACTGTCCTCAGACCAATTTTATTTACAGTTCTCACCTATACGTTAAGGATTGTCTGTCCTGAGGCCAATTTTTATTTACAGTTCTCATCTATACGTTAAGGATTGACTGTCCTGAGGTCAATTTTTATTTACAGTTCCCATCTATACATTTCGGATTGCCTGTCCTGAGAACACTCTTTATTTACAATTTTCATCTATACGTTACGGTTGGACTTTCCTGAGGCAAGTCTTTATTTACAATTATAATATATACTTTAAGGATTGACCGTCCTGAGGCCAGTCTTTATTTGCAGAGAATCTATATGCTAATGATTGACTGTTCTGGTGCCAGTATTTATTTACAGTTCTCATCTATACGTTAAGGATTAACTGCCATGAGGCTAGTCTTTATTTACGCTATTGACCGCCCTGAGGCTAGTCTTTATTTACAGTTCTCATCTATATGTTAAGGATTGACTGTCTTGAGGCCACTCTTTATTTACAGTTCTAAGCTATACGTTAGGATTTACTGTCTTGAGGCTAGTCTATATTTACAGTTTCCCATCTCTTTACGTTAAGGACTGACTGTCCTGATGTTTTATTTACAGTTCTCATATTTAGGTTTAAGATTGACTGTCCTAAGTCTAGTCTTTATTTACAGTTCTTATATATAAGTTAAGGATTGACTGTCCTGAGGCTAGTCTTTATTTATTGTCCTCATCTATACATTTAGGAGTGACTGTCCTGAAGCCAGTCTTAATTTACAGTTCTCATATATACGTTAAGGATTGACTGTCCTGAGGCAAGTCTTTATTTACAGTTATCATCTATACGTCTTGGATTGACTGTCCTAATGCCACTCTTCATTTACTGTTCTCATCCATACGTCTTGGATTGACTGTCCTGAGGCCAGTCTTTATTTACAGTTATTATCTATACGTTAAGGATTGTCTGTCCTGAGGCCAGTCTTTATTTACAGTTCGCAAATCATATTGCATAACCAGGTTCATCATTGCCTCCTTGTTTAGTTCACCTTAACATTCAGTTTTCTGTAGGTGTTCAAGTTTAGCAATTTTTTATCACCCCGAGTCTGCCATCAGATGTTTATGCAAACAATGATAAATATCTATAGATGAAAATAAACTTATCAAATTATCTTGGCAAAATGAAAAGTGATTCATTATTACCAATTTTACCTTTTGCTACACTGTTCCAATAGTCATCTGCTGCAGTTGCGTCGAAATACGTATGCAAGTGGAAAAGGGTGTTCAGAGTACATGTAGTAAGGTGTAGTATATAATTGAGAGCAGATGTTGGCAGTGTCCTCTTAACTCTTTCTAGCATACAGACTCTTATTGGTGCCTCTGCAGTAGACGACTCTAACAGTCAAGTTTGAAAACATTGTGGCAAAAGAATAAATTGTTTATCATGAGCAATTTCTTCTTTTGCCACAAGGTTTTGAACTCTATTCAATACTTATACTCTTTTTTTTCAAAGTTGTCTGCTGCAGATGTGTTGTAATAACCAGCTTGCTAATGACTGGAAATTGTTGAAGACTTAAACCCTAATAAATCAATTGGTAGAATTTATTATTCACAAATTCAGGTTTCAAGTTTATTTAGAAATAATTTTAGAAAATCAGCTACATTGTACTTTCATGACAATAAAAATACCAAGCTAGAACTGCTAAAACTAATCAAAGTCGATATTTCTAGAATTGTCTAAATGATCATGAAATAAAAAAAAAAACACATTAAATTCTCGTAAATTAGCCAATACATTTCTACTTTGCTAACATTGTAGTAGATTTTAGGAAAAATACACTATTGCTAATCTATACATGTATAGGGATTTCCATGTTATTTTTCTACCGTATTTCAGAAATTCCTAAATAGGTGCAGCTTTAGTAAAATGTGTTACTTATTTAGTTTCCGAAATCATGCACCAAATGACAAGTACAGAATGGTATTGAACTTTCTGTGTGTGTGTGTGAGGATAGCCTAAGTTAGAAAGTGCCATTCTAATTGGGTCTTCTACTAAGATGTAAATGGACCTTTCTATTAAAATTAAGAAAAAAGCCTAAGATTAAAATCTTCTATGACATTTATAAACCTACGAAATGAGTTGAATTATACCAACTTTAACAATTTGACCTGTATTGCATTTCAATTTATAAAGAGACATTGAAGCTAACTTTCTGTCGCACTTTATGTTGTTGTTGTTGTTGTTGTTGTTGTTGTTGTTTTTTGTAACCGTGTAACTGACAACAAAACATTAACCTTTATGTGACAAAATAACCTTATAAGTATCACTTAAGAAATGAATCACACAATATCCTCAAGATATCGTTCTCTCAACCCTTTACAAAAAGTATATGTTTTAAAGGGCAAATGTTTGGTGTTTTTCGCAGATTTCAACAATTTTTCAGTTATATCACGGCGATTCCTGAGTAAGTTACCAGTACTACTGGTCCTATTATCCTGACACCAGCCAGTCAGTCATTCCTACAGACGAAAACCTTCAGTCTGGTTTATAAAATAATCCAACTTTCCATTTGTTTTTTTGAAACAAATTCCTTTGTAGTCTGTAGTCCATCTCCTCACAGTCACAAAGATTGTTCGTGCCTGCCGTTGTTATTTGTTAATCAAAGCACTGAAAGTACTGTCGGCCTGAGGGCTGCAGGAAGGTTTGAGAAGAAGGGGAAAATGAGAAAGGAAATAACAATTGCAGTTCAGATAGATTTAGTCAAGGTACATTTCAGAGAAACTATTTTGAAATCCGGCTGGGCCAGTGGTTTCTGACAAGAAGAATTTAATAGTCTTTCTTTGTGTTGCCATGGCAATAAGTTGTGCACTGAATGAAAATTATGTGAACAACTTTAAAAGTGGGGCCATGTAAGGAACATCCATGCCAAGTTTCACATTTGCAGCTTGTCTTCTCACAGTCACATAGGTTGTTCGTGCCCTGTCGTGCACACAGGGATATGGTCTGCAACGATCATTACGGAAACCTGCATCTAGACTAGAATCACCTTACTTATTATCAGCAGAATACATTCTGAACTGAGCACTGTTTCCCCAGATAATTCTAAGTCCGAATGATACAGACTGCGAGTCCTCATCACTGGCCTGAACCGCTACAATTTCATAATTCACCACGAGGTTGTCTGGACTGAATATGCAAGGGGTAAGCTTCAGGGAGATGCCCTCATCACTGGCCTGAACCGCTATAATCTCATAGTTCACCACGAGGATGTCTGGAATGCAGACAAGAGGGTTGAGCTCCAGGGAGTTGTCCACATTGACTTGAATAAAGTAGGTAAATTTTAGATTTGAGAATATCTAACTTTCTTAACTTCTTTTTGTATGTTATATTATTTTTGTCATCTGCTTTGAACCCAAGCAAACCTTCTTTCTGAAATTTGACAAATGTCAATCAGACAAGCATCATTCGCCATCCATCAATGGGCTAAGAGTCTATACAACACATTTTGACGCACCTTCAGCAGACGACTTTTGAAAACATTGTGGCAAAAGAAGAAATTGCTTTTGCCACAAAGTTTTGGTATGACTTGGTATGGACATGCGTATTGTTCCTAGAAACATGTGTACCAAGTTTCATTTGAAACTGTAGAACGGTTTTTGAGTTATGGGGTAAGGTTAAAGACGCAGAAGAAGAAGACGATCCCAAGGCTATCACAGTTACCTGACATTTTTTCTTCGAAAAACAGATAAGCAAATAATGTAAATATATTTTTGATATGGATGTTTATTTAACAATCAACATGGCTTGAAGGAAACAGGTAGAGGGTCATCCAAGGAACTTTTCTACAAAATTATTTGAAAATCCTCAAGACACTTTCGGAGGAGAAGATATATAAAGTGTTCACAATAGCCATATAAGGCAAAACAGCATCAACCCATGTTTTTCCACCAATCAATTTACCTTGAAAGAATCTGATACAGTGTCGTCTAAGGAACATTTCTACACTTTTTTAAAAAATAAATCTGCCATCCAGTTTAGGTTATGCTAGGCAAATTTCTCTTTTTGTCACAATGTTTTTAACTCTATTCAATAACTTAATTTTCATTTCGGGAAGTATTTCATAATTTTGCCTGGATGTACTCCAAGAAATCTCCTGCAGAATAGTCAAATACGGTAAGAGCAATACCTACCTCAAGGGGGATCCTGCTCCAAAACTTCACCGATTATGCCGATACTGCCCTCAGAAGAATCAGTCATATCGCCACGACGGCTAACCAAGTCTCTTACACTCTTTGTAAGTGGGAAAGAATTAAGTATAAATAACAGCATGATCAAACAACAGAGGTCCAGATAAGGAGGGGTATTCAGTTCTTTTTCCAACAATTTCTCTTATTATTAAAGAAAACTCTATGTTGTGGGTACTCAAAAGAATCGTCTCACTGAGACGATTCTTTTGAGTGCCCACAACATAGGTTTAGAGGGTCAAATAACGATTTTAGAACATGCAAAACGCCCCTTATCTAGAGCTTTGAAACAATGCATATACATGTATATGTAAGAGAACAGTAGAAAGCAGCAATCATTGATACAGGAGGTCCAAAAGGCTAGTTTCGCTCCACTGTCATTAGGCAAAATTAAATCACTCTTGTCATTTAATGCAAAACTGTATGCTCTACATTCCTGGTGGATCTGAAGGCATTATAATGTCAGAGTATCGTTAGAGAGGGAGAAATAACAATTCATGAAAGTATTGTAGGAAATTGAGATGACGCTATTTATGAGCAAATGCTCCATTTCCAACATTAGCCGAGCCCTGGTAGCTCAGTCGGTAGCGGGCTGGCAATCCAGGGGTTGTGAGTTCGAACCCAATCTCCGCTAACATTCTTTTCAACGATTGACAAACGTCAATGTGACAAACGTCATTCGTCTTCCACCAATGGGCTATCAGTTTATGTGGAAAAGTAGCCAGTTGCTTGGAAAGAATGTTGTATGAAGTACTGGTGTAAGAAAGCCAAGACACATATGAGTAGGCGAACTAGCAGCCGTGATATGACTGAAAAATTGTTGAAAACGGCGTTAAACCCCAATCAATCAATCAATCCATTTCCAACAATATTTCTAATCCATAAAAATAGTGTGGGAAAAGTAGATTGAAATGACTTTCCTTCCATCAGTCACTCATAAATTGAAAACAGTATTCTTCATTTCATATTCAGAGCGGACGAATTATGAAAGCATTGACGAAAAAGGATTGATTATTTGGTGCTTTACGCGGCTTTCAACACTTTTTCTGTTATATCACGGCGTTTGCTCGGTCATTATCATCATCAATCTTTATTTTCTCCTATTCAGAAGATTTCATTATATGATACAAATAATACAATGAATTAATGGGGTTTTAAGGTCATTTTGAGCGCTTAATAATTGAATATCTGTTAAAGATGAAATAATAAAATTGAACAATAAACAACGAGACTATCAGAAAAAACGATCAAACATGATGTATGCAATACTTAACATCAATATAAAACAGCATGTAAGCCAGTGTAAAATAGGATATAGGAAAACACCCAAACATGACTATGTAATACTTAACACAAAGATAAACAATATCTGAGAAAGTGTAAAAAAGGATCAGAAAGAGTAATGAATATGCAAAAGCACAATTTTGAAATACTCATATCTTATAAAAAATATTAATTTCCCTAAGAAAATCAAATAAAAGTTCAGGTTTGACAGACTCGCGAAATCAGCACACTCAAGAAGAATGTGCTGTACTGAAAGTTGAGTAAAACATGGAATACATTTAGGAGCTTCCTCTCTTTTCAGTAAGTATGCATACGTTAACCACGTGTGCCCAATGCGTAAACGGGTGAGAACAATTTCTTCACGACGAAAGGATCTCAGAGCCGGCAGCCACTCACAAAGCACAGGCTTAACTGAGTGGAGTTTGTTATTAACTTGATCATTCCAGTCACTTTGCCAATAATCGTGATTATAACTTGTCCATATCGCATGTAAAAACAACGCAACATGTTTGTAAAAGGTATCAAAGTTTCCGTGTACTTCTTTGTCTAAGATCGGGTTCAAAACAAACAAAGCATCAACATAATCGTTGTTATTCAATGATAATAATAAAATGAAAATGTGTTTTACCAAAGTTCAATATAATTCTGTTTTGAAACAAGACAGTTGAAGAGAACTATGAAAGGTAACAACTTACTGTTGGTTGGTGAATACACTCGTATACAGCAGTATCTACAAATCACTCGCTGTTGGTTGGAGAATACACTCTTATACAGCAGTATCTACAAATCACTCGCTGTTGGTCGGTGAATACACTCTTATACAGCAGTATCTACAAATCACTCGCTGTTGGTTGGTGAATACACTCTTATACAGCAGTATCTACAAATCACTCGCTGTTGGTTGGTGAATACACTCTTATACAGCAGTATCTACAAATCACTCGCTGTTGGTTGGTGAATACACTCTTATACAGTAGTATCTACAAATCACTCGATGTTGGTTGGTGAATACACTCTTATACAGCAGTATCTACAAAACACTCGCTGTTGGTTGGTGAATACACTCTTATACAGCAGTATCTACAAAACACTCGCTGTTGGTTGGTGAATACACTCTTATACAGCAGTATCTACAAATCACTCGCTGTTGGTTGGTGAATACACTCTTATACAGCAGTATCTACAAATCACTCGCTGTTTGTTGGTGAATACACTCTTATACAGCAGTATCTACAAATCACTGGCTTCGGTTCCTGCAGCAGTAGCGGACGTCAACGATACTCTCTCTACTTGGTCACACCTGACGACCTTTATACTCGAGCTTCATGCACGTACACATGCATGAGCGTTCACTCAATTGGCTGATAATGGATTGTTTATTTGTATGTCATTCCTTATATATACATATACGGAATGCGGTGTCTCAATCATTTGCTGCTATACCTACACAGTACACGATTGCACACTTAATCAAGAAAGGTTCCGTCAAACTTGTTTTAATATCGCTACATCTACATCGTGTACACTGAAGACAATTGGTATAAGCCGTATATATATAAATATATATATGCATTTAGTTGAGCGATGGAAAAGCAAGCTTGCAAAAATAAAAATAGTATGGGGAAAGTAAAATTAGAATGTCTCTCCATCGATCAGTCACTGATAAATTAAAAACATAATTCTTCATTGCATATACAGAGCGGACGAAATTATTAAAGTATTGTCGAAAAAGGATAGATCGATTGATTGTTTGGTGCTTTACGCCGCTTTCAACACATTTCTAGTTA
Organism: Serripes groenlandicus; assembly: GCA_031761405.1. Taxonomy (NCBI): domain Eukaryota; kingdom Metazoa; phylum Mollusca; class Bivalvia; order Cardiida; family Cardiidae; genus Serripes; species Serripes groenlandicus. The sequence continues at coordinate 98,535,931 of JASEVX010000002.1, forward strand.
TATCACACCGTTTCCTGGGTATGTTACCAGTACTACTGGTCCATTTATCCTGACACCAGGCATGCAGTCGTAATGCTAACCCCGTAATCATGAGCGCCAAGGAGGACAGCCATTACTACCATTATTAGTCGCCGGGCAGAAGCCCGCGACTTCTATTTTAATAGCTTTTCGGAAATGACATGGGAGGAAAATTTATTATTCGAAAAAAAAAAAAGATTTAAATGTCTTGAACATATTACAATTGCGTTTGTTTAAAAACACTAAGTTATGACACATCTAAAATGAAATAAATATTCCGATGTTTTAAGTATTTGCAGTTTCTTTATTTTGACTCGCATTTATGTGTTTTTTGTTTTATTTACGAAGACAAAACAGACCCTATTAGACTTGCAGCAGACTGTTATGTGTCAATATCGAGATACAAATAGCAATTTTAACTTACTGAATGTTATTTTCATGTTCAAAGAGATGTCTTGATTTGTGAAGAATGCATTTAAAAATGTTTAACCATGTATATCTTAAATATGAACTGTTTCTAAGCTAAATATGTTGACTACCTAATACCGACTGCGTAGATAAATCTCCTTTGCAGAGAGCCGTTCTTTATACTCACTTACAAATACTTAATTATAGGTGATTTAAAATGTTTATTTGATTCAAAACGAATGAAGAAAAGAACAAACTGAGATTAAACTGGTTTTAATATAAAAAGTAATTACTTTGAATGAACACTCTCTCTCTCTGCCTATAAAGAGAGTGTAAAGAACGACAACTGTGCGAAAAAGAAACGAATCGGGTCTTTCGTACAAAATGATTTCGTCCTTGACAATTTTAAATGTGTCATTAGATTCACTAGACGCGTTTTGCTTGCGATCTGGATATTGTTATGCATCATTGACACAAGGGCGCTCATCATTATATAATTTTTTAAACATGAGTAGACTAATGATTGGCAAGATTACTCATTTCCTGTTTATGATCAATAATTAGTTGGCTGTGTGTATGTTCAACCTACCGTTAAGGCTTAGAATGGAGATTGATCATAAACAATGAAAGGCTTCAATTATATTTCAATGAGGGACATTCACTTCGTTGACAAAAAAATGCAAGTTATGAAACATTTTCACTTCACCCCACCCCTGATGTTCCAATATTCCCCTCAGTTGATAACTGTCTTGTCAACTACTATAATGTAAGTGTTATGCATAAATGCAGTATGGATTTCCGGCGACATTGATGCGTTGCATCAACTTTCTCTTGTTAAAGTATTTTGGTATGACCTGTAAAAGAACAAAGTACTTACTTTGGGTCTAAAGATAGTTCCCCCAAAATATCGTAAGTAAGGGTCATAGGTGGACGAGTATTTCCCGCGAAATCGTCCGAAAAGCCAAGCAAAAAGTTTTTTAAAGAAAGCCACGTGATTACTCACGAAACGAAGGGACAATATATTAACCCTTTTCCGTTTGTTGACGCCTCTGCAGCAGCATACTTCAAAATCATTGTGGCAAAAGGGTAAATTGTTCATATTGAGTAACTTTTCCTTGGCCATAATGTTTACATGTCTATTCAATATCTAATTTATTTTAGAGAGCTGGCAGATTTGTTTTAAGTGTTTAAAAGCCTGGGCAGGAGAACATTTGACTGAAATTTCAGAAATTTAATAACACATGAATTCAATGTTAAATATTTTTGGACGGTGGTACGAATGGATCAACAGTGTGTCGAGTGAACACCTACTTGATAATATACATGTTTTAGCGGATTAGGGGCGCCTTTGTTAAGGCTAAATGATAGATTACTTTGGAAAATATTGTATGAAAATGAGAAATTATATTTATATATAATAAACTTATAAAATAGGGTAAATAATGAGGACTTCTTTATTTTGTATTTGTTTTACGCAGGTTTCAACATTATTTCGATTATATCATGACGTCAGTAAACTTATTCGCTATCCCTTGGTTAATTAACCAGTACTAGTCTGGGAAATGTGCCTTGCCCAGAGACACTCCACAATGACCGCTGCGATCGACTGCGGAACGAACCTAACCCGGGTTCCAAATCCCCAACGCTAACCACTCGGAAGGAAACTTTGGAGATATCGGACGAAATGCACTGGTATCGATGGTCTATAACACAGTTTATATCATTAAATGGTAAATGATCAGGGGCGTAGCTTGGCAATAATCAATGTGTAGGCCGTCTCGTGAGAAAATCAACATTGTGGACTCTGCGTGAAGTATCGACCCGGATCAGCCTAAGCATGCATCACAGGCCTACCCGGATAGACACTTTTCGCCTCCTGTGGATTTTCTGTTTGAGGAATCACTACTCTATTTATTCCCCCCCCCCCCCCTTAGACGGAATGTGTCGGCCGGATCAGTCAGCGCGGACAGCGCAGGCCGATCTGGTCGATACATTACGCTGATGTGTATCGCTGCATTTTGGGGCATTTTTAGAAAAAATGTGTAAGCATGTGCCTACAGTGCCTAAAGGGAGCTACGCCCCTGATGACCTTCAATGTCTTTCAGACGACTACTGAGTTTGAACTCATAATTAAGAAGTTGTTCTACGGACACCCTTGTAACGTTTTCATAACACATACATTCAATGTTCAATACTTTTGGACAAACGGCTTTGCCAAATCTGCAACAAACGACATAAGAAACAAGTTTTATCGGGTCAAAGTTTACGCCGTTTTAAACATTATTTCAGTTATATCACGGCGACAGTTCACTTATTCACGATCCATGGTAAACAAACCAGTACTAGTCTAGGAAATGTGCCTTGCCCGAGGACACTCCATAATGACCGTCGTGCCGCGACTGGACTCGGGATGTCTCGCCCTTCTCGGAAAACCGCATATTAAATGTTAACCAAGGTTTAGTTACCTGACCAAAGTTAAGGTAACCAAGTCCAAGTTCTGGCCAACGATCACCTTGGTCATTTTGCCTATTGAATAATGTCCCATGCCCCAACAATACACCTGGCAACGTTTCAGAAACATTCGACCAAGGGTTGTTGAGTAATCGAGTAATTGAACAATTGGGCGCCGCCGTCGCCGGAAAAGTGACTGCTATGTCTCACTCCACATTTGTGAAACAAAACTGTTGGAAAAGAGGACTTGAACAAAATTATGAATAACTTCCTTTCCTACAATGTTTAACCCTTCCTCTCCCAATGAATCTGGGTGACTTATTACTTACATTAATTATGAACTTCATTTAAGTTTTTATAATATAGCCTTTTCTGTTGAAAAACAGACTAAGTTTTCTTCATTTTTCAAACAAAATGTTTATATATATTTATTCGAATAAAAATAGTTTTTAGTTTTTATTGAATATAAAAAGAGATTGATCATCTTTATCTGCAGGTTTCAATGTTAAGTTTGTTTTTACCTTATTTTAGTTTGATATAGTTAGTGTACATTGCCCTGTTTCGTAGACGGACCTAAATCGTGTCTGCGCCTGTAATCGGAAATATACCGGTTACGCAATTACTTGGTTACGAAGTTATTGATTCAGTCCAGTAAAAAGCAGCTGCTTGAAACAAAATGGAAGAAAGAAAGTCTTTTAGATTTTAGATGTGAAAAACAGTAAAATTGAACTGAATTCTCGTTTTCTGATCTCTTATGATGTGTTCGTACGGGTAACCTATAGGCCTGCTTCACACGTTTTTAATAAATAGCTTTTCTTGTTGCTTAAGGTCAATATCCAAATGTATCCGTGTTACCATGACTGACATCATTTCGAACCAACTATCAAAGCGTTAAAGCTATGACCTTAGGCAATGATTCATATATGTGAACGAAAGTTTACGCCCCTTTTAATTGTATTTTAGTTTCCCGTATAAATAATACTCAAATAAGTGCATTTGTCGTCATTCAAAACCCGCATCCCAGAGCGACCATGATATCTGTCGTCATTCAAAACCCGCATCCCAGAGTGACCATGAGATCTGTCGTCATTCAAAACCCGCATCCCAGAGTGACCATGAGATCTGTCGTCATTCAAAACCCGCATCCCAGAGTGACCATGAGATATGTCGTCATTCAAAACCCGCATCCCAGAGTGACCATGAGATCTGTCGTCATTCAAAACCCGCATCCCAGAGTGACCATGAGATCTGTCGTCATTCAAAACCCGCATCCCAGAGTGACCATGATATCTGTCGTCATTAAATATCCGCATCTAAGAGCAACCATGATATACTACATGTATAAAGTAATTACGGAAAAGAGCTGTGTTAAAAGAAAAAATTGCTATTTTTTTTCTTCAGAGGCATCAGAAAGCGTCTATATGAGAAAAGGGGATTCTCCTTCACGCATTAACATGTACGCATTATAGCGAGCCATTTTAGCTGACTGTCTACGTTAAACACTTTACCCAAATAGATCCTTATCAGGTCCCAACAGGACGTGTCGGTTATCCTTTTCCCACAAACAACTAATCTGCAGCAGACTAATATAAAAACTCATTTAATCAAGATCTGGAAATTCTGTAGAAATGAAGGTATATTTACTAAAACAAAGTTGAAAACATAGTGGCAGAAGGAGACATTTCTCGTTTTGAGCAATTTCTCCTTTTGTCATAATGTTTTCAAAAATCGACTTCTGTAGATGCGTCAAAATGCGTGTATAGGTGGGAAAAGGTTAAACAGGACACTACCCCATAGAATATAACAACCATTCCTTATCAGAGATACATCAAGGTTTGAGTTTGAACCCCAGCTCGGCCAACTTTCTTTTCGACGTATGTAAACAAAAGTCAATACGACAATCGTCATTCGTTTTTCATCAATTTGGTGGGCATCAGTCTATGTGGAAAAGGAGCCAGTTGCCTTTAAATACTGTTGTATGAAGCAACGGTGTGAGACAGCTAGGAAAATCATGAGTATGCTATTTAGAGGGAGACGAATAGCGTTAGTCACTGTGACTTTTATCAATCATCGGAAGAAATCAATGGTCGAGCACGATGTTCGAACTCACCACCCATGACTGATAGCCCTTGTCTTAACAGACATCGCGACTTCAGAATGGTAGGTCTGGATTCGACCCCTCGTTCTCAAGACGGTGCAAAATGGTAGCAACGGTTTTCAATCCTGGTGCTAAGTGTTTCGGAAAAAGCATTAGGAATGAGTGATCGACATGAGAATTAACTTACTGATATTGCTGGTAATTCAATAAACGTTTGAGACTCCTGTAGACCAAGATGAGTGTGTACATTTGCTAAGTTTAATTTTCGTCAATACTCTATGTGTCTCTGTGTCCGTCTGTCTGTGTCTCTATGTATGTCTGTCTGTGTCTCTATGTATGTCTGTCTGTTTGTCTGTCTGTCTGTCTGTGTCTCTGTATGTCTGTGTTTCTGTGTCTTTGTCTGTCTGTCTGTATGTCTTTCTGTCTATCTGTCTAGATTTGTTTCATGTTAGAAAGGGTTAAAACGTATCGATGTACTTACTTAAGATGTAGTCCGCTTACTTTAGGTGTAGTCTGCTAGATTTGTTTCCTGTGAGAAAGGGTTAATCATACATTACACTTCAGGATGTGATTGAGTAGTAAGAGAGATATTGTGAGGGAGAAGACCCGTTTACTGGCCCTTATCTAGTCCTCTTAATGCATTTAAAAAGAAACATGCAGACTGATCCGGGCCGACACTTTCCGTCTCATGGGGATAGAGGTATAGAGCAATGATTCCTGAAACAGAAAATCCACAGGAGGCGAAAAGTATCTATCCGATAAGCCTGCGAGGCATGCTTAGGCTGATCTGGGTCGGTATATTACGGAGAGTCCGTAATGCTGGTTTTCTCGACGGCTCATATCTATATTGTGTTTTTCTTTCAATCACGTATAAAACATTTCGAACTTGGTGGAAGGCACTGGGTGCAGAGGTAAAGCGTCGGCCTCTCGTTCCAAAGGTCCCGGGATCGAGTCCTGTGATGAGCGGTTTCTGACTTCGGGATTTTTCCACACAAACCGCGAGAGTACTGGTTAAGTAGCCAGAAAGCGAAACCTCGATCGTGATTAATATAAGCTAGTTAAGCTAGAAAACCACTACAAGTTTACATATTTTATCCAGAAATCTGTTGTTACATAATGTATAACTAACACTTCAAAAACCACACAAGAGGATGGATGGTTAGTTTTCCTAAAATTCATTAAGTGTTCGACGTACGAAGTCAGTCAAGAGTCAGCATCCGGATTTCTTAAAATTGACGACGAGAGTCCCCCGTCACTAGAAAATATCCCTTGAGTGAATATATATTTATGTAAACATCCGTCGCATGTAGGGTCGACGTACACGTTTTGTTCGAGGCTATTCAAACGTGAATCACGTAGGGGGTCTATACTCTATATTTGAGGCTATTCAAACGTGTATCACGTAGGGGGTCTATACTCTATATTTGAGGCTATTCAAACGTGTATCACGTAGGGGGTCTATACTCTATATTTGAGGCTATTCAAACGTGTATCACGTAGAGAGTCTATACTCTATATTTGAGGCTATTCAAACGTGTATCACGTAGGGGGTCTATACTCTATATTTTAGGCTATTCAAACGTGTATCACGTAGGGGTCTATCACGTTCGGGGTCTATCCTCTATATTTGGGGCGATTCAAACAAGTGTCAAAATCCTTGTACAATGTATTATATAATGAGCATAGTGTTACTATCCTTTATATTCATTTGTCATCTGTTTTGCATTTTAAAAATAAAATGATCAAGAAAATGCAGCAATGGAAGAAATGTTATTAAAAAAGACGACAATATCACGGTCAATAATGTGATTTGAACCCTTTCCAACATATTACAAATCTGCCACAGAACCCTTCGAAAATACCAACGCAATAATATGGGAATTTTTTATAATAGAAAGTATAATTATTTACTAGAGTTTAAAATGAGTATGAGCGAGTTCTCTTTTTGCCACCATGTTTTCAAAGGTCGTTTACTGCATATACGTTAACATACATCCGTATACGGGAAAGGGTTAAGATATTTATTTATTTGCTGCTTGTTTCAAAGTAACACTATGTAGAAAATGTTCAAGGTATTGAAGTGGACAGAGTTTGTTCATACAAACAGACTCAACAGAAACCTTCAGTCGCCATATCTACATAACTTAAATTTAGATACACACGTACAACAACATCTAAATAACTTAAACTTAGATACATACTCTGTCTTAACATATTTACACATACATCAACATCTTAATAACTTAAACTTAGATACCCACCCTGTCTTAATACCTTCACACATACAACAGCATATAAATAACTTAAACTTAGATACATACTCTGTCTTAACATATTTACACATACATCAACATCTTAATAACTTAAACTTAGATACACAGCATATAAATAACTTAAACTTAGATACATACTTTGTCTTAACATATTCACACCTACGCCAACATCTAAATAACTTAAACATAGATACACATATTCTGTCTTAGTTAACATCTTCACACATACATCAACATCTAAATATCTTAAAGTTAGATACACACTCTGTCATGACATATTCACACATACATCACCATCTGAATAACTTAAACTTAGATACATACTTACATATTCACACCTACACCAACATCTAAATAACTTAACAACTAAATTATTTTGCAAAATTATGGAAAATCACTTAAAATTGAAATCACAATTATTGAATAGATTTGAAATATCATCGTAAAGGGAGTAATTTCGCGTAATAAGCAAATTTTGCTTTCGTCAAAATGTTTTCAAAAGTCGTCTGCCACAGATGCATCAATATGTTTCTGCATCTTTGAAGGAGATAAAGGTATACACATATCTGCTGAAGACTTTTGCCACGTATCCCCCTTTTTCTGTGCCAAACCAAAATGTTTATAGAAAAAACCCTCTTGTTGGTTTTCCGTAGCCCACTCAACGTGAACACTTCTCTCTGAGACGAACACGAAAGGGGAGGAAAATTGCATATCGATGGTATTTCAACATGGACGGGCTAAAAATTGTTCTAGTTTTTGTGAGTATTTATTTATCTATTGTGATATATCTAATTGTATATGTATCTATATATTCATATATATTTTAATCTATATAATCATGATTTTTTAATTCATTTATTTATTCATTTGTTCATGTTTCTTTTTTTTATTTCTTTTTTTATTAATTTATTAAATTGGTTATTCATTTATTATTTATTATTTATTTATATTTATTTAGATGTGTATTTTATCCGTTTGGTTGATATTGTTTCAAAGTTGTTTTCGGTTCTATTCCTCTGTCGACATTGTTCAGATGCTGACCTCCATACAACGATGTATATTCCCATGACATACACTCTTTTTTAATCAACATTAAACTGTTCTTCGTTTCGTTATATATCTCAACATTTCAATCTTCATGAAAACGAGTTACGAATTGGGGGTAACTATTACATACTATAGACTAAATATATAAACTATATCTCAATATATTATAAATTTACGTACTTTTTCTTTAGATATGAATCAGGTTAATTATGTCAAGAAATACATGCCTTAACCCTTTCCCTCATACGACAATTCTGCAGCAGACGAACGTATTTTATCAAAACGTAGAAAAATCTCCATAATTGAATGGATAACCTATGACAAACAGTGGAAAACATTGTGGCAAAAGGAGAAATTGCACGTTTTGTGCAATTTCTTTTTTTGTCGCTATGTTTTCAAAAAGCCGTCTGCTGTAGAGGCGTCAGAAAGCGTCTATATGAGGGAAAGGGTTAAATGAAATCAAAGTGTGTTGTGAAATTTCAGATATAAAACGCAAATATTGTCCATCACATCCCGCATATAAATAAGGTTTTGTAAGTGGACAGGTGTTATAGGCCTATGGTGTTGAGCAGTGAATGCTGCCAAGAGTTAACCCTTTCCCTCATACGACAATTCTACAGCAGACGACCTTGAACTTATTTCGTCAAAATATAGAAAATCTCCATAATTGAATGGATAACCTATGACAAAAAGTGGAAAACATTGTGGCAAAAGGAGAAATTGCACGTTTTGTGCAATTTCTTCTTTTGTCACTATGTTTTCAAAAAGCCGTCTGCTGCAGAGGCGTCAGAAAGCGTCTATATGAGGGAAAGAGTTAAACAATACACAATGCATTTCAATCAACGTCCAGTTAGGGTAGCACCGGTACTGATCAAAGTCTACCGAATATACAGTCGTTCTAATCCCTACCTTCGGAACTGAGCAACGAGCGATTGTACATATTAGCCTGTACAATCCTTCAGTCTGATCAGGATCTGTCTTTGTTAAGGCTTCTTGAACTCCTCTCAAGAAGGGTTTAACATAAGACTGAGTTTAAGAGGATGCAATTTGATCTTAAATAATTCTCTCATATATAACAATACAGCAACAAACTTCGTTTGAAATGTCTAAAATGAAAATTAAATATCTTTTAATTAAAGTATAGAAATTCAAACATACGACATATTCGTGCGCTATAATCTTGGTCTACAATCAGACGACACATTTGTGCTCTATGATCTTGGCCTATATCCAGACGACATATTCGTGCCTATAATCATGGTCTACAATCGGACGGCACATTCGTGCTCTATAATCTTGGCCTATATACAGACGACATATTTGTGCTCTATAATCTTGGTCTATAATCAGACAACATATTCGTGCTCTATAATCTTGGTCTATAATCAGACGACATATTCGTGCTCTATAATCTTGGTCTATAATCAGACAACATATTCGTGCTCTATAATCTTGGTCTATAATCAGACGACATATTCGTGCTCTATAATCTTGGTCTATAATCAGAAAACATATTCGTGCTCTATAATCTTGGTCTATAATCAGACGACATATTCGTGCTCTATAATATTGGTCTACAAACAGACGGCACATTCGTGCTCTATAATCTTGGTCTATAATCAGACAACACATTCGTGCTCTATAATCTTGGTCTACAATCAGACGACATATTCGTGCTCTATAATCATGGTCTACAAACAGACGACATATTCGTGCTCTATAATCTTGGTCTATAAGCAGACAACATATTCGTGCTCTATAATCTTGGTCTATAATCAGACAACACACTCGTGCTCTATAATCTTGGTCTACAATCAGACGACATATTCGTGCTCTATAATCTTGGTCTACAATCAGACGACATATTCGTGCTCTATAATCTTGGTATATAATCAGACAACACATACGTGTTCTATAATCTTGGTCTACAATCAGACGACATATTCGTGCTCTATAATCTTGGTCTATAACCAGACGACACATACGTGTTCTATAATCTTGGTCTACAATCAGACGACATATTCGTGCTCTATAATCTTGGTCTACAAACAGACGACATATTCATGTTCTATAATCTTGGTCTATGATCAGACGACACATTCGTGTTCTATAATTTTGGGCTATCATCAGACGACACATTCGTGCTGTATAATCTTGGTCTATAAACAGACGACATATTCGTGCTCTATAATCTTGATCTACAATCAGACGACACATTCGTGTTCTATAATCTTGGGCTATCATCAGACGACACATTCGTGCTGTATAATCTTGGTCTATAAACAGACGACATATTCGTGCTCTATAATCTTGATCTACAATCAGACGACACATTCGTGTTCTATAATCTTGGGCTATCATCAGACGACACATTCGTGCTCTATAATCTTGGGCTATCATCAGACGACACATTCGTGCGCTATTATCTTGGTCTATCATCAGACGACACATTCGTGCTCTATAATCTTAGTTTATGATCAGACGACACATTCGTGTTCTATAATCTTGGGCTATCATCAGACGACACATTCGTGCTCTATAATCTTGGTCTATAAACAGACGACATATTCGTGCTCTATAATCTTGATCTACAATCAGACGACACATTCGTGTTCTATAATCTTGGGCTATCATCAGACGACACATTCGTGTTCTATAATCTTGGGCTATCATCAGACGACACATTCGTGCTCTATAATCTTGGGCTATCATCAGACGACACATTCGTGCGCTATAATCTTGAACTACGATCGGACGACACATTCGTGTTCTATAATCCTGATCTATGATCAGACGACACATTCGTGCTCTATAATCTTGGTCTATAAACAGACGACATGTTCGTGCTCATGATCTTGTTCTACACTCAGACGACATATTCGTGCTCTATAATCTTGGTCTTCGATCAAACAACATATTATACCAAGATTATAGAGCGCGAATATGTCGTTTGATCGAAGACCAAGATTATAGAGCACGAATATGTCGTCTGAGTGTAGAACAAGATCATGAGCACGAACATGTCGTCTGTTTATAGACCAAGATTATAGAGCACGAATGTGTCGTCTGATCATAGATCAGGATTATAGAACACGAATGTGTCGTCCGATCGTAGTTCAAGATTATAGCGCACGAATGTGTCGTCTGATGATAGCCCAAGATTATAGAGCACGAATGTGTCGTCTGATGATAGCCCAAGATTATAGAACACGAATGTGTCGTCTGATGATATATTCGCGCTCTATAATCTTGGTATAATATGTTAATAGGCCTAGGTCGTGTGAAAGCAAGAAAAATTAATTAAGCAGTGACAATAAAAGCTTTTGAAAGGGTACAGGGAGTAAATAACTGTTTTCATAAAATATTTTCACTAGAAGCCTGGATAAGTGTTTATGTAAAACAACTCTGATGAATGGTTTCATGTATAAATTGTTAAGTTTAGTTGCTTCTTTCAAAACAGTTTCTGATGAGATTTGAACTCAGAACTCTTATTAGACCAGGTATTTGACCATTAAACTACAGTTTGGGTTTTAACTTTGAGCAGCAATTCATAAAAAATATGTTTAAATTCATTACCAGTATGTAAAATAAAGTATAAGAATATATTTGATACAATCAGGAATGTAGAGTACAATTCTAGATTCCTGATACAATGTATACCAGTCTTTACCATTTTTAGCTCGACTACTCGAAGAATTATGAGAAGTTTACTACTCGCCCCGGCGTCGGCGTCCGGTTAAAGTTTTAGGGCAGGTTGGCATTTTTCTTTCATTAGTACTTGTGCTAGGGCTATCATATTTGGAATATGGTTACATCTTATACCTTTCTTCACATTGAATGCTGAAGATACTGAGTGTGACCTTCTGTTTGGGGGATAACAAACATGATTTTGGGTGGTTAAAGTTTTAGGGCTAGTTGGCATTTTCATTTTCATTTTTTTTTTCGCAATAAGTACTTGTGCTAGGGCTTGCATATTTGGAATATAGTTACATCTAAAAACCTTGCCTCATATTGTATGCTGAATATGTTATATTTTTTTGGTAAAAACCATGATTTTGGTTGGTTAAAAGTTTTTGGGCAAGTTGGCATTTTCATTTTTTTTTTTTTTTTTTTTTTTAAATTTTTATCAATAAGTTATTGTGTTAGGGCTTTCATATTTGGAATATGCTTACATCTTGTACCTTTCTCCACATTGAATGCTGACGATGCTATATGTGACATGCTTGTTGAGATAAAAAAAAATATTATTGTTTTAAGTTTTTCTCAATAAGTAAGCTCAGTCGGTAGCGACGCGGGCTATCACTCCGGGGTTTTGAGTTCGAACCCCAGCTCGGCCAACATTTTTTCCGACGTTTGACAAAAGTCATTCGTCTTTCAGCAATGGGCTAACAGTCTATGTGGAAAAGCAGCCAGTTACTTGGAAAGTATGTTGTGTGCAGTACTGGTGTGAGACAGCCAGGAAATATATGAGTCGGTGATCTGGCCGCCGTGCTTTGACTGAAAGAATGTTGAAAACGGCGTTAAAGCCCAATCAATCATTGAATTAGGGCTTTCCTATTTGGAATATATTTATTTCTAATACCCTTCTTCACATTGTATTTACATTACTTTCTAATTGTGATAATTCATTTATCAATTATAGTTCTTCACATATTAAACGGGTTTTGGTGTCATCATTTGGAAAACCTTTTTTTAAGGTTTTTGCTATGTTTTGGCTCAGTCAGATTTAACATTTGCGGTTAGCTCAACCTTCAAGTTTCGTTTTTAGCTGGATTATACGAATAATGAGGACTTTACTACTCGCTCCGGTGTCGGCGTCCTTCTGATGTTTAAGGGCAAGCTGTAATTTTCATTTATAACTTTATTCTATTCACTTCATACTTAACACATTGGTTCAGGACCATCACACAATAAGGTATCCTTAATATGGAGTTATGGCCCTTGATTGGCTTAGGAAATTTATTGTGATCTTCACTTACATCTGAACAATGTGTGTTCTTTACACTTGATGCTTTGAACAGTTATCTTAAATTTGTGTGCATTTAGCAAGGAAGAATACACTTTTGGAGGCGAGTACTGATATCAATGTTCATACATTTTAATACAATTGATTTTTTAAATTATATATAATATGTAAATGTATGTATCTATTCATTTGCTTTTACATACAGAGTATATATGATTTAATAGTTCTAAAAGGCAATATACTGAAAAAGTGATTTAGTGAATAAGCCGTGTACAGTCAGTCGAGCGCGTTTTCCTCCGACAGCTCTTGTTAATGTATAGATTAGACAATTTCACAAAGAAAAATGGAATTCACAATATATTCCACAGAGAATAGATACATTTCTGTGGTATTTCAGTTATATTAGAGGACAGAACACTTATTATGTAAGGTCCCTTGGTGACTTATTACTGACATTAATTATGAACCCACTACAAGTTGATATAATACGTGTGAAAAACAAGGAATCTGATATGTGATAATTTGCGTGTGATTACACTCGTTTTCTATTTCCAAAATTATATTTTCTCAACTAACCGGATGTAAAGACATACGAATGTGACGTTTTGTAACGCAAGTAGTGAAACATTAACAAAAGGAAAACTACATTAATGGTAGGAAAGGATAGTTTGACTCGTCACAAATGTAGTTCCGTAAATTATGGATTTCGTTCATTGGAAGTACTTTATGAAGGGTAAATCGACTTTTCTTTGTACCTGTCATCATTATTTCATGGATTTTATATCTTGGCAATAAACACTTGAAAATGAAAGTAAACATTTCAACGGAAGTTATCGTTCGTTACACTGGCCTCGGATATTATGTTAACAAAAAGAATAATTATGTTTCTGTATTGACATAGCTTCAATTTATGGTAATTTATGTATTATATCAATAATTTGCTTAAAATATAACTGCATTACTAAATTATTTTTTATTATCTATTGAGAACCGTTTCACGATGCTTTTCGTCACATCGCGAGACGTCACATTGTTTTTGTCTGTATCTGTCATTTGAAGGTGAAGCCTTCCTGTCTTGAGAAATGTTACGAGAGAATCATACAGTTCGTATTCTTGTAAAATCCTGCATATATCAGGGATAAACCCATATTTCTGTTTTGCTATCCCGGAGTCAAATCGGACAATTCTATGCACAAACATTTGCTTGGACAGATATCTCAACGGGAGTCGAACCAACTGCCCAAGAAATCCCAGCTTCCTATAATTTATTTCTCCACGTAATGACAACACTCCAGCAGCATTTAGCACGATTGAGTTGTTGGCAGTCAATGGCAGTTTCTGAATGACTTTCAGACAGAACATTTGTGCTCTTTGAAGCTGTGCACTGTTTGTAGCAGATAATGTACCCCAGAGCTCACACCCATACAGACATGTTGGCAAAACAATAGACTTATACAAGGATAATAGAGTATGGACATTAAACTGGCCAGTATTACATATACTTAGTATTGTGCTTCGGAACTTATTGCGCGCTTGTTGTACGTTGTCATTGATATTAACGTATTTGTTCAGTATAATACCGAGATGGGTGTAGTTTGTACCCTCCATAATTAAATTATTACCCATTTGCCATCTATTTTGTTTCGAGTAGTCGTTTTTACTCTAATTAAACACTATGACAGCACATTTAGAGGCGTTGTATTCAAAACGCCATTTACATGAGTAATTATTACATATTTGTAACATCTGACCAATTCCGTGATTTGATAGACTGACTAAAACCATATCATCAGCGACCGTATGACTACTAAATGATCTGTCAAAGATACAAAATCCAAGAGTTGATTGCTCTAGCTCTTGTTTCAGTCCATTTATGAAGAGAAAGCACAATATAGGGGAACTTTTACCGCCATGTCTGGTACCCTGATGGAAGATGAATTCCATTTTATCCTACAATGTCCATACTATTTAGATATTAGATTCAAATTTGTAAAAAGAAATATTGGAAAAACCCAAATATGTTAAAGTTAGTTGAGCTTTTAAAAACCAATAATAAAGGTGACCTTATCAACCTTTGTAAATGAATTACCTTTTCTTTTCATAAACGCAACAATGATGTGCTTTGATATATATATGTATTGTATGTATGTTGATATGTTTAATTTCCTTTCTTTACCAAACTATACACGATTAAATATAGAAACGTATGTACATGTAAATGGCATACTTTAGTTTCTGTACGTCTTTGACATTGTTTGGATATGATAATACGATATGTGGCAGCATGCATATGTGTATGTAAATAAAGTGATATGATATGCCATATGTCTTTTACTACATATTCATCTGCATGGTATAGTTGGCTATTACCTTTTTAAAGCTTCTAATATGACAAAGCAGTTTGTCCTCCAAAACTATATTGAGACCATTCTTTCCTTGATACACACATATATAATTTTTTCTTTTTCTTGTATATGTGTAAATGACCATAAACTTTGTAAAGTTTGAGTCAATAAAATATTCTGATTCTGATGTAGTTTTATAGTGTTAGATATGACCGACCCATTCCTTACTCGGCTTACCATTGATCTATACATATTAATGTATGTTTTAATTAATTGATAACTTATACCGATTTCAATGAGCTTAACGAATAGTCCGTTATGCCAAACACGATCGAACGCCTGTTTAGCATCTAGAAAGCAAACATATGCCTTACTATGGTTTTCTTCGGCAAACAGAATGCATTCCTTTAAGGAAAAAGACGTCATCATGCACCTAATTGTGACTGAAAGCCGCCTTGTTGTATATTAAGCTTGCTAAGATGACGCTTTGTGAACGACGCAGCATAATCCCTTCAAACACTTTCAGTATAGAAGAGGTAAAAACTGGTATGCATTGTATCAGGAATCTAAAAGTGTACTCTATATTCCTGATGGTATCAACAAAATTCTTGATTTTACATACTGATATATAATGAAATTATACATATGTTCATGAACTGCTGCTAAAAGTTCAAACCCAAACTGTAGTTTAATGGTAAAAACACCTGGTCTAACAAGAGTTCTGAGTTAACATCTCAGCAGGAACTGTTTAGAGAATCACCAGAGTTGTCTTACTTAAACACTTATCACATTATTATCCAGGCTTCTAGTGAAAACATGAAAACAGTTATTTACTCCCTGTACCCTTTTCAAAAGATTTTATAATTGAGCAATAACAATCAGAAAAAGGAACTTGAAGTTGATCAACAATGATGACTCTGAGAAGCTGATCATTTTCATGGTCTGATCATATCTTTCACTATCCATATTGTCAAACGATATATTTCATATACATGTATACATAATCAGTTATTGACACTTGTACTTTTGAACAAATAAATAAACTGAGGCTGTTTCATGTTTTACAAATTAAAAACCAGTAAAGGAGATAGGGGTTCGAAGTGAAGATATTGTTCATTGTTGAGCAATTACAACATACATCAAACCATTTACATCCGGCAACCCTTTTCAACATGCATAAAACCTGCAGCAGATGAAATTGACATAGTTGAGGTAAAAAGGGGAAAGCCATAAATATAAGTTTTTAAACGTTTTGAAAACATTGGGAAAAGTTAAAGCATATGTAATGATTTATGTACAATAGTGGGTTTGAAGATATACGGAACATATCAGGTAAATAGTTTAAAGAATGATATGGGGATTGTCTGTTCATCCTACAGACTTGAACTCATTTCCCTTATATAGACACACAATATTGAAACATCTTATACATGGGATTTTTGAAACTATTTGTAAAAAAGTACAGTTTTCATAGTCTTTATGCATAGTTCGTTTGTTTCAAAACTATACATTGAGCTTGATCATGCAAATGTAGCCAGTTGCCTTGGAAGATTGTTGTGTGGAGTATTTTTTTTCTAGAAAGCCAGAGGGACTGAAAAATTCCATTGAAAATAATGTTAACCCTTTCCCTCATATATACGCTTTCTGACGCCTCTGCAGCAGACGGCTTTTTGAAAACATCGTGGCAAAAGAAGAAATTGCACAAAAAATGCACTTTCTCCTTTTGCCACAATGTTTTCCACTTTTTTTCATAGGTTATCCATTCAATTATTGAGATTTTCTATGTTTTGACAAAATACGTTCAAAGTCGTCTGCTGCAGAATTGTCGTATGAGGGAAAGGGTTAAGCTCAAGTCAATCAATCAACCATCATAAGATTCAGTTTCCAATTATATTTATTACTAGAGTACAAATAACTTGCATTTGTAAAAGAAATCAAAACACTATTCAATGCCTACTAGTGTTGCTTTCCATCAACATCCCTGGAAATCTCACAGTCTGGTACACTCGTGACCGTATTAAAAATAAAACAGATATATGTAATTAAACTTAAATACATGATAAGTTTGGGGGATTTTCAATATGATTTTCAAATAGCTTTTTGTAACTTTCTACAATTTGACTTTTAATTTGTTTCTTGTTTGGGGACTGACACTTCTTAATTAATTGTTCTTGCTTTCAAACGAGCTAGGCTTTGCCTATTAACATATTATTGCCTTTTCTGTTGAAAAAAGACCACTGATTCTAGTCTTACTTTCATATTTTGACAAAGACTTGGTCATAGACTTTTCAACAAATCAAAACTAAGGAATATCGTGTCTGCGGATTTACCGGTTACGAAATTAATAGGTTACGAAGTTACTTTTTCAGTCCAGTAAAACCTGAAACAAAATGGCCGAAAAAAAGTGAAACAATAGTAAGATTATTCTGTCGTTTTTTGATCTCCTATGATGTCTTCGTACTGGTAACCTATAGGCGTGCTTCGCTCGAGCCTTCTGCTCGAGCTTTCACACCTATAATAAATCGACATATTCGTGTACTATAATATTTTTCTGCGATCAGACGGCATATTCGTATTCTATAATCTTGGTCTAAAATATTCGCTACTCATCTATTAATTTGTACCAAAAATCAATCCATACATTTGTAAGAACTTACGTTAGACTAAACGTGACGATACCAGCGTTATCCGTTCAGTTTAAGAAAGTTGAACAATGCCTGATAGTGATATTACTAATTGGTGTCCTTTCAGATGACGCTCATAACAACCTGCATCCCTATGTCTATTGATAAACTGATGTTGGAAGCTTTAGAAGTAAATGGTAAGATGGGTTTTAATTGATTTGTGCTTCCAAACCCTTATTTTAGATGAATAGTTTGTTTGAATGGTGCTTTAAGCAGATTTCAATAGCATTCCGTTATACAAGGGCACTTCCTGAGTTAATGACAATTCCACGGAAATACCGGTATTACATGTATCATCTTCCTGCGTTAATGACAATTCCCCGGAAATACCGGTATTACATGTATCATCTTCCTGCGTTAATGACAATTTCTCGGAACTACCGGTATTACATGTATCACCTTCCTAAGTTTATGACAATTTCTCGGAACTACCGGTATTACATGTATCATCTTCCTAAGTTTATGACATTTTCTCGGAACTACCGGTATTACATGTATCACCTTCCTAAGTTTATGACAATTTCTCGGAACTACCGGTATTACATGTATCATCTTCCTAAGTTTATGACAATTTCTCGGAACTACCGGTATTACATGTATCATCTTCCTAAGTTAATGACAATTTCCCGGAACTACCGGTATTACATGTATCACCTTCCTAAGTTTATGACAATTTCTCGGAACTACCGGTATTACATGTATCATCTTCCTGCGTTAATGACAATTTCTCGGAACTACCGGTATTACATGTATCACCTTCCTAAGTTTATGACAATTTCTCGGAATTACCGGTATTACATATATCACCTTCCTAAGTTAATGACAATTTCCCGGAGTAACCGGTATTACATGTATCATCTTCCTAAGTTAATGACAATTTCATGTAACTACCGGTATTACATGTAACACCTTCCTGAGTTAATGACAATTTCCTGGAACTACCGGTATTACATGTATGATCTTCCTCGGTTAATGACAATTTCCCGGAGCAACCGGTATTACATGTATCATCTTCCTAAGTTAATGACAATTTCATGGAACTACCGGTATTACATGTAACACCTTCCTGAGTTAATGACAATTTCCTGGAACTACCGGTATTACATGTATGATCTTCCTGAGTTAATGACAATTTCCCGGAGCAACCGGTATTACATGTATCATCTTCATGCGTTAATGACAATTTCCTGGAAGTACCGGTATTACATGTATCATCTTCTTGCGTTAATGACAATTTCCCGGAACTACCGGCATTACATGTTTCCTCTTCCTGAGTTAATGAAAATTTCCCGGAACTACCGGTATAACTTGTATCATCTTCCTGCGTTAATGACAATTTCCCGGAACTACCGGTTTTACATGTATCATCTTCCTGAGTTAATGACAATTTCCTGGAACTACCGGTATTACATGTATGATCTTCCTCAGTTAATGACAATTTCCTGGAACTACCGGTATTACATGTATCATCTTCCTGCGTTAATGACAATTTCTCGGAACTACCGGTATTACATGTATCACCTTCCTAAGTTTATGACAATTTCTCGGAACTACCGGTATTACATGTATCACCTTCCTAAGTTTATGACAATTTCCCGGAGCAACCGGTATTACATGTATCATCTTCCTAAGTTAATGACAATTTCATGTAACTACCGGTATTACATGTAACACCTTCCTGAGTTAATGACAATTTCCTGGAACTACCGGTATTACATGTATGATCTTCCTCGGTTAATGACAATTTCCCGGAGCAACCGGTATTACATGTATCATCTTCCTAAGTTAATGACAATTTCATGGAACTACCGGTATTACATGTAACACCTTCCTGAGTTAATGACAATTTCCTGGAACTACCGGTATTACATGTATGATCTCCTGAGTTAATGACAATTTCCCGGAGCAACCGGTATTACATGTATCATCTTCTTGCGTTAATGACAATTTCCCGGAACTACCGGCATTACATGTATCATCTTCCTGAGTTAATGAAAATTTCCCGGAACTACCGGTATAACTTGTATCATCTTCCTGCGTTAATGACAATTTCCCGGAACTACCGGTTTTACATGTATCATCTTCCTGAGTTAATGACAATTTCCTGGAACTAACGGTATTACATGTATGATCTTCCTCAGTTAATGACAATTTCCTGGAACTACCGGTATTACATGTATCATCTTCCTGAGTAATGACAATTTCCTGGAACTACCGGTATTACATGTATCACCTTCCTGAGTTAATGACAATTTCCCGGAACTACCGGTAT
Organism: Serripes groenlandicus; assembly: GCA_031761405.1. Lineage (NCBI taxonomy): Eukaryota > Metazoa > Mollusca > Bivalvia > Cardiida > Cardiidae > Serripes > Serripes groenlandicus. The sequence continues at coordinate 98,556,493 of JASEVX010000002.1, forward strand.
TACATGTATCATCTTCCTGAGTTAATGACAATTTCCTGGACTACCGGTATTACATGTATCATCTTCCTGAGTTAATGACAATTTCCTGGAACTACCGGTATTACATGTATCATCTTCCTCAGTTAATGACAATTTCCTGGAACTACCGGTATTACATGTATCATCTTCCTGAGTAATGACAATTTCCTGGAACTACCGGTATTACATGTATCACCTTCCTGAGTTAATGACAATTTCCCGGAACTACCGGTATTACATGTATCATCTTCCTGAGTTAATGACAATTTCCTGGACTACCGGTATTACATGTATCATCTTCCTGAGTTAATGACAATTTCCTGGAACTACCGGTATTACATGTATCATCTTCCTGAGTTAATGACAATTTCCCAGAACTACCGGTATTACATGTATTATCTTCCTGAGTTAATGACAATTTCCTGGAACTACCGGTATTACATGTATCATCTTCCTGAGTTAATGACAATTTCCCCGAACTACCGGTATAACATGTATCATCTTCCTGAGTTAATGACAATTTCCCGGAACTACCGGTATTACATGTATTATCTTCCTGAGTTAATGACAATTTCCCGGAACTACCGGTATTACATGTATGATCTTCCTGAGTTAATGACAATTTCCCGGAACTACCGGTATTACATGTATTATCTTCCTCAGTTAATGACAATTTCACGGAACTACCGGTATTACATGTATCATCTTCCTGCGTTAATGACAATTTCTCGGAACTACCGGTATTACATGTATCACCTTCCTAAGTTATTGACCATTTCCCGGAACTACCGGTATTACATGTATCATCTTCCTGAAAGTGATGTTTATGTCGTTCTGCCATCTAAGCAACCCTGAGCGCCAATGAGGAAAGCAATTACTACCATTTTGAAATATTTATATGACTTAACCGGAGATCGAACCCGCATCTTCCGCTGTCGGGGCGGACGTTCTTTATATATTACCAAGGATATGGTATATTAATGAATGGTTGAATGTCATACATTGATTTATTATTTACCGAGTCATCGAATGAACGATTGAAATAATGAACGAATGATTCACCGAACGAACCAACGAATTAATAAAAAAATAATGTATTCATTTTCAGTTTCTTATTTACCTATTTTCATAATTATAATGATAGTTTATTACATTGAAAATGTAAAGCTTATTACTCGTTTTTTGAAATTATTTTTCAGAAACTGATGGAGTCATTTCAAAGAGCCAGCGACCAAGTAATGTTCATTTTCTTCACATTGGTTATTTATTACAAAAGACATTACCAGACTATCGTTTGATGTTTATCTTTAAAACTGTTTAGTCGAGCCCCAATAACCCAGTCATTATTGGACCACTGCTCTACCATTGATCTATGAAAGTCATTGTTATTAAAGTCGTCATCATATGCCACACATATCTCCATATGACACACATATCTCCATATGACACACATATCTCCATATGACACACATATCTCTCGATATGACACACATATCTCCATATGACACACATATCTCCATATGACACACATATCTCAATATGACACACGCATATCTCCATATGACACACATATCTCAATATGACACTCATATCTCCATATGACACACACATCTCGATATTACACACGCATATCTCGATACGACACACGCATATCTCGATATGACACACGCATATCTCGATATGACACACGCATATCTCCATATGACACACATATCTCAATATGACACTCATATCTCCATATGACACACGCGTATCTCCATATGACACACATATCTCAATATGACACTCATATCTCCATATGACACACATATCTCAATATGACACACGCATATCTCCATATGACACGCATATCTCCATATGACACACATATCTCAATATGACACACGCATCTCTCGATATGACACACACATCTCTCAATATGACACACACATCTCCATATGACACACATATCTCAATATGACACACGCATTTCTCCATATGACACACATATCTCAATATGACACTCATATCTCCATATGACACACATATCTCAATATGACACTCATATCTCCATATGACACACATATCTCCATATGACACACATCTCTCGATATGATACACATATCTCCATATGACACACATATCTCGATATGACACTCACATCTCTCGATATGACACACACATCTCTCGATATGACACACATATCTCTCGATATGACACACATATCTCGATATGACACACACATATCTCGATATGACACACACATATCTCCATATGACACACATATCTCGATATGACACTCATATCTCCATATGACACACATATCTCCATATGACACACATATCTCAATAATAACGGAGCCATTGCGTGAGATAATGTCCAAGTCAGGCTTTTCTGATAAGGATAGACAGATCAGCCTGTACATCTGCTCTGTCTTATCAGAATCAATACAAGTTGACAAAAAACTAGCAAGCTTATGAAAATAATACGAAAAAAACCCATCATTTTTTGTATCAATAACCCATGAAGCTTTCTGAAATGAAACTGGAAAAAATCCACGGGGGCCGCCTTTTCGGATATGTATAAAAAACAGACGCAAAACACAGATTGAAAATTATTGTCGGCTTTTTAATCTTTTTTTTTTAAAATCGATATTTAAGATCATTAAAGTGCTGTGTTATGTGGGAATTAACATTTGTACGAAAAGTTAAAAATAAATGAAAATCTGTAAGAAATATGTTTTCCCGTTCGTCAAAAAATCGACAGAAATAGCCTTCTACGCCCGAAACTAAATTTTGACTGTATCATAGCCAAATAAGGACGTGACGTCATTTCCGTTACACTTCATCTTGGCGTAACGTCAATGGAACGACGTCGTTTCCCTAAAAAAAGTGGTAACAACATGAAAGACCCCAAATTCCAATACATGAGCTATTGACTCACTCATTCAAAGTATAATTATTTATCAAACATTGTGGCAAAAGGATAACTTTCTCATAAGAAGCAATTGTTCTTGTGGCGACAATCTTTTCCTAAATCGTCTGTTGCATAGGCCTCAGAAACCGTCTCTAATAGGGAAAGGGTTTAGCAGAAATGTGACCCCTTACATAATTTGTCCCAGTCATATTGACTGGTTGAAAAAGGCAGTCGCCAGGTGGCATCAGAAAAAGGCAGTATGATCTATTTGCTTCTTTACCATAATGCAGGTGATCGATTAAGGATCATCTTGGCCCTCATGTTTTAACCTCGTTCATTATAAATGTATTCCTTGATTTTCTGAAAGTCTTTACTTTATTATTTTCTGTTCAAATAATAGACAACAGCAATACGAATTCCAAACATGTTTTGATAATGCAAGAAACATGACATTAACATTATTATTGTCTAGTCAATTACTTATAAATCCTTTTTTATGGCCAAAGTATGCTTTTTAATTTTTGTTTATAATTATCTTGCGTTTTTTTTTGTAAATAGGTAGCACCTGGATCTGTACTGGTCCAAAAAGCCAAAATTGAATATTTTTCCAAAGGGCTTATTCATATACTATCTCGATATTAAAGAAACACTATACATGTACTTTTAAAGAATAAATTCAACGATCACACTGCAGCGTGTGGATAACCGTTCGAGGGACTATAGATGTTCTTTTCGACATCGAGTTATCCCAGTCACTATGCTAATGTTCTTTCTATTTTTTTCTTTTCAAAGGTTGGAATGACTATACAATTCCTGGTTTAAATGTTCTTTCTATTTTTTCTTTTCAAAGGTTGGAATGACTACACAATTCCTGGTTTAAATGGCTCCTACGTAAAGCTACAGATTGACATGGTTATGTCAATGGAGGAGGCGGAGGAAGCGTTCCCGTATGTTTATAACCGTTACCACGTTAGCAAAATATGCAGCAGACGACTTTAAAAACATCTGGACTAAAACGTGGATACTTTATATTATTGAAAATATAAATATTGAATTCAATTGAACATGCTATACAAAATGTAGATTTCGCTTATTTTAGGCAAGTTCTTCTTTTGTCATATCATTATAAAAAGTCGTCTTTTGCAGATGCGTTAAAATGAGTATCTTCGGCTGGAAAATGTAACTATTTAATAGGTCTGGGTTGAAAATGTTTGTTGAGAAAATCTCTCCTTTTAACTATAGTGTTTTTAAAAGTCGTCTCGTGCATTACATGTCATATGTTTGTATCTTTGAAAGTGACAAAAGACAAAAGTATCATATAAGTTGTGCTTTAAAATCAAGTCAACGTCAGTGTACTTGAGAGATGCGTAGACAGAGATGTCTGATCCAAATGTAATCGTTTTTGTAAGAAATTTCTGGAAAGACTATGTGAAAATGATCCAAAGTTCTCCTTCGTGAAACTGACCAAATTTTCTCCGTAGCTAAATTTTATTCAATTAAACTCAATTGCAATACATAGTCGGCAGAGCCACAATTCATAGTCGGCAGAACCACATTACAAAATTGCCAGAACCACATTACATAGACGTCAAAACCACATTACATAGTCGTCAGAACCACATTACATAGTCGTAATAACCACTGTACATAGTCGTCAGAACCACATTACATAGACGTCAGAACCACATTACATAGACGTCAGAACCACATTACATAATCGTCAGAACCACATTACATAGTCGTAAGAACCACATTACTAAGTCCTCAGAGCCACATTACATAGTCGCAAGAACCACATTACATAGTCGCCAAAACCACATAACATAGACGGCAGAACTACATTACATAATCGTCAGAACCACATAACATAGATGTCAGAACCACATTACATAGTCGCCAAAACCACATTGCATAGTCGTCAGAACCACATTACAAAATTGCCAGAACCACATTACATAGACGTCAAAACCACATTACATAGTCGTCAGAACCACATTACATAGTCGTAATAACCACTGTACATAGTCGTCAGAACCACATTACATAGACGTCAGAACCACATTACATAGACGTCAGAACCACATTACATAATCGTCAGAACCACATTACATAGTCGTAAGAACCACATTACTAAGTCCTCAGAACCACATTACATAGTCGTCAAAACCACATTACATAGTCGCCAAAACCACATAACATAGACGGCAGAACTACATTATATAATCGTCAGAACCACATAACATAGATGTAAGAACCACATTACATAGTCGCCAAAACCACATTGCATAGTCGTCAGAACTGCAACACATAGTCGTCAGAACTACATTACATAGTCGTCAGAACAACATTACATAGTCGTCAGAACCACATTACATATTCGCCAGACCCACATTACATAGTCGTCAGAACCACAATACATAGTCGTCAGAACCACATTACATAGTCGTCAGAACTACATTACATACACGTCAGAACCACATTACATACACGTCAGAACCACATTACATAGTCGTCAAAACCACATTACATAGTCGTCAGAACCACATTACATAGTCGTCGGAACCACATTACATCGTCGTCAGAACCACATTACATAGTCGTCAGAACCGCATTACATAGTCGTAAGAACCACATTACATAGACGTCAGAACCACATTACATAGTCGTCAGAACCACATTACATAGACGTCAGAACCACATTACATAAACGTCAGAACCACTTTACATAGTCGTAAGAACCACATTACATAGTCGTCAGAACCACTTTACAAAGTCGTCAGAACCACATTACATAGTCGTCAGAACCACATTACATAGTCGTCAGAACCACATTACATAGTCGTCAGAACCACATTACATCGTCGTCAGAACCACATTACATCGTCGTCAGAAACACATTACATAGTCGTCAGAACCGCATTACATAGTCGTAAGAACCACATTACATAGTCGTTAGAACCACATTACATAGTCGTCAGAACCACATTACATAATCGTCAGAACCACATTACATAGTCGTCAGAACCACATTACATAGCCGTAAAAACCATAATACATAGTCGTCAGAACCACATTACATAGTCGCAAGAACTACATTACATAGTAGTTAGAACCACATTACATAGTCGTCAGAACCACACTACATAGTCGTCAGAACCACATTACATAGTCGTCAGAACCACACTACATAGTCGTCAGAACCACATTACATAGTCGAAAGAACCACATTATGAAACAATAAACAGTCATGACATTGAACAATTTACATATGAGAATATGCCTACTTACGAAAAACTACCTAAGCCTTTCTATAAAAGCACTATCAGGATAGACAACTAGTTGAAAGCCTCCAAATCTCCTCTCTCAATTCCAATAATAAAAGTGGAATATAGCAGCGTAGTAATACCATTGTTTTTGGACATTCAAAAAACCTTGTTGTTTATTCAAATTAATTAGTGTTACGTATTGTCGTAACACATTGCAAATGGCATTAAACAACCCAATGTACTAACACAATTAAATCAAGAAGCGGATGTAATCAGGGTTACCACAATCTTTAACGCAATATGGTTGTCAAACTTAAATTCCTTTTCTTTATTTGTTCAATGTACTCGATTCATTATTATCATATTTGCCTATCAAAATTGCCGAAAAGGGATGTCATTATTGTTGTTCTGGGAATGTATTTTGAGCGATGAAGACACATTTCAATGTGTTTATTCATGCGGTCTAGTCTCGGACCACATCGTTAACTGTATATTTATCAATGTGTTCTACCATTGTGCAGGAAAAGAGAATTCAGCGGGAGTAACAGAAAGAAACGAAGTGCTGTCCGAGATAAATCAAAGTTGTGGCCCCTACGAATTCCTTACATGATCGATGATCAATTTAGTAAGTATCGATAAATGTGCCGCGTTGAACCAAAATGGGTCTTGATGCGTATGCGAACCATGCAGACGCAAATGAACGTATATCTATTTTCTCGCTATAGCTTTTTGCACTTAGAAGAGGCAAAGATGTTACTTTTCAGGAAAATCTCATTAAAATCAGATCAAAATACTTCACTTTACGTTAATAGGATCTGACGACACCGCATTCAAGGTCGTCTCGAATTGACCCTGACGAAACGTCACGAGGGTTTGTGCACATTACGTTTCCATTCTGTCGAAACGTCACGAGGGTTTGTGCACATTACATTTCCATTCTGTCGAAACGTCACGAGGGTTTGTGCTTAATACGTTTCCATTCTGTAGAAACGTCACGAGGGTTTGTGCACATTACGTTTCCATTCGGTAGAAACGTCACGAGGGTTTGTGTACATTACCTTTCCATTCTGTAGAAACAGCGGAAGATTTTCTGTTAAAATGTTAAGCGAATAAATATTTAATATTAATCTTAAAACTAAAAACTAATGACTAGTTATACTAGTGACACGTTTGTCAGATAACCTAAAAACTAGTGACTGTTTGTTTTAGTGACACATTTGACGGATAAGCTAACGTTTGATGCATTTTCAGCTTAGTAATTCAGTTATACTTATAATGGTTACTATAAAACACAATAATAAATATCATATCAATAAAACAGCACACCAGCAATCGTCTGAGCAATCAGAACTGTCGTTATGGCGTTTCAAAAGACCGATTCGTTCTAAAAGTTAGGTTCCACTTAAGCGATATAATCAAATTATCGCATGTTCGAGATATCGTGAGCTCACTGTGCATGTGATTTGAGTATTTACATCATCTGATTTTCATTCCTAGTTTAGGCAGTATAATTGACATCGTTAAACACCCCGGCTTAATATGTACACCGTTTTCACATGGGGTTCGGTTGCATTGAAAGAGTGTCATGTTTCCCCCTACTACAGACTATATTTTACGTCACTGCAACAGACAACTTTTAACATTTTAGATAATAATAGGTATCTTTTCTTTTTCGCAACACTATTTCATCCCTTTTAATTAAAAATAAACTTTGAATCAAACTCTTTTACTAACAAGTTTTGACTCTGCTAGTAAAGTATTCTATATGGAGAATATTAATGTTTGTATACATGTATGTTTGTTTATTTTGGTTGTTGTTTCATTTTATGTTTTAAGGTGATTCACAGGAACTGTTGATTATGCAGGCGATGCAACAGTGGATGCAGTTTACGTGTCTAGAATTTGTACCCAAACAGCCGAAAGATTTCGCTTGCATCAAGTTTGAATCTAACGAATTCAGAGGGTGAGTTACGTCGTATAAAATCCCTACTCCCCATTGTCACAACTTCGTACAAAATCCAAATTTCTCCATTTCACAACGTCGTACAAAATCACATCTCCCCATTGTCACAACGTCGTATAAAATCCCATTCCCCCATTGCCACAACGTCGTACAAAATCCCATCTCCCCATTATCACAACGTCGTATAAAATCCCATCTCCGCATTGTCACAACGTCGTACAAAATCCCATCTCCCCATTGCCACAACGTCGTACAAAATCCCATCTCCCCATTATCACAACGTCCACAGGCGTCCGAATTTCTATTACAGCAAAAAATTCTGAAAATCACAAAATAACTCGCCAAAATACTCAAATTGTCTCTCTATATTGTCTATACGCTATGAAAAATTATCGTAATGGTTATTTGGGGAATCCCGCACGTGTTACTATAAATAGCACCTCTTTACGTCCATATAGTGTAATAATAATGACAAGGTGTGCAACGGCGTTTTCTCCCCTTGCTCGATTCGGGCAATAATTTCCGCCGAAATACGCCTAAACCGACCTAGTCTCAGGTAGAGACAGGTTCACAAATGATTTTTCTCCTGATCCACAACATCAAAATTTGCCAACCGACCAACACGCCGGCGTTCTTAAGCTAACTGTTCATTATTTTTGGAAATTCGCCGAGTTCCCGACCGCCATGCGCTGACGTCACACTAATAACAATTCTGCGGCGACGGATTAATCAAACTACGATTTAATATATGGTTTAACAAATAATGTTTATACTTCTTTCTAAAACGTACAAATATATAGCGTATTTTTTATGAATAATTTTATTTTTGGAAGAAAAATGATTAAATACCAAGTCCAACGAACATTGCTCAGGTACAATATTCTAAAAAAGCGCGTCAATACGCGTTAAATATACGCTGCAGAACGTGATTATTGTGACGTCAGCGCATGGCGGTCGGGAACTCGGCGAATTTCCAAAAATAATGAACAGTTAGCTTAAGAACGCCGGCGTGTTGGTCGGTTGGCAAATTTTGATGTTATGGATCAGGAGAAAAATCATTTGTGAACCTGTCTCTACCTGAGACTAGGTCGGTTTAGGCGTATTTCAGCGGAAATTATTGCCCGAATCGAGCAAGGGGGGGAAACGCCGTTGCACACCTTGTCATTATTATTACACTATATGGACGTAAAGAGGGGCTATTTATAGTAACACGTGCGGGATTCCCCAAATAACCATTACGATAATTTTTCATAGCGTATAGACAATATAGAGAGACTATTTGAGTATTTTGGCGAGTTATTTTGTGATTTTCGGCATTTTTTGCTGTAATAGAAATTCAGACGCCTGTGCAACGTCGTATAAAATCTCATCTCCCCATTATCACAACGTCGTACAAAATCACATCTCCCCATTGTCACAACGTCGTACAAAATCCCATTTCCCCATTGCCACAACGTCGTACAAAATCCCATCTCCCCATTATCACAACGTCGTACAAAATCCCATCTCCCCATTGTCACAACGTCGTATAAAATCCCATCTCCCCATTGTCACAACGTCGTACAAAATCCCATCTCCCCATTGTCACAACGTCGTACACAATCCCATCTCCCTATTGTCACAACGTCGTACAAAATCCCATCTCCCCATTGTCACAACGTCGTACAAAATCCCATCTCCCCATTGTCACAACGTCGTACACAATCCCATCTTCCCATTGTCACAACGTCGTACAAAATCCCATCTCCCCATTGTCACAACGTCGTACACAATCCGTCTCCCCATTGTCACAACGTCGTACACAATCCCATCTCCCCATTGTCACAACGTCGTACACAATCACATATCCTCATTGTCACAACGTCGTACAAAATCACATATCCTCATTGTCACAACGTCGTACACAATCCCATCTCCCCATTGTCACAATTGTGCCTGAATGATTTTAAAGGCGTCTGTTGCATATTTGTTGTATGTGGGAAAGCGCTAATGGTAACAACGAACGGGGATTGAATGATTGATTGATTTTTAACGCCATTTTTAACAATATTTCAGTCGTATCACAGCGGCAAATTCACCTAGCCGTGTGATTCCTGTCTTGCGTACACCAGTACTCAACATAACAGTCTTTCCAAGCAACAGACTGTCTTCCACATAGACTTTAACCAATTGGTTGAAGACATTGTCTTTTGTCGAAAAGAATGTTGGCCGAGCTGGGGCTCGACTTCAAATCCCCTGGAATATCATTCTGCGTCGCTATTGACTGAACTGTCGGGGATCGGCATAGCACATGTAAGATCACACTATCAGATTGTGCGAAGGCTTATTTTGATCTTTGCTGATCGCAAAATCCCGAAGGTCGGTTTTCGTTTGACGTGGCTCATCATGAGCTGCAATACCTAGAAGTGCGCATTATTGTACTAACAAGTGTGACCAGATAATTATACATGGGCATTATTGTACTAACAAGTGTAACCAGATAGATAACAATGGGCATTAGTGTACCAACACATCTAACCAGATAGCTATAAATGGGCATTATTGTACTAACACGTGTAACCAGATAGCTATGAATGGGCATTATTGAACTAAAACGTCTAATTAGATAGCTATAACTGGGCATTAATGTACTAACAAGTGTAACCATATGGCTATAAATGGGCATTATTGTACTAACACGTCTACCAGATAGCTTTAAATGGGCATTATTGTAATAACAAGTGTAACCATATAGCTATAAATGGGCATTATTGTACTAACAGGTCTAACCAGATAGCTATAAATGGGCATTATTGTACAAACAAGTGTAACCAGATAGCTATAAATGGGCATTATTGTACTAACAAGTGTAACCATGTAGCTATAAATGCGTATTATTGTACTAACACGTCTAAACAGATAGCTATAAATAGGTATTATTGCAAAAACACGTGTAACAAGATAGCTTTATTTGGGCATTATTGTACTAACACGTGTAAACAGATAGCTATAAATGGGCATTATTGTACTAGCAAGTGTAACCAGATAGCTATAAATGGGCATTATTGTACTAACAAGTGTAACCATATGGCTATAAATGGGCTTTATTGAACTAACAACTGTAACCAGACAGCTATAAATGGGCATTATTGTACTAGCAAGTGTAATCAGATAGCTATAAATGGGCGTTATTGTACTAACACGTCTACCAGATAGCTTTAAATGGGCATTATTGTTATAACAAGTGTAACCATATATCTATAAATGGGCATTAGTGTACTAACAGGTCTAACCAGATAGCTATAAATGGGCATTATTGTACTAACAAGTGTAACCAGATAGCTATAAATGGGCATTATTATACTAACAAGTGTAATTAACCAGGGCCTTAGCTGTCCGCATACATTTAAAACATCTGACAAATACCTAAATGGTTTCACATATTTGTTTGAAAAGTGATTTGCACCGTTTTCAACATTTGTTTAGTTCTATCACGGCGTTTCATGCGTAAATTACCAGTACTTCCGGTATATTATTTATCCTGACACCGATATATCAGTCGAAATGATTAATCCGCAAGATCGAGCGCCACGGAGGGAAGCCAGTTTTTAAGTATCTAGTATGACCCGAACGTGGATCGAACCCTGCCATTTCGCTTCCGAGGTGGACGCTTTAACCACTATACCAAGGAGACGGAAGATTTTACACATACAAACCTCTATAGGTCAAATTACGCCAAATACATCCGTTGACATGCTTATCTACGCCCAAAAGTCCATAAACAAACTTTGTTTGCGTAGAAATTAATGTATACCATCACCAGAATGCATTGAATATATGACATTGAGTTTAAAATCAGTGTAAATGTGTATAGGATGCACTGTACATGATTTATTTGATCACTTTTAGTATTTTGACCTTGTTTGAAAGTGAAAGTAGAATGTTTGGGCCCAATTTGGTCCAAAATGACGTTAAAAATTTCCGCCTGGTGAATTCTTTCTTGCATAATACATGACCCCCCCCCCCCCCCCCCCCCCCCCCCCCCCCACCACACACACACATTTTCTATGGGTTGGTTTTAAAGCTTAAAGGTAACATTAACAATGGTTTATAGTGTTCTACATGAGAAACGCTTAGAAAGTGATAATTGAAGACTGAAACTGGTCGATTTACAAGGAATTGATTTGGTGTATTGTAACCTATAGGTTGAGTTATTTTAAGATTATTAATTAACATCGATTTCGAAACAAACTTTCGGCATATATAAATCGTTCAATGTCTGCTTTCATGAGACTTATGTTGTGCTGCGCTTTCTGTGTTCTAAAACTGCACGAAACGTTCAACAAATATTCATTTCTAACAACAATACAGATCGTGGCACTCCTACAAATATAAGATATATATAACACAAGATATCTTAGTCACTTGAACTCAAGTAAATTATAGATATTTCTCTGGAACTTTCGAAGTTTAAATCAAAGTTAAGGTATTCCATGTAATACTTATCAATTCGTATTTAAAAATAGAATACAATTCATGCAACATTGACTTCAGGACATCCACTTCGGTTTTAATTACTGATCAATAAAATATCATGATCAATTAACATTTTTATAAGCCAAGGGATATAGATTTAACAAATAAGTTAATCACTGCAAAATACAGATCAGGGCGACATATGACATTGATAGCGACAATTGTGAACTATCAACGATCCTTTTGATGTGTCTTGAAATACCACCCCAAAGGTATGGTGAATTCTTATATTTAGCAAATTCATCACCAGCATTCATATTATACATACAATGCAAGTACTAATTTATCAAACGTTACTACACAACACTATAATCTATACTCGTCGTATTCACGCCGTTTGTGTGGAAGAATCGCAAAGCAAAGCTCCCCTACTTACGGGATTTGAACAAAAACACTTTGGTACGAGAGAAGTTCTCAATTGTGTTTCAAAGTTAAAACAAGTCAGTCTAGCGCACCTCAAATATAAATGTGAAAGTCACCCATTACCAACTATGTTGATTTGATATAATAAAGTTTGCCATTCAAAGTTTGGATGTATAATTTCGTTCATATTTCGTTTGAAATGACTAAGTCCTGCCAAAACACATACACACAACTTTAATTTAATGAATTACATGTATGCCTATTAAGTTTATAATATATATAATTGAATGTACTAATTTGAATGCTCTAGTCTAGCTGCAATGGCTCAATTGTCAACGACGAGGTAGATCAACACACGAGTCATCAATTCTAACTTCGGCTCTTTTTTCTGTCCTTGAAAGGCATTGTGACCCTATATGTCTATTGATCAATTTCTCATTTTTCCACAATATTTTCAACTATATAAGATAGTCTTACTTTGAACTATAGACAGTTTTAATATTTTGCCAAGATGTTTTCCAATTCGATTACAGCTAATATGTTTTATTTGGGCAAGGGTTGACAGTTGTTATTTTGATCTCATATCAACAGATGCGTTTCCTTTGTTGGGATGATAAACATGCACCAGGCGATTTACCTTAGTGCTAAATGCCTTCATGTAAGTAAACCCAATTTCACGATCGGATCACCTCGGATTACTTTCGGAATTCCTCGGCTAAACTCGTATTCTCGATTTAGATTTCCGACGTTGTTGTGAATTAATTCAATACTAGTAGCAGTAAATCTGGCCCCGGTAATGAGATGCAGTTACGAGTAAAAAACCAGTCAGCATGTTTTCGTGATGTTATATCCGAAACACAGCCTGGATAATAAGTGTCACTCTTCTGGACTAGTTCAATACAGGAAGTATACAAATGAATTTCCGAAAGTAGTTCGAAAATGGCGGACATGAAGATGTGTGGCCTTAGGCTCGTATACCTGGAGCGCCGCTACGATAGTTTTTGTAGATTCACAATTACGAATTCCCTTTCTTTCGATTGCAGGAAGGTTGCTGGTTAGATCCCATAGCATGATCTTTCCAAATACTAAAAGATGATTGTAATATTGTAAATTAACCATACAGCTGCCTGACGCCTCTGCAACAGACGACTTTTGAAAACATTATGGCAAAATGAGAGGTTGTTCATAATGAGCAAATTCTACTTATGCCACAATGTTTTCAAGTCTATTAATAATACAATCTATTATAGAGTTTTTCAATACTTTTTCCTTGATGCTTTAAATTTTGCCTGCTTCTGTTGTATGTGGGAAAGGGTAAATTTGTTCTCTGACACTGACAAACTAGAAAGTTAGCCCCACTAGTGTTACGCCAAAGACTTTAATTCCCCAACATTCCCAGACGCAGCAGATGTGTATCTCAATGACTTTAATTCCGAAAGACCCCCACATTCCCAGACACAGCAGAGGTGTATCTCAATGACTTACCTACATTTTCATCATTTGTGTGATTGTTTGTTAAAAAGAAATACACATCAGACAACTAGATAGTAGTGGTGCAGCCTCACACACCTGCTTATGCACGACCCGAAACCATACATATCAGGAAATGTTCTCAGTGCGAAACAATTTAACTCCATGCTCGAGATAAGACTTCCCATTTCTTAATTTTGTCAATGAATTTGATTTATACTTTAGCACGCATTGTGAGCATAGAGTAACTTTTCTAATTCTTTGAACAATTTTAGTATTCTAACATAATACTTATTGATTTCAGCCTAGCATCCTCATCCACGAAATAGGCCATGTACTTGGTTTGTACCACGAACAGTCAAGACCGGACAGAGACGAATACGTTACCATCAAATACGAGAATGTCGAGGAAGATAAAGAAATGCAGTTCGATAAGGTAGACGGGTCCGTCTACGATAATTATACGAAGCCCTATGACTACACCAGTATCATGCACTATTCTAAAGACGTAAGTTTACCACTTGGAGTAACAGGGCTTTCTTTTTATAACCTTTGTGTTAGTTGATGCCCATTGATGAAGTTCATCCCATATGTTAATTTGTTTATGTTCTACTTTATAGTGACTTAATATTTTGAATATTATCGAGAATGAATTTATAAACCTTCCTCACTTAAACGATTTCAGGCATATGCGGGTCATTTTAAAGCGACTGAAATCCAGATGGCACGAACAAAAAAACAAAAAAAAACAAAAAAAAAAAAGAATTCGCCCTAAATGTTATTCTTTATGTTATCCAAGTAAAACCAGGGTAGAAAATGTATCGTGTTTTATCAATAAAGTGAACTTGAGTCGTTTTCAATTGTCCCGATGAAGTTCCTATTTAAAAATACTTACCCCGTTACTGACAGGGTATAATTTGCGATGGAAAAAGTATCGAATACAAGAAAATCTCACCGATTATAGGGGTATGTAATATGTCAGTTATCATATTTTAATGCCCCAAATACAAAAATAACACATATTTTCTTAAAAACGGATTTTTTTTTTTTTTCGACAGTTGGATATCTTCAGTTCAGTCGCTTTAAACTGTATATCTTAAATTAACACTGACAGAAGAAAAGAAACTTTGCATGACATTTGTTTGTGTTATTTTGTTCTAGGAAATCTAATGTTATTGTTCTATTAATATTACCATCATAATAGTAAAATTTAATTTCGATGTAAAAGAATGTCAAATACACAAGTTACAAGGTGACGTGAAACATAAAAGAAAAATGCTTGATAGTAATTTTAAAAAACAAAACAGACGACTTTTGAAAACATTGTGGCAAAAGGAGAAGCTTCTCGACAAATCCAATATAATCTTTCGAAATGATCATTCAGTTGAGATATCCAGGATTAATGCGGGATTCGCGAGGTATTCACTCAATAAGTTCCTGGTTGGAGGAGACAAAATAAATGATCATTAATGACACCTTGCAAACGAGCCAATACTGACATTGATAGAAACAACGCAAGTGTGGTTTATGCCTCGGGACTTTTCATGCAATAGTTTACGCCTTTCGGTAAACAGTGAAAAGTATTCTTGCAATGGATTCTTGAACATTGATGTAAGAAATGTGTAGATATGAGCCGTCCCGCGAGAAAACCAACTTTTTAAATTTTCTGTTTCGGGAATTATTACTCTTTACATCTATACCCCTGAGAGGGAATGTGTCGGTCCTGACTAGCCTGCGCGGACTGATCTAGGTCGATATATTACGCAGAGGCAATAATGTTGGTTTTCTCGCTGGACGACTCATATATAACTGGTTTTTAAGATATTTATTCGTGATTTTAAGCGAACTTGTTTTGTTTCAAACGGCGACATCGGAATGACGTTTCTTCCGTTGCCCGCGCTCTTGGAACTACATCTCATAATTTTACATCATGTTTTACCAACCGATCTTATCAATAAGTGTCATAAATGTAGGAGAAATATGGGTTGTTGATAACATCAGTTTTATTTTCTGTAAGACCGAGTTGTGTCTAAATTATTACTTAAATCCTATTACTATTGGATCACCCCTCGTATATGTTTCACAAGAACTCCGAAAAAAATTCTTTCAATGCGACCAACTACCTATCCATACAAATTTTATCAGGACTTGAGATAGTGTTTCTGAGTCAGAATGGATTTTAAACAAAGCAGGCAATTAAGAAAGCTCTTTACCATCAATCAAACGGGCCTCTTTGCTGAGCTTAGTATGTAACTGACCTCCAAAATCCGTAATACATTCACCGAGTTATCATTCAAAATGTAAATATATATTTCCTTATTTCCAGGCATTTTCAAACACCTCGAAAACCGGTTTACTGACAATTGTGCCCAAAGACATTACATTTCTGGATAAAATGGGAGAGGGTCACACTCTTAGCTTTCTAGATGCAAAAATTGTAAATGCAATGTACCAGTGTTCAAGTAAGTGGTTCGATCAGTTGTATGTGTTTGTGAAACTGTACATTACAGGATGACCCAACATTGAACCTCCGTAAATTTGGTATCATTTCATGTATCGTTAAAACCGAGTGCCAGTGATTCTTTGAAACTTTAAGTTATATCACGGAGTGTTGTTGTTACTTCGTTTTGTCCTAGTGTCGCCCCAGGAGCTGAGACTGGTTCACCCTGTGTGGATGATTGCGTCATTACAAGAAGTTCACACTGAATCCATTTTAAACTTATATGTATCAGAATTGATAACGTCAGATCTATCTTAGCATCTGCACCAAGTAGGGTTGCATTAAGGAATTCCTAGGTTATATGTGTACCATCACAAGTTTAGGCCACTGTTCTTTCATTTTTATCCAGTCGTCACGGTACATCAATGCTGTGTTCGTGAGTTCAAAAACTGGATTAGCAATTAATTCCTTCTGATGATTGACAATTAATTCCTTCTGATGATTGACAATTAATTCCTTCTGGTGATTGACAATTAATTCCTTCTGATGATTGACAATTAATTCCTTCTGATGATTGACAATTCATTCCTTCTGATGATTGACAATTCATTCCTTCTCATGATTGACAGTTCATTCCTTCTCATGATTGACAGTTGATTCCTTCTGATGATTGACAATTTATTCCTTCTCATGATTAACAATTGATTCCTTCTGATAATTGGCAAAGGTCATCGCGACTATTGTTATTCGTCTTCCACCAAATGGCTATAGAGTCTATAACGGAAGATAAGTCAATTACCTTTAAAGAATATTGTAGTATAGTGTTGAATACCGGTGGGAGAAAGCAAATACATGGTCGTTAGAAACCATTGAAAAACTTTGTACAACTCCATCAAAAAGAAATAATCCCTAATGACGTTTGCAGTGAAATCGAATGTCTTTTATGCAATACACAGGATAATAATAACTAACTGATAGGCTTCATAAGCAGCACGTTTGAGTAAGAGGGCACAAAGTGCACATATCTTGGCAAGATGGTTTCGGAATATCATAGTCCTTTTAGTTGAAAACATACCTACTTCAATCAGCGAATTAAAGCAATTCTCTAGTAAAATAAATGAAGCTCTGACAAGAGTATGTATTTGAATATGTGCCATCTAGTCAAACAAGCATTTTAACCCTTTTTTTTTTTTAATACAGCAAATCTGCAACAGACAGCTTCTGGAAACGTCTAGGCAAAAATGCATAAGACCACATAATTGAGTGTTTAATTGATAAATATAGTTGAATAAAATTGTTGCAAACGAGAATGTTTTCAAAAGCCGTTTTCTACAGAGGCCTCAGAAAGAGATCTGTATGTGGGAAAGGGTTAAATTAGGGTTGTCAGAACGATTGTCAAAACAAATACTTAGCAGCGTGCAAAAAACCTGTTATCGTCATCGATTGACAACCGCCTAGGGTTGATTTTCAAGTGATGTGGTGCTAGTTATTTACACTCCCCGAGGGTTGATTGTCAAATGGTATGGTACCAGTTCTTCACACTCGCCGAGGGTTGATTGTCAAGTTGTGTTGTGGTACCAGATATAGACACTTGCCGAGGGTTGATTGTCGTCAAGTGGTGTGGTACCAGTTCTTGACACTCGCCGAGGGTTGATTGTCGTCAAGTGGTGTGGTACCAGTTCTTGACACTCGCTGAGGGTTGATTGTCGTCAAGTGGTGTGGTACCAGTTCTTGACACTCGCCGAGGGTTTATTGTCAAGTTGTATTGTGGTACCAGTTATTGACACTTGCCGAGGGTTGATTGTCGTCAAGTGGTGTGGTACCAGTTCTTGACATTCGCCGAGGGTTGATTGTCAAGTTATGTTGTGGGACCAGTTATTGAAACCCGCCAAGGGTTGATTGTCAATTGATGTGGTACCAGTTATTGACACCCGCCAATGGTTGATTGTCAATTGATGTGGTACCAGTTATTGACACTCGCCAATGGTTGATTGTCAATTGATGTGGTACCAGTTCTTGACACTCGCCGAGGGTTGATTGTCAAGTTGTGTGGTACCAGTTATTGACACCCGCCAAGGGTTGATTGTCAATTGATGTGGTACCAGTTATTGACACTCACCGTGGGTTCATTGCCAAGTGGTTCCAGTTATTGACTCTCGCCGAGGGTTGATTGGCAAATGGTTGGGTACCAGTTATTGACACCCGCCAAGGTTTGAGTTTCAAGTGGTGTGGTACCAGTTATTGACACTCGCCGATGGTTGATTGCCAAGTGGTGTGGTACCAGTTATTGACATTCACCGAGGGTTGATTGTCACGTAGTGTGGAACCCCTGTGAGTTGATTGTCGAGCGATGTGGTACCAGTTATTGACATTCACCGACGGTTGATTGTCACGTAGTGTGGAACCGGTTATTGACATTCGCCGAAGGATGATTGTCAAGTTGTGTGGTACAATTATTGACACTCACCGATGGTCGATGGTCAAGTGGTGTGGTACCAGTTATTGACACTCACCGAGGGTCGATTGTCAAGTGGTGTGGTACCAGTTATTAACACTCACCGAGGGTCGATGGTCAAGTGGTGTGGTACCAGTATTGACAGCCGCTGAGGGTTGATTGTCGAGTGGTTTGGTACCAGTTATTGACATTCACCGACGGTTGATTGTCTTGTGGTGTGGTATCAGTTATGACACCCGCCGATGATTGCCTGTCCAGCTTTTGCAGCTGAGCTGCGTCTAGGGATCTGGTTCTAACTGCATCTTTGTACAGAGAAGATTTAGGCAATTGATTGCATACCCACAGTCTAACCTGAGTCTGCACCATCAGCAAGTACGTTATACATACCAAAATGCATCTTGTTTACAAGTTGTTTTATACCAATATGTCTTTGGTCAATGTCAAAGGCGAAGTGTCATTAAGACCTTTAATCGCAATACACATATATAACTTGCAGCAATTCCGTTATGTTATTTTACAGAAGACTTGATTGATTAATTGATTTGGGTTTAACGCCGTTTTCAACATTTTTCCAGTCATATCAAGGCAATTTCACCTTTTCATGTGTGTCATAGCTTTCTCACAACATTTACAGAAGACAGTGTAAGCAGGTGTGTCCTTTACAGAAGGCAGTGTGAAAAGGTGTGTCCAAACAACGGATTTCTGGGTAAAAACTGTGACAGAAGCACCGCTAGTTTTATGCCTCTAAATCACTAAAACAAGATGTTAAAGTTGAGTGACAATGAGACCCGCAATTCTTAGACGTAGATTAATTATATAAACGATATTATTATAATGTTATTTAACAGAAGGCTGTATGAAGAAGGTATGTCCACAAAACGGATTTCTGGGTAAACACTGTGAGTGCTACTGTCCGGGACCTAAGGGCGAAGAGCCTGTTCAATTATGTACACATCAAGGTGAGTATAGTCACGCGTGAATCGGTTTAAGATTGTTATTGCATTTGCGTACGGTATCTGGACACGCGTGAAGCGGTTTTAGTGTGTTATTGTAAACTATCTGCGTACAGTATCTGGACACGCGTGAAGCGGTTTTAGAGTGTTATTGTATCTGCGTACGGTATCTGGACACGCGTGAAGCGGTTTTAGAGTGTTATTGTATTTGCGTACGGTATCTGGACACGCGTGAAGCGGTTTTAGTGTGTTATTGTATCTGCGTACAGTATCTGGACACGCCTGAAGCGGTTTTAGAGTGTTATTGTATCTGCGTACAGTATCTGGACACGCGTTAAGCGGTTTTAGAGTGTTATTGTATCTGCGTACAGTATCTGGACACGCGTTAAGCGGTTTTAGAGTGTTATTGTATCTGCGCACAGTATCTGGACATCCGTACAGTCTCACCAGAGCCTTTACTGCACGTCTAGTCCCCGTCTAGATATAAATCTAATCTAGATGCATATGTTGACAAACAAACTAGTCCCTTGACTTTAGCGCCAATAAACATATGATGCATTTACTTGGATTAAATAAGATCCTAGACCGCCGGACGCGGCACACATTTGATACATTAACTTTCAATAATTTAATACATTTAATTGATTCAATAAGATCCTAAACTGCTGTTCACGGCACACATTTGATACATTTACTTGGATTCAATAAGATCTAGACCGCTGGACGCGGCACACATTTGATACATTAACTTGGATTCAATAATAACATAGACCGCTGTACGCGGCACACATTTGATACATTTACTTGAATTCTGTAAGATCCTAGACCGCTGGACGGGGCACACATTTGATACATTTACTTGAATTCAATAAGATCTAGACCGCTGTACGCGGCACACATTTGATACAGTTTTCTTGAATTGTGGACGCGGCACACATTTGAATGTTGTCAATTTTGACATGTGTAGATCTGTCTCAGCATCGTTGTATCTGATTCAATTGGTCATTCTTCTCCAAAAAATAAAAATTTAAATTTATGGAACCAAAAATGTATTGTAGTCCAGAGACGTGCGGTCGGGCGAACAAACTGACGACGTGCACACATATATTCCCACTGAGTACCCGATTGGAGTAGATGTTTATGATGAATCATAAAAACACTAAATATTTCCATCCCCTAATAAGTATTTTGTGTTAATTAAAGTGTGTATCAATTGAGCTAAGTGAAAAGCAACAGACAACAATAATGACTTCATGGAGGTAATTTTTGTTTGCACGTCGTCCGTCAGACAGACAGACAGACAGACAGACAGACAGAAAGACAGACAGACAAACAGAGACACAGAGATAGGAGGAGGAAGAGTAGACAGAAATAGAGAAAGATAGAGAAACAGAAATACACTGTCGATTGTTATTCATTTAATTTTCGTAAATGATTTCCGTGATATTTGGGAAATTAACAAGAGTATGTAAATAAACAATAATTCTTGTGGTGCGTTTTCTTTCAGTCTACTGCGGTAAACCCCTGATTGACCAGACATTGTATCAAGTATTCGACGCGTCGGAAATAGAGCAAATTAATTACCTTGAGAAAGACTTTTTCAATGGAACAAAACTTTATGTGGAGTTTTTAGACTTCAATTTATGCGGTGTTAATCAAGGTGAATTTACATGCCTAAATGGAGACTGGAAAGGCGAACTACCGCTGTGCGAATCAGGTAAAATTAATAAATCTATTGTTTAAAATATGAATATTGAGCAACGCGAACGCTACATCTAACTCTTTCAGCGCCGAATTGTTTAAAGTAGACTCTTCCATGTACAAACTCGGACGACTCTATTTTCATGTTATAGGATTTTTGGAATATTTTTATAACTCACGGCCAAACAATGCAGATTTCAGGTGAGACAGCTCGTTACGAGCTGACTCACCTGAATCTGTATTGTTTGCAAAAAGCTCAATATTGCCTTTGGCGCTGAAAGAGTTAAGAAGTTATCAGGTTTTAACTAACACACTTAGGTTGTTACCCTAACAGCTGTTCACTGCGTATATAAATAATGAACGATATTTAGAATACAATGTAACAACCATTTACCTCATTTCACACATAGCAAATCGACTTTTAAAAAACTATCAAAAATCTTTATAAATAAAAGTAGAAAAGTTAGTAGAAAAAGAACAATTCTCCTTTTGCAACAATGTTTTCAAAAGACTACAGATGCGTCTGATTTTAAATTCTACAATGGTAGTGTAGAATCTTCAAGTGTCTTAATATCCAAATTTTTTTTTTACCTTTTAGCATATTTGCAAGTGCTTGAACTGGCAAATTGTTTATGGTACTTTAACCACATCTTCTCCCGTCTATTTGATTCATAATAATATAAGTTATATATTATTAGCATGACTAGATATATATATTAGGCCATAATGGGTGTGTGAATAAAAGCTTATTTCACTACAGCTTCATATTTATCTAGAGTCTTTGAGATGTGTTCTTTTAACTTCGTCTTAAAATTAACATGAAATTATCTACAATATTTATTTACATTCTAATTTCCAAAATACCATTGGATTAATTGTTCTGAAGCGACGTTCAGTTATGTTTATTTCATTTGTTAGAGTCGTGCGTGGTACCTGAAGACTGGAAGACCCTTGATGACGATAACATTGAAGGCGGAACTGTTATACATGGGACAAACGTATGTCAAATTGAAACACGAGTCACCATTTACCCATTCCCAGATACATGTACAACAAATCTGCAGCAGAAGAATTTGATGAAATATTTGCAAACAAATGGAAAATCTCTTTAAATAAAAGATTAATTATTTAATAAAGTAACACATTTGACGAAGCATATATGAACCTTTCCACGAGGAAACCAACACTATGGAATTTGCGTAATGTATCGACCAAGATCAGCCTCTGCAGTCCACACAGGCTAATCCGGGCCGACACATTTCGTCTCAGGAGGATAGAGGTATAAAGTAATGATTCCTTAAACAGAAAATCCACAGGAGGCGAAAAGTCTCTGCCCGTATTAGCCTGCGCGGCATGCTTAGACTGATCCGGGTCGATACTTTGCGCAGAGTCCACACTGTTGGTCTTTTCGCGGAACGGCTCATCTGATACTTGTATGACTAGATGGCGAACAGGGAGGATCCTAATCCGACTACGAGAAGATGCAGCTTGGTCTTGATCATCGCTGGTTTAATAGTTTAAAGCAAACTCGTTAAATCCGGGTTTCCCTGTCTCCTGTATCTATGTTGTAGCTTTTTCTTGTGGCCGAGAAGGGACCGAGATAGTACCAAATGTCGGATTTTCTAACTTATGACAAAATATGTTCAAAGTCGTCTGCTGCAGAATTGTAATATGAGGAATATGAGGGAAACGGTCTCTCTTCCGAAACAGGCGTACACAAGGCCGTTTATCACCTGAGTCGGTCATTTTGTTTTACACAGCTATCTATATCCTGCCCTGGACGGAACGGCCGTAACATTCTGATGTGTAATGACAGTCTGTTTCTTGACGTGGAGACGGACACGGCGTTTGATGTGAACAGTCATAAGTGTAAGGCCAGTAAAACACATTATCGTAAGTAGTGCTACTGATTCCTTACACCAGGCCCGTCATTTCATAACGCTGCAAGGGCTCAGCGAGTGCGTGTTAAAAGAAGCAATTGTATTGGTTGATTCGGCTGCAATCCACCCGAGTGCTTGTTAAAAGAAGTAATTTGATTGGTTTATTAGGCTGCATTCAACCCGAGTGCTTGTTAAGAGAAGCAATTGTATTGGTTGTTTCGGCTGCAATCCAGCCGAGAGCTTGTTAAAAGAAGTGCAATGTAATGTGATTGGTTGATTCGGCTACAGTCGGCATCAGCTCGAGATTGTTATTAGCGGGTAAAATCACAAATCTTAAGAATGGTTAATATATCATTAACTATTATTCGTTACAAGAAATGGTATCAATTACAGAAGCTATATATACGGCGCTTTCATGACAAGAGCATATATTACAACATAGGCTGTGACGTAATAGTGTAGGTTGTTGTTGGTTTAGGTTTGCATGGTAGTATAAGTCTCATGAATATAAATGAGACGGTGCTCAAAATTACATGAATATTAAAAGAACTGATGCATTACTGAAAAGCATGTTCGCTTCGAAAAAACAGGTTTCGATTCAGTTTCATCAAGAACATATTTGTAAAAATATAATTGAAGCTTTTGATTTATGTTCTTAGTGTTGTCCCTGTCGCCAACTGAAAACCAGTCATGACAAACAAATGTAAATCGATATCCGAGTCATAATGTTGGTAAAACAAGTTCGAAATCTGCTTATTAAAATGTTGGTGCAAAATGCCACCATTTGTCTACGCTTCAAAATTCTTAATAATGAAAAATAAAACAAAAAGGAAAGACTACAAGCCCATTAAATTACAAACAGCCCAAAAAAATGAATGCATATTAATTAAGGGTGTTCATGTAAATAAAATAGTTCGTCCTGGGCGTGATAAGGCGGTAACCTTGAGTTAAGCCACAGTCCCACCGACCTCCCGGACTGAAATTTGGCCGATCCGGGGTCAGATCCGTGTTGGATCCGCGTTAGGTCCGGTGTGATCCTGGATAGTCCGTCAAGGTCCGGGACACCATCATGGCAATTTCAAAATTGCCTTGGTCATTCGGGGCAGTCCGGGTGGATTGTTCAATCCCGGGTAGTCCCAGACGATCTGCGTAGCGACCGTGTTTGCTCCGGGTAGGTCCGTAGTGGCACCGTGTTGATCCTGGGCTATCCGGCATGTCGCGTTGGGTCCGGGGCGGTCCGTTTTCGGTCCGGGACATTCCGTAGCTTATCCGGGATGGCCCGGGATGATCCAGGATGTCCGGGACGGTCCGTGACACTGTCGTAGTGGAACCGGGATCAGATCCGTGAGGCTCCGTGTTGGCTCCATGTTTATCCGTGTTGGTGCCGTGTTGGGTCCGCGCTGGTCCGGGATGAAGATGTTTTGTGATTCAATATCACCCAGGATCAGCCCGGATCAAGATATCTCTTGATATGGGGTTTTCCGTGTTAATCCGGGTGCTCCGTTTTGGGTCCGGCATCGATGTGACTGTAGCTTTACCCTATCGTATATTCGGGGATCAGTACAAACTAACTTTTCCCCAATTATATTTTCCGATATAAGAGGCGAGCGGTAAGAGGCGCATATGCTGTTGATTAATTAACCCTTTCCCTCATATAGACGCTTTCTGACGCCTCTGCAGCAGACGGCCCTTTGAAAACGTGGCGACAAAAAAAGTAATTGCTCAAAACGAGCAATTTCTCCTTTTGTCACCGTGTTTTCAACTCTATTCAATTATTGTACTTTCACTTAAAGGTAGTTTAAAAAATATCGGTTATGTTTTCAAAAGCCGTCTGCTGCAGATATGTTGTATGTGGGAAAGGATTAACACAATGATTTTCACATACCACGGAATTATAGTATTCCCCGACCATACGTATTTCCTAGTAAAACGCTCATGATACACAAATAGTGAGTGCGTTTAATCCAATTACAATTACCTGTACACGTTATCATTTGTTTAATACAATACATATAATTTGTAAAAGCAAATTCAATGCCTCATCCACATTTTTACAGCTCGTACAATAAAAACCAACACGAGATCAGCTTCCTGCCAAATTACTGAAACTGGTCTCATTATCCACAATTTAACCAAGTTCTATTGTAGGTGTTTTGACATTTAATACCAAACAAAACAATTCAGTTATTTATTGTCTCCACGCAGGAGATATTGCAGCAAAAATATAACCTTGACCATCGTTTGGCATAATCAGTTATAAGTGATCAAATTGCACTCAATTTTGAAACTTTTAACTTAGCGAACAACGTATACCAATATTGTGCAAGATGTTATTGGGCAATATTGTTCGCTAATGTTGTTTCTATAATAAATGTTGTAGCGGCATTAGGGCCGTTGGATACGGGCCATGGTCACTCTGGGGTTTAAGCGACTAGAAGATATCTAAATATGACTGTCTATCTACGCGCAGTCAGGTATCTTTATAGTTCATCATCTTGATGTATCTGCACCCTGACAGACTCACGAGAACGGTTATGACAACACATATACGATACGTACTTTGACAAGACTTACTATTAAATCTTAAAGCTTTGAAGGTCGTTTTTTCCGTGACATGGTCTTTGTAAGAATCTGCTTTTGGGATATGGAAACAATATTTTCTTAAAAGCATTTAGAATTTTCCAAAGCCCAGTATCGCAAAATTAAATGAGGCGCGTCTAGGGATTTCGGATTTTAACCCTTTCCCATATACGACCAAATCTGCAGCAGACGACTTTGAAAACATAATGTCAAAAACCTGAAAAATCTCCATAAAAGATAGCTTAATTATTAAATAAAGTTGAAAACATTGTGGCCAAAGGAGAAATTGCTCATCAAAAGTCAGCTGATGCTATTGCGTCAAATGTGTGTGCAAGTGGGAAAGGGTTAATGTATCTGCGTACAGCGAAGACGTATACGAGCATGTTAATCCACAGTCTCACCAGAGCCTCTACAGGTCCGCCTGTTTGCTATAAAAACATGAATGCATCTTCTGATATATATCTAGCAATGTAGCCCCATTAGCCGGGATGTCTTTATATTGCTCCATTGCGGAGAGTGCATAATACCCAATCACCGGTGACCCAATGCGGCTCAAATACAAAAGTAAAACGTAAATTAATGTCTTTATAATATGATGTAAAGCATATTACTAGCTAAATTAACTCAGTAAGGTTTTCAGTCGTACTAAAGAACTTACGCATACTAAATGCATGACCGTTAGGCATTTGCGACCAGTATTGATTCAAATCTACCAGCGCATGCGCACATACTGATATATCACTGCACTGTTCGCGAATTGGTTAAAGAAGGTTTAACGAAATGTGTGTTGGTGAGTATCTATTTGGATCCCTTAGGATGCGCAGGCTTGTACATTTCCTTACATGTAATCATCACTTCTTCGCAGATCACCACTCATATAGTTTTAGCTTCATGTTATTGTAAGCCGACAGTAGGAGATATATAGACCTGCCAGTATGACCACATATCGGCATTTCGCTTTGTCCTTACTAAGTATATTGATTTAAGGTAAATTACTTTTAAAAAATCTCCTTTACACTCTATATACATATGTGAGTTTTACGAATTAAAAAAACAGACAAAGGCCGGTTTTCTTATTTCTTCCTGTGCAACGAATTATTGCGGCTTCTCTTTGATGCTTTGCATCAAACATTCGTCTTGTATTTACTGGAATCGTTTCAGTGTTTGTCTTGCGTTCAAAAACGAAAAGAAGAGTGGTTAAAGAAGGTTTAACGAAATGGGTGTTCGTGAGTAGCTATTTGGATCCTTTAGGATGCGAAGGCTGGTATATTTTCTTACATGTAATCATCACTTCTTCGCAGATCACTACTCATGTAGTTTTAGCTTCATATTATATTTACTGGAATCGCTTCATTGTTTCTCTTGCGTTCAAAAATGAAAATAAGTGTGCAAAAGTCATCGTGTTTTTGCAGACGTTATTAAAGATGAAGGTCGAAGCTGCCAGGTGGCGTATAAAAAGGACGTCAAATACACAATAAGACTAGATGGAGAACGTCAAGGGGATGGAGATTACGTCAGCCATATGTCAAGTGTAGGTTGCAACTTTTTCTATAAAATATACTTTTCAAAATTAACCTATCAGGTGGATTAAGCCTTTCCTTGGTAGATTAGATTTCTACCGGAATATGTAAAAAAAAACGGACGGTTGTGTTAGAAACTAAATATTGCTCAAAGTGAGTAACTTCTTCCTTACGAACAACTATAGCGCGTCTGCTTCATAATTATAATCCAATATTCCAGATTTAAACATATGTGCTTTAAGATACTTTCAAATTAAATTGATAGTTGAAATTATGGCTACATGTTTATATAAAATGCGACTATGATTCAAATATCAATAACATTAACTTGAGCATGGATCGTATACAATTTGTATTGCGAGATTTTACATGTTATATCTAAATGTACGTGTGTTCCTATTGATATTTCGTTATAAATAAGTCAACATTTTACGCTTGATCCGATGTCCACTGTTAATTGTCAAGTATTGATAATAAAAACAAAGTTTCAAATTTTATCTATAACATTGGTAACAATTTAAATTACAAACGTAAATCTATTCTTGTATGATTTAGGTCGAAGCGTCGTGTGACGACCCCGATATCAAAAAGGAATTTGACGAATTCGGTCTGGAGACGACGATGGTGTGTAAGGATGGAGAATGGGACGGCTTCCCTCTTACTAAATGTCCTCGAGGTAAAGGGAGAATTAACCATGTACAAAATACAAACAATCTGCATCAACTTTGAAAACATCTAGGCACAAATACGGAAACTCTTTGTAAATAATATGAATACTTCCTAACTGAAGGCAAAGACGAATGTGTTCAGTACGAACAATTTCCTTTGTTACAATGTTTTCAAAAATCGTATTCGTGTGGGAAAAGATGATAGTGTTCAAGCTACTTCTGATAGTATTAAAGTTTGTTAATGCGTTTCTGTTTTTTGACTGTTTCCTTCTTAAAACACTATAACTACGTTTCCTTTGTAAAAAACTATCACTGCGTTTCCTTTGTAAAACACTATAACTGCGTTTCCGTGATAAATGACTATAACTGCGTTTCCGTTGTAAAACACGATAACTACGTTTCCTTTGTAAAACACTATCACTGAGTTTCCTTTGTAAAACACTATAACAACGTTGTTAAACACTATTACTACGTTCTGTGATAAAACACGATAACTGCGTTTCCTTTTAAAACACTATAACTGCGTTTCCTTTGTAAAACGCTATCACTGCGTTTCCTTGTTAAACACTATAAATACGTTACCGTGATATACACTCTTAACTGCGTTTCGTTTCCGCGATAAACCATCCTTTGTAAAACATGATAACTGCGTTTCCTTTGTAAAACACGATAACTGCGTTTCCTTTGTAAAACACTATAACTGCGTTTCCTTTGTAAAATACACGATAACTGCGTTTCCTTGTTAAACATGATAACTGCGTTTCCTTTGTAAAATACTATTAACTGCGTTTCCTTGATATACACTATTAACTGCGTTTCCTTGTTAAACACGATAACTGTGTTTCCTTTGTAAAACATGATAACTGCGTTACCTTGATATACACTTTTAACTGCGTTTATTTGTTAAGCACTATAACTGCGTTTCCTTTGGTAAACATGATAACTGCGATTCCTTTTTAAACACGATAACTGCGTTTCCTTTGTAAAACACTATAACTGCGTTTCTTTGATATACACTTTTAACTGCGTTTCCTTGTTACACACTATAACTGCGTTGTCGTGATACACTAGTTTAACTGCGTTTCCGTAGTAATACCTCATAACTGCGTTTCTGTGGTTATAGATTTTTGTATATGTATGCCGATAACTGGTATATTTAACCTGAAACCGCTGCATCCGTCGTATTGCTTATGATCAGGATGGAACCTGTTAAAGTAGTTAAAGTATGCTACGACCGGGAATGGAAACATGCTCTCTCACGATTAATGCTTTCCCACATACAACATTGTGCCACTGTGCTTATTATCGGCAATTCCTCTTTTGCCACAATGTTTTCAGAACTGCTTCAGAGTCGTCAAAACACGTCTGCATGTGGGAAAGAGGAACGCTGTATCCACTACATAATTTAGTCATTTGGGTTTGGATGGAGGTATTAAAAGCCTTTGTTTTTATATTATTGGTTTAAATACTTGATAAAATCATTCACTTTGTAGCCTAAGGTGTAATTGTAATGAATATGAAATTTGAAAATGAACAATTTTCAAGAGCGTTTTTTATAAAAAAATAAAACATCTATTAAGATTTTTGAACCTGGACATTTCCCGGAATACATACATCAACACGGTTCAAAATTCCGTATTTCAGCCGTCTCGTGAGAAAACCAACAGTGTGGACTTTGCATATAGTATCGATCGGGATCAGCCCAAATATGCCGCGCAGGCTAACCCTGACAGACACTGTTCGCCTCCTGTGGATGTTCTGTTTCAGGACTCATTACTTTACATTTAGGCACTGTGGCGATAGACATCAGCGTAATGTATCGACCAGATCAGCGCTGTCCGCGCAGACTGATCCGGCCGACACATTCCGTCTTAGGGGGATAGATGTATAAAGTGCCTTTATCCCCCTGTGACGGAATGTGTAGGCCCGGACTACGCAGGCTGATCTGAGTCGATACAATTCACAGAGTCCATCATGTTGTTTTTCTCGTGGAACGGCTGAAGTATTTTAATGTGACATAATTGAAATATAAGGTCACATCATTCTAAATAAAGTAGTGCGTCCCCAATCACACGAAATACATACATTTTATTTCATGTGTAAAATGTGTAAATTCATTATTGAAACATATAACTTTGAATAATGTGTCATTTTTTTCTATCTTAAAAGTAGAAACAGGTAGAATCTATAAAAGAAAAAGAAATATATATGTTGCAATACCGATATATCGGCTTTTATATTTGTTTTGTCTTCTTGGAGCGTAGGAGAATTTACATCTCTCTCGTTCTTTCAGTTTCTCGAGATATCAATTAATTCACGTACCTCGTAGTAAAATACAAAGCGACTCCTTGCTTCTACAACAAAATAATACCTTTTATAAGTTGAGAATTCAATACTTCTACTCTAGTCTCGAGCGCCAATTAAACATCACGGTAACCAGCTCTCGGCGGATAGGATGAAAAGTATATCTACCGGTAATGAACATTTCCTAGCTGAGTACTGTTTACTCAACCGGGAGTCATGAATACTAATTGATATAAATGATATACTGCGGAAACTCTGTAAAAACCCAATAAAGCAAATAAAATATTTTGTTTCCAGCTAAGAAGCTATGCAGCCTTGTAGTACATGCTCTCATTTCCGGACCGCTACACAGCAGTGCCAGGGACAAAGAACAATTTGAGGAAAGATACAATGTAACATGCATTGAAGGATATACTCTGAATGTCAAAGATCCAATATCTCGATGTACATTTGATGGCGCATGGACTTCGAAAACCCCAGAGTGCACACCATGTAGGTCACTCTTTTTCAACTTCTGACTGATTTCCTCAAATTTTCGTTAGTCTTTACTTAATATGGCCAAATGAGAAGCGATAACCTTGGTCTACTGTCCTTTAAAAAACTCGATGCGTATATGTGGTTTAGTTCGAGTAGATCGGGGGAGTCGAGAGGGGGGTGGGGCAGAGCCCCGTCTGACGATACTGGGTATGCATTGATTGTCCGGGGATGTCCGGGTCAACTATGAAGGATATCCTCAATGACATGTTCTTTTATATGTGTGGGTGTGTGTGTGGTGTGTATATATATGTTTGTACGCATGCGTATACTTTGCTTCGGGTCACCTTCGAAGGATATCATCAGTGACATGGTCTGTCATGTGTGTGTGCGTGTGTATGGTATGTTTATACATGTATGTTTGAATACACCCGTATACTTTGCTTGCGTGTCAGTGGGGATGTCCGGGCCAACTACGAAGGATATCATCACTGACATGGTCTGTTATGTGTACGTGTGTTTGATCAGTATATATGTTTGTACGAATCCGTATACTTTGCTTTGCGTGTCAGTCACATCACGACGATTGTCACATTTTCTAAGCGTTTCTCATGTAGAACACAATATATCATTGAAAAGTGTTACCTCTAAGCTTCAAAACAATCCGAAGAAAAAAAGGGGGGGGGGGGGGTGTCATGCATTATGCAAGAAAGAATTCGCCAGGCGAAAATGATTACCGTCATTTTGAACCAAATCGGGCCCGGACAAATCCGGTGTTTAGCATTCTCTACTTGCACTTTCAAACAAGGTAAAATACTAAAATTGATCAAATCAATCATTTACACATTTACAATGATGTTAAACTCAATGTCATACATTTAATTAATTCTGGTGATGATTTACACTAATTTCTACACAAACAAAGTATTATTTAGGGACTATTTAGGTCAGCATGTCAGCGGATGTGACCTATAGACCAGTTACACTATGTAGACGCACAACACAACATTATTGTGATCTCATTGCTCCTACAAATAACAGTTTTTATATAGTTTACCTCATTGTCGTACAAAGATTAAGTTACCGAACATGTTGTAATTCAGTTTCTTTGTAGAAAATTAAAGTTTGAATAAAGCCTAAGGTAAATTGGTGAAGAACTAACCAAAGAAAGGTAATTAAAACTACAATGTGGACAGACATACAATGACTTAATGTCAGGTGTATACATCATTTTGAGTGATGTCCATTTAAGTTGCATTTCTAGGGATTGATCATATCATCATGCAGAAAGATGACTCCTTTTCGAAGGTTTTGGTGATTCAGCCGTTGAATCACGGAATCTCGGCTTAACCCTTTCTGAAATACATACAATAAGTAGCAGACGTCCTTGAAAACCTAGTGGCAAAATATGGGAAATCTCAACAAATAAAAGAACAATTATTGAGTAAAGTTGAAAATATTGTAATAAGAGGAGAAAATGCTAATTATGAGCAATTGCTCCTGTTGTCAAAACTTTTCAAAAATGATCTGCTGCAAAAGCTTCTAAAAGTGTCTGTATCTGGGAAAGAGATAAAATACAAATTTCGTTTTGTGATATTGCATGCGTAATTCTTCTTCTTATAAAAACCATAAGTATTATATGGATTTTCGTCTGAAATATATCTAAAATATAACAACAATTAGTGACCAATCAGAAATTTATGTAAGTGTATATCGTTAATTAAGGTAGAATTGTAGCCCAAATGTGTTCCAAACTATGTCAAAATGCAGGTCAATCGGACACCACACACTTTCGTCTGACACGATGTGCCATTCTCTTACCTCTTTATTAGCCATATCGAGGGTTGCCTGCAAAACGGTTGTATCTACATCTTCTTCATCCTCATGCTTGTTCCACAGCAGGTGATCAAACATTTCATCAAAAGACTATTATTCAATGATGCTATCACATCCTAGCCTCCATCTTCTTTTACCTTTCCTACATACCGACGCATGTTAACGCATTTGCTGCGGATGGCATTTGTTAATCTCTTTCTTCATTATGCTTTCCTATTATAGAGATTTCCATATTTTGGTATAAATGTATTCAAAGTCGTCTGCTGTAGATATATTGCAATTGCCAAATGGTTAAACACCGGACGATCAGTTTTAGCGTTGACGTCATTAACGAACAAGTTACATACACAGTTCCTGATTAATGCTTGCCGTATTGGAATGCGAAGAAGACAATACCTGATCAGATCTCACGGAGGCGCAGGCTGATCTGGATCTTTTCTGGTCGCAAAGTCACGAAGGTCGGTCTTAATGCGACGTGGCTCAAATAATTTCAGATAGTTGTAAAATACCTAACGATTACCCAGACAAGCTGTTCAATGATGCCGGGATAAATCTGATTAAAGGAATGGAGGTTAGTCATAACGACCATGCTACATTGACATGTGCCAGAGGGGAGGTGGCCGATGCTGATAAAGTTTTGTGTCACTTAGGGAATTGGGAAACGGAAACTGAAAAACTTCCAATCTGTCGTAAAGGTTGGTGCTGTAATATTTGTGTTTAATTATTTGTTTAATTGCAGTTTAATGCCTTTTCAACAGTATAACAGGTATATCACGGTTGCGCATTCCTTGCTGTTTTGCAGCAATACTCCACACATCATTCTTTCAATGCAACAGGCTAACTTCCCACATATACTCTTTTTTGATGTTTTCTGTTTATAAGAAGAAGCTGTGATGCAACCTTTACAACTTTAGACAGCATAGATCAAAACAAAAAACACTAGTACTAGGTAAGTGAATGCAAGGCAGGAATCGAACCAAAAATACTTCACCCAATCTCAAACATTAACCACTCGTACGTGACATATCCTTTATAATTATGGTAAAACGACTCTGTTATTATCCTCACAGTATTGCATATGGTAACCGGAGAAACATAATATTGGACATTATGAACCGGCCAAGACCTCGGGCAAATATTTATTTATATTATTATGACGTAAGTGTCATCTATCTCATCACGGCTTAATGAGTAATTCAAAAAACAAATTTCAAAAGTGATGAACTTCGTGGATATAATAATGATGTGTGATCTATTTTGGGCGAGTTTAAGCCTAAGTGTATCTCTATAAGGGGAACACAAAAAAAGGATATTGTAGCATCACAATTCATGTTTACATCTCTATCTATGATATGCAATCGGGCTCTGGTGAGACTATGCGTATGCACAGGTGCATCTGAGTCATAACTGTTCACAGATGCAATAAGTCCCTGAATCGGCAAACGCAAGTCACGCGTGTATGAACCAATGTCTCCGTCCGCTAAATAGAACGAAGTTAAAGTTAGAAACATGATGCTCTCACTACGATCAATGACTAAGAACGTGTAAACGTCACGGACTGGTTCATGAATGTTTATTTTGAAACTGGATTAATCAATTGTTTGATTAACACTTCTGAACAATATCAAACAACTGTATGAAAAGTAAACGAAGGTAGGCGACGAACAAAAGTGCATACGTTATTATGCAACTGGCAGATTGAGTATTTCAGCTAGTTTACTGCTGGCGGAAGTTTGCGATTTGCAAAACGAAAGTTTTGCCAAGACTAAATATTTTACAGAAATTCAAAAACGGATCGGCCTTACCTCGGCACACTTGATTTATTAATTGTCTGATTATGGCTTATCGCCATTTCAACAAGTCATACCACGTCGGCCTGTTCACATATACAAGTGTTTCCTGGCTTCCTCACACCACTTCACCACACGTTTTCCCAAACAGCTAGCTGCATTTCCACATACACTGTTAGCCCAATGGTGGAAGTCGAATGAAGCTTGTCATATTGACTATTGTCAAATGTCGGAAAGAATGTTTGGGAAGCTAATGCTCAACTACTAAAAACACCTTTGTAAAATCAATGTATATTAAACAGCTTGCGAAACCTTGGATCTAGTATATGTATTTTATAATTCAATTGCAAATCTTCCCATCTTAGCCAAAAATCACACACGTGGTTTTTCCCAGCAATGCAGCTCCAGATCAACTAGGCATATTGGTGTGATTGTTCCAAAATTGATACTTTCAACATTTGAATTTGAGAAATACGGGGATATCGCCAAATAAGACGGATATACATCCTCTGTGTGTCTTTGCCCTGTGTAAATTCACTGTTGTAAGATGATTACATAACAAGGGTTTATTCTCGATTGTCCCACATTTTGATTTTTGGGCTAAAAATCGATGTAGGACTATCGGGAAAAAATACAGGTAAGGTGTCGGCTAATCCCTGCCCGGGGCGAAGATATCACTACAGTTCGGTTCATTTAAAATTCCACTATATTGGTAACCATTTTTTTATAAAACAGTATGTTACGAATTTATCAGAAAAAAGCTCTTGTTTGGTCCTCTTTTTGATATAACAGGAATAAGGAAAATATCAAATTATTTAGAAAAACATATTTTTATTCAAATTAGGTAATTGAACTATTGTTTATAATACATACATTCAAATAACAAATAACAAATTAAACACATCATATAATCACATCGTCTGATCTGGATTTTTCACTGTTTTCAATTTTGTTGAATATTTACTCAGTTTATAAATGGTTACATATGTAGACAATATGTTGCTCTGTCCGCATACTCAATTGCGCTAATGGACCCATCACGCAGGCGTTCCTTTAGGGATGCTAGTCGCGTGTCAATGTTTTTATATTTTCTTCTCTTGGTTGGTCTTTTACCTCCTGTAGCATACTGAACTACCTTGATACATGAACATGATTCAACTTCCTGGATAGTTCTAAGGATGGAAAATATGTTCGGATGTGAATGCTGAACAGCTTTCTTCAACATGCTATGCCAGCCTTCTACATTGTTTGTCGTCCTTGGACCATGGGTATTGAAGTGATTCCAAATATGTTTGTCGCTCTCAATCCAGTTCTCAGTTACATAGTCTGTGAATGTTTCAACTGCTGCAGGAAGCTCTAAAGTAGCAATGTCAGTGAGTGCTTCGAACCACACGTCTTCAACTGAGTTGACTGGTACAAGTGGTAAAACTGCTGCTCGTCTGACCAGGCGGTGAATGTCTTCGTTTGTCCTGTAATCGTTGGCCAAGCCCGAAGACTGTACCTTCCTCCAGATACACTGTGTGTAGTGGAAGAAGCATGCCTTCACGTCCGTCGTCTGGAAGACTCGTAGAGCAGCTCTTCTTGGAGCGAGTTCGTGGTCCATGAACAGGATGTCGGGTTTCAACTCGAGTCCAAAACGGTTACATTCTCTATCCAGTGCATTAAGCAGTCTCAGATAAGTTTCTTCCGACTTTCCTGGTAGGAAAGCAAACATCAGAGGATACATCTGTCCGTCTATAAAACAATGCCATATGTATAACTGGTAGAACAGTCCCGGGCATGTGTAGAAGGTACCGTCAGCGTAGATTGTTCTGGCGTTGCATAGGTGCTCCAGGTTTGTCTGCGTAGCGAACACGAGCAATCGGTTTTCTTCACCTTCGTCTATAAGCAGAAACTGCTCACCAGCTGACGTCTCTGTCCACTCCCCTTCCAGGCGTATGTCTTGTCTTCTTTTTGGAAGTACTGGTCTGTCTTTGCTTCGCTCACGATTAAGTTGAGACTTACATCCTTCAAAAGTATTGATTCTTTTTACCAATTCAACAGATTGTTCATTTCAATCCCGATTTCTGAGAGCTGATACCTCTTCTTTGTAAATTGTTGGAATAGGCGTTGTTTCTTTTCGACACCGTTTTCGAATCTTCTGCATCACACCGTCTGTTTCTATATGGAAATTGTCAGGCTCGTGGATATGGTTAGCGTTATGTCTGACGAGAATACCTTCTCTGGTTGTTACTCGTGATGAACAGGCACGGTTAGAACAAGTCCAGTACACCCTCTCTTCCCGTCGGCTCTTAATAACAAATTTGTGGCCATCAATAACCAGACTCATTCCGCCGCGCTGGTTCTTCACAAAATCTAGTCTTACTTGGGTGTTAGCCATGTTTTCAGTATGATGTAAAAACAATAATGATAATTAATTTAATTGAATGTTTGTGCAAACAGTTTAGAAAGAAATGAAACAAAGGTGAAATTAATAAAGATCAAATATGAATTATAAGTGTGTTTTTTTGCAAACAAATCAAATAGTAAAGAAACCGCAATGAAACAAAGGTGAAAATACTGTGAAATTTACTATGTTTGTAGTGGAATAGGCATAAACTTAATTGAATGTTTGTGCAAACAGTAAAGAAACCGCAAATTTACTATGTTTGTAGTGGAATAGGCATAATAACAGGACTGTATTCTCACCTTTCCCTTACCTCTCTTTACCGCTCGTTATCCCACCGCACTAAGGGTAAATAGTAAAATCAAAATGTGGGACAATCGAGAAGACACCATAACAAGGTCGGTTATCTGCCGAATTTCACATAGTCGACTCTTTTATGTTGAACATTCGATATTAAATGATGTCAAAGTAGAATGCCAAATAAGACCCCAACTTGCTAGACTATGCTTTTATTCAATTTATGTAAAATGACCTTGTTATAGATTCATTATGTGACAGTTGAATGTTCAAGGGCCATAGTTCTGATCAAAAACTACGTGATAATTGTAAATGCTCGGAAAGTCAAACATTTGTGAAT
The DNA here is from genome assembly GCA_031761405.1 of Serripes groenlandicus. Lineage (NCBI taxonomy): Eukaryota > Metazoa > Mollusca > Bivalvia > Cardiida > Cardiidae > Serripes > Serripes groenlandicus. Next base: position 98,594,607 of record JASEVX010000002.1, read on the forward strand.
TGACACATTATCATATGTCCACTGTTTACTTTCTATCGGCCAGTTGTATGCCCAGTGAAAAAAGGAGCACCATTCGTTGGATTCAAAATAAAACAAACGAAGGAATATGTTTACAGTGACGTCATACAGATATCCCGTTGCCCTAGTGATCTAGAACTGAAAGGTTCAAACCGGGTCACATGTCAAAGAGATGGTACTTGGTCAGGCCAACTTGTTTGTAGAAAATGTAAGTTATTTTAATATATTTGGAAAATAATTCCGATTAAGAGATCATATTTAATGAATTACTTGAGATAGAACTCGAATCCTTAGATTGACTTTTTATAAAATAAAACGTTCAAATTACAGCTTTGATTTCTTAACTATTTATAATGATATTCCTCGGGGAATAATAAGGTACACTTGTGTCGTAATTCAAACGATAAGGGACGCAGTTCTGGTTCAAGTCCACTATGCGGACTATGCGGACTGTTTCGGATATCATTGATTATAAATGACGGATTACTTTTAACCGGTAACCAATTCGCCTTAACCCTTTCAGCGCCGAATTGTTTAAAGTAGATTCTTCCATGTTCAAACTCGGACGACTCTATTTTCATGTTATAGGATTTTTGAAATAGTTTTATAACTCACAGCCAAACAATGCAGATTTCAGGTGAGACAGCTCGTTACGAGCTGACTCACCTGAATCTGTATTCTTTGCAAAAAGCTCAATATTGCCTTTGGCGCTGAAAGAGTTAAATGTTTTGAGAATATTCATGAGCGCCGTCTGAGGTCTAATTTAGAAAGCGATAGATGAAGTATGTGTATCATACCGATTATTAACCTATTTTTACAGTCTGCAAGAAAGGAAAGACCCGTTTCAAGAAATGGCCAGGCAAATTGCTGACCATCAAGACGGGGAAACAAAAAAGATTCGGATCGTTTAGCGTAGCAAAATGCTTAAGAGAATGTAAAAAGGAAAAAGAGTAAGGAATATTTATTTGTTTTACCGTTTTTATAGCTCCTTTATTTTAAGCCCTACAATGGCTGAAGGCCTGTCGAGCTAATGTCACGGCGAATTGTGCGTCGTGTGTCTGTTCGTCCGTTAACTTTTGGCTTCAAATATTTTCCATTTGTTTCAAAATATAAATCTAAAGGACGGGCAGGGATCTACGTCTACGTCCCTGTGACGGGTATGTATTTTCATTGAATTCAGATACCGCTTAATTTATCCAATACTGTGTATTTTCATCATCCGAATCGCACATTTAATACAAATAGATGTAACAATATGTTTCATTGCGAAAAGGTCAGGATCAGATCAGGTAAATCATACCCAAGAAATTAATTCGTCAGTTAAAATATCAAATAGCGATAATCATATCTTCGCTTGGAAGCAATATATTCGTTAATTTGCGTTAGGTTCCGTGGTTTACCGATAATTGATCCCAAGCTGTGAAGGGAATCGTAAAACAATAAACAGCTAGGGGATAGTCATGTCGGCCAACATGCATGGCATATACAATACAATACAATATCTTTATTCAATATTAAACATCATATACAAACGTTTATAGCCTTCATCAATTACAAAATACACATTTATAAGCCGTCATAATGACAACATGGAAATTAACCTTTAACATACATAACCTTCATTTGCCAGTATGTCTGATATAGAAAAGTTATCATTTGTTCTGTCAAATAGGAAGATAGCAAGATTTAGTGCCAAAACCTGTAATAATATTTTAAAAACGAGATTATTTTATTTGTGTAAATAGTCCTTTATCTGTTTATACGCCCGTATTTTAATATTTTGAGTTGTATTTTATTCGGTTGTACTTGTTTTATTTCATTTTAGGTTTATATGTTATACATAACGCATCTGTTTATTTGAAGTTGTACTTTACGACGAATGTTATATTTGTTTTATAAGTATTAACTTTTGTTTCTTATGTTAAGTTAACTCAATTTGATGTATTTATGCATGATTCCCCGATGGGAAATGCGTCGTATCTCCTTTAACATTTTTTAACTGTCAAGGTTTTGTGATGATCTCTTAGTCTCTTATAATTCTGTTTTTTAAAGAATGGCTTTGTACATTTGTTTGTTAACTGTGAATATTGTTTTATATTATGTAACATGAACAAAGATGAGACTTTAATAAAGATTATATATATACATAATGATTAGCCGAGAAGCTAAAATTTAAATACAAAAATAATTTAAACAAATTGCAAGTTAACATTTACTGGTTTAATAATTCGTGTCTTAGTTTAGATGCATGGAGCAGGTACATAGAAATGTTTAACAAAGTTACAGTTGAGTTACTTGTCATAAGTATGTCAAATTTATTAAGTGTTGGAAAACTGCAAAAATAAGGTTTAAAATATTTTAATCTCAATTGTCTATACGCTTGGCATATTAAAAGGAAATGATATTCGTTTTGAATTACATTTTGGTTGCAACATGTACATATTCTTTGTTCCCTTGGCGTATTATTATATCTGCCTTTTTCTATTGCAAGTTGATGTGAAGATAGTCTAAATTTAATTCCCGTCTTAATTTGCTATCTGTTATCGTGTCTAAATATTTTTCGAAATTAAAATTATGTTTGAATCTACAATAAGTTTCCAATCTGTTCGAATTATTTATATCTGAATACCAACTTTGTTTATATGAGTCTTTTAAACGTTGTATAATTAAATCGAACGGTATATCTATTTCAAATTGATACATCCATATATCTGAGAATCCTAAATTATCTAATATTTTCTTTATCTGGCTGGCTCAGTTCGAGTTATTAATATAAAAGTTGTTCGAGTCAACGTCATTTTTTAACAAATAATATACCTTTTTAGTTATCATGTTATTGTTCATTTTTAGAATCTTTTGCCAGTACTTAAGCATTCGTAGCTTCCTTATGATAGTAAACGAAAAACATCCAAGTTCCCCGTATAGAGCTACAAGATTTGTAGATTGTTTGACCCCTAGAATTCTTCTACAAAATTTTGTATGTACAATTTCAATATCTTTTGCCTCGTGCATACCCCAAACCTCTGCACTATAGCATAACATGGATGTTACAAGTGTATCAAATAGTTTACATTTCTGTGAAATTGGTAACTCTATTTGATTAAATAATGATAACAGATTATGTAATGCAAAAGATGCGTGATTAGCAAGCCTTTTTTGAGTTCTATTCCAATTGCCGTTTTTGAAAAAAATCCAAGATATTTAAATGAATCTACAACTTCGATAATTGTATTATTTAGCGTAAAGTTATATTTTGTGTGTCGGCCTCTTTCAAAAATAATAATTTTTGTTTTAGCTGTATTTATTTTGAGTCCCCATGTAATGCAGTAAGTTTCTATGCCAGAAAGTAATGATTGTAAAGCGTCTGGTGACGTTGCAAAAACGACTGCGTCGTCAGCGTATAATAACATAAATAATTTAACGTCGTTCAGTGTAAAAAGGTCATCAATATTTGAGTTTATATTTTGACCAAGGTCATTAATGAACATCATGAACATGAGCGGGGAGCTAGGGTCCCCTTGTTTTAAGCCGATATCGGAAGACATATAGTCCGACACAGACGATTTGTGTCTAACACATGCCATAACAACAGTGTACATTGATTTAAGTGCTCGAACTAATTTAGAGCTAACATTTTCGTTTAGAAGCTTATGCCATAACATTGTTCTATTGATTTTATCAAAACATCTTTCGTAATCTAGGAATGCACAATAAAGTTTTTTACCCGAATACAATACTTTTGATTTTAAAGCATGAAATATAAAAATACAATCAATGGGCGACTTTCCCTTTTGGAAGCCAAATTGGTTTTGTGTTATTTTATCGTTTTTATTTGTCCAATTATTTAAACGATTAAGTAAAATTTGTGAGTACACTTTACCAAGTATATTTATTAAAGTGATACCTCTATAATTTTTAGCCTGATTAGCGTCATTACCCTTGTAAATTGGCACTATAATACCATTTCCCCAAGAAACTGGATATTCTCCCTGGTTAAACATTCTATTAACTAATTTCAATAAAAACGGTTGAAATAGATCGTATGTAGATTTAAAAACTTCCGCTACACTTTTGTTACTTTTTTGCGAGAATATTGCAGTTCTCAGTTCTTTTTCAGTGATGTCTGAGTCGAGGTCTTCGTCGTATATTAGAGGTTCATCGGTATCTAAACTTGAATTATTAATATTGTTATTGCTGTCATCGTTATTATTAGTGTCGGTCGTGTCGTATGATGATTTAAAATGATCAAACAAATCCGATAAGTTCAATTTGTCAGCATTTGGTAGAGTCGTTTTATAGTTTTTCTTAATATTTTTCCAGAAATGCTTTGGTTTTGATTTAGCTAGATTAGATATTCTTTTCCCCTCATTATGTCTAAATTTTTGTCGTGCTTTATATTTTGCTCTTGTATATTTAGTTCTATGTATAATAAATTCGTGTCGATTAACGTCAGTTTTATTTTTTTAAATATATTTCTGATTTTTTTAAAATCAATTTTAGCCTTAAAACAGTTTTCATCATACCAGTTTTTACTTTTGTTAGTATGTCGTGCGTCTTTCTTTTTAAATGTTTTGCTAAATATCAGTTCCGTCTTATCATATAAAAAATCCGTGAATAAATTTACTATAGAATTGATGTCCGTACAATTGTTTACATATTCTGTAAAACGTGAGATATCCTCGTGACAATTCACTATTGTATTTCTAAATATAGGTATTTTGTCCGTGTCCCACGCGATCTTACTATAGGTGTCGTCTGTTTTTGCCTGAATAATATTAGGATCATGATAAACACGTGTACTGAATGACAAATATAGTGGTGCATGGTCCGAAAATTCATTGAATTCTAAGACTTTAAAGTCAGTGATGCATTTATTATCACTGTAGTTAAATAAAAGGTAGTCTACTGACATTCCAGCGTGAGAACAATATGTATATTCGCCTAACTGTAGGTCTTTATGTAAGCGCCCATTGGCTATGATTAAACCTGTCGATTTGCATAACTCAATGAGCCGTCTACCGTTTGTGTCGATAACGTTATCTTTATTGACGCGTATTGGAATGTCACTACTATTTGCTACGAGATTATCATTGTCTAGGTATCTGTCAAAATGCAGTACGTCGGATAAATTGGAACTATGAGAATTTAAACATATGGCACAATGGTCCTCATGCAAAAAAACAGGAGAGACAGGGGAGACAATGTACCACTGTTTAAGCCGTACTAATTGTTGACTAATTTGATTGTTATCTGCTCTTGTTATCATTTTGCTAATTGGCGGAAATTACCGGACATTTGTGTACATTCGGTATGTATACATCGATAGTGCGGCCGGAGGGCAGTAGAGAGATACACAGGGTACTTCAACATGGGATTATAGGGTAATAAAACTAGGGTGTTATGATATCGATATTTTTATTCAATTTACCAATAAATAGTCGAGCCGGGTTTTTTCATCATTATCAATTTCATATAATACATGTACATTGTTACAGACATGGAGCTCTTTTTTTTTTGTTATTATTCATAACGAAATAATACTGTCAATATTGTATATATAATTATTCGTTCCTCCATAAGTGTGTTTCCTCTTTGCAATAGAGAGCATCAATTAACAAATTAGATCCATCAATTATGGTTTTATTTTGTTAAAAAAAAAGTCGAAAACATTGCAAAAATAATTCAAATATCTCGTAACGAGCAATCTCAATTATTCTAACACCGTTTTCAAATATGTGTGAACTCGTGTGTTTAGTCCATTTGTAAATATGGCTGAGCCTAATAGAATTAACCTCCCGTTCTAGAAAATATGAAAAATAATTCGGAAAAACTAGACTTATAGAAATTAAATTTAATACCGTAAAAATATCATTAAAAACTAGGTGTAGATCTATATGATAAATATATATTTTTTAGTATATTTGTTTAGGGCAATTACACAACCTTATTATTTGAGTGGGGGTAATGCCTATTAAAGTTTAGTTAATAAAAGTCTACTTTTTTTTCGTGCAATGGATCAGTTCAATGATTTTTTCTTTTTTACGCAATTTTGCACTAACTCCTAATTTTTTTAATATGAGCTTGAGCTTGAGCTCAGGGATGCTTGATTCGTTGAGGCTTTTCCCAGAACTGTCCTAATTATCCTGTACTCCGCGGTAATCGACTTCTGCCTGTTTAAGTTCATCCTGAATTTTCCGTTTTTTGTTTTTATTCATTTCCGCAGTCTGAACAGTCCAGTAATTGGAATCGCGTTTATTGTACCTTCTTTTGTTTCGTGATATTTTCGATAAATGTCCGATTTCCATTCTTTTTCTGACTAAAAGGGCATCTTTGGTTGCATCATGTTTATTGGTTTTTGTCTGGTGAATTTGTTTAATAATGTCATTTGTTTTTTCTACACCTTGGCCTGAAAAATTGGCTAAAGTTCCATAACGGCTAATGAAGAAGGGAATGTGGTACAATAGCACGTGCAAGTAAGGCGTTATGTTTTTTGGGTGATAGCCTTCTCGTTTGTTCTGTCCAATTTCCAAAAACTGCGTAATAAACTTATGCACCGTAGTGAAAACAGATTCTTCACTGTATCTTCTCGATTCTTTGGCGGTGATTTCTTCAACAATCTGTAATTCAATGCAGATTAAAACAAAATCTCACTTCCTGAGCATTTGTCCGAAATTCAATGAGTAGTTTGCACCTGACGGTATAGTTGTATTCACAGTTGTTTTGGTAATTATCACCTTTAACACATCATCCGGATTAATGTCAATTATCGCGTTATATACATAACGTTGATTAGCGCCAATCAACGTCCCTTTGATGAAATTAGTTATACGAATTAAACCAATTTTAAACATATCAAATTGAACAGTTTGACAAACAAACTTTGATAGAATCCTTAAACTTAAAATGAGGTATGACAAATTATTAAACAACGTTAAATGAAATTTTAAACATATCAAATTGAACAGTTTGACAAACAAACTTTGATAGAATTCTTACATTTACAATGAGTTATGACAAATTATTAAACGTTTTAATTTCATTCATGAATTTGGACAAGTCATACAATATGCATGGATACCGATCACCTTATGGTTTTATTTAACAATTGAATAGTTATAACAATCATCCATTTTATTTAGATAAGATAATATTAACAAATGTTGAAATTTATCCGTTCTGACTATACAAGCATCGAATTTAGGTAAAGGGCATTACATGCTGATATATATGTAAGATAACGCAATATACACAGTCTGCACAGCGGGGGTAATAAATAGATTATTACCCCATCATAAATCGTCCGGCAATGGTCGGTAATTATCGGAAGCTTTCGCTAGTAATCACGGAAACGTAAATGTTACCCTAAAACGTTAGTAGTACTTGTAGAAAATGGTAAAAAGGACCAACATTTTATTACTTTATTTTAATAAAATATATGTCAAATAAAAGGTAAATGAATTTAATACATTAAGCCGTAAGTGCCCTGTTAATTTTTTATTTCTAAAAAAAGATATTTACTAAAGAACGTGTGAAAATTAGCGGAAAAATACCGTTTTCTTACCGGTTTATATGCAATAAAGAGGGAATTTAGGGTGACTGTATTCAAAGTTAAAAAGGACCAAAATATTATTAATATAAATCAAATAAAAAAAAATATTTATATTCGGGAGATATTTGTCTTGAAAACTTGATAAGTGCCTTTTTAAATTTTTGCAAAATAAAATTGTTATTGAGTAAAAACTAAAAAGTTGTTCTATAATCCCATGTAATTTAAGTTATCGATTTTTATAGTCGCTGATTCTCATAGTTGGATATGTCACCGAAAATAAATAATTCGCCTAAATGCTTATATGTCTCTATGCCTAACTCTAACATTTCAAAAAAATGAACCTCATTATGTCTTAATACTTTGGAATGTGATGGTAAAATATACAAATTACATAAATAAACATCTGTATTGTGATTGAATAGATCACCTGATAGTTTAACCCATATTATTCCTGATTGATTAGTTTCAATAATCTTTATTTTATCATTAAAGTTGCACTCTTATAGAAATTCATAAAAAAAAATAAGAAAATAACAATTGTTTTCCCTTATAAACCTTTATGAGGACATGTTTGATTCTAATTAGACTGTAGTATGAGAAAGCTTTCATATTTTAATTATTTAAATGAAGTTGTTTTTCCCTGCTCGGTAGGTACCTCTTTAAAGGTTGGTGTCTAATACAAACATTCGCGGGGGGGGGGGGGGGGAATAAAGTGTACACAAGTCAACTGTTATAAAAATAACTCAGTTCATTGAAGCACAGATACACATACTTATTGTGTATACAATGAATATGCCTCATTGAACTGAGTGTGTTTTTATAACAGTTATGTACATTTTATCTCAACACGGTTTGGTATATGACCTCAACCATTAAATACATTCTGGAATGAAAATGTACATAAATGGCTCCGTTTTTAAAATCCTGAAATCTTGGAGAAAAGTATAATTTGTGAGTGTGGGCTCTTGGGTAACATGTTTGTGGTTAATCCCAAACCCATTCAGCTTCTTACTTTTAAAAAAAATCGATTTAAACTTTTTTACATGAGTTTTCTTCCCTCTGGATAGAAATGCCACTTTAAATTCGTGTCTATAATAGAAAGAAATACCTCCACTAGAACGTCCTTTTTTAACATTTGGTGATTTGTTTCCGAAAATATGAACACATTCATAGTCTTTAATATTTAGATTAGATGTATCAGATTTACGTAACCATGTCTCAGATAAGAACAATAAATCGTTATTTGAAACAAAGTTTAAAAATTCAGGATCACATAATTTCCTTTTTAGTCCAAAAACGTTCCATGATATAACTGAGAGATGCTTCTCTCGACCTCCCTAGATGTTGCCTTGAGGATTGTTGTGGTGTTTTCCAAAACTCGTGGTATCCATTGGTGCAAGGTGCTGCTGGTATTGATAGGGAAATACTGTCTCGACTGGGGTGGCGCTCTCGGACCATTGTACTCTCGCCCGTAAACGTAAAGCTTGTCACGTACCATTTTTACGTTTTGGTGACCGTTGTCCTTGAGTAGTTTCATGACTGGATATAGCTCCTTCCGTGCTTCTCTTACTTGTTTAGGCCATTGTATACCTATGCCATAGTTATCTCGTTTTAACTTATCCGAGGCTTCATATCCTTTTTGACGGACCACTTCCCTTTCCTTAAAATAGTGGAATTTAGCAACGATCGGCCTCGGTTTCTTCGCAGTGTCGGCTCCAAGTCGGTGTACACGATCGAATTTCATATCTGCTATCTCTGGCATATCTAATTTGTTTAAGCAAAGGTCTTTAATATGAGTTTCGCAGTCTTCTGTTTGAGTTTCTGGTATGCCGTAAAATAATAGATTATCGCGCATTGACCGCGCTTCAAGATCGATCAGCTTCGATTCAACTTTTTTTGACTTGTCTAAATTGTGTCTTTGTTCGTCGTGCTGCTCACTGATAAAAGAGCAGGAGTTCTCTACTTGCGATACCCTATCATCTATTTGGTTCACTTTTAAATCAAGATCTGACAATTTTAGCTGAATACTGTTTACTGTCTTTTCAATATTCTCGATTTTTGAGACAGACTGTTTGATTTGTTTGATGTCATCAATAATCTCCGATGCCCAACCTGGTGGTTCTTGGGACGCTGGCAGGTTGTATAAAGTTTACGATCCAGAAGGGATACCTTGCATGATGGGTGATTGTGATAGATGTGGGCCTTGGAATGTATTAAACATAGGCGCATTCTGATTTTGTAAAGGGGTCCCTGGTAACACATGTTGCTGGTGATTGTACGGTGAAATTTGTTGATATGCCATATTAGATATGTCTATCTGACTGTTACTACCATTATAGTAGAATGTAGGCTGTTGTAAATATCCACATGTACTCACTTGTCCTTTGTTATTGTTTTTACTGACCCCACCCGTGCATAAACCGGTTTTACTTGTTTGGTCACGCTGGTCAAACAATGGTGATACAGCTTTGCGTTTTTTGTCACTTTTGTCACCTTTATCACTATTTTTAACGTTATTTTTTCCTTTAGGCATTGAGATTAAACACTTATAATTAACACTGTCCAAAAATTAAACCTTCTAAAACAATTTAAATACACTTTTTCTCGAAAAAATTACGGAGGTCTAAATTCCATGTTATCGGTTATGATGGCCGCTTATCTATATATAGCGAAATTAGACAAAAATACATTAAAAAATATTATTACGTACGTCCTAGCATTTCTTAATTTATATAGTTATTGAAAACCTGCAATAAATCACCATTAATTAACCTCTGTCATTTTATAAACTATGCAACAAAGCATAGACTTAATATCGTTAATGTAAACACATAAGCCCTAATAACTTTTGGATGTATAGTGTGGTGCTGTTGAAATCGATATGAACCTTATTTGGTAGTTCATGCATAATGATTACATACATGTATATAACTTTTAATAGCACTAAAGGTATTGGAACGTTAATGTATATATTACGATGAGGTTAAAGACCATATAACCATTTGTTGATAATCAATGTGTATACACATGAGATAATTTAACGAGTGCATAATGTTGTTAACAGTGATGTGAAAAGGATATTAAATACATATGTTAATGAAGACCCAGGACCGACTATTTTAGATAATACATCTGCGTATTTAGTAAAAACATAAACAAAAAATCTCATGCATATTACTTGTGTTAAGCTTGTTTTTGTGTTGTTTTATGACAGCTTATATTTCTTTTCTATGTGATTCTTTAAAACACCAGTTCGACTGATCAATCAACGAACTAGAAAAATGTCTCATTCTCCTCTTACCCTACTTTAGCGAAGTTCAACTCATAGCAGTTTACCCCCCCAAAACAACTGATTTGTTTTCTTTTTCTTTTTAAATGACCATGAAATTATGTATTTATTTGTTTGTATTACAAGATGCATGTATATGTATACGTACATAAAATCTATCTATCTATCTATCTATCTTGTTATGGTTAAAATGAAGAAAGTCAGTACATGTATACCATATACCGCCAAGGCGGGCATCCATTATTACCATTTTTCAAGTCGTTGGTATAGCCAAACTTAGGATTGAACTCGCGACCTACCGCACCGAGGAGGACGCTTTACCACTACACCATCGGGGCGGTCATATGCTTGCGTACGACAATGGCTAATCATATTGGTATTTATTTCTAAGCAGCTTTAAGTAGTAAAGTACGCTTGATATTATAATTAAAACGTCGGACAGATAGATAGCAGTTATTCACAAGAAGGATTTAAGTATTTCAAAAAGTGTTTCCTTTTTTCCTCACCTTGGTTGCCACGCTTTTTAACCTTTACACCCACACGAACGCATTCTGACACCTCTGTAACAGATTGCTTGTGAAAACATTTTAGAGGCATAAAGAGTAATTTCTCTTTTTGCCGCAATGTTTTCAACTTTACTCAATAATTTAATTTTCATATATAGATATTTCTTATATTTTCGACTAGATGAGTTCAAGGTCACATGCTGCAGATGTGTTGTTTGTTGGAAAGTGTTTGGCATTGCCTGTATTTGAGATTTACTTGATTGTAACTTTCGTCGGTTTACATAAACAAATACTTACACTCAATATTTAATATGTATTATTGAATTAAATCTGTACTTCGAATATCAGTTAAAGGACATCATATGAAAACCACAATTTTAATTGGTTTTGTTCAACCAAATCACTTTAGAAGCGCCCAGCTTTAACCCTTAACCAGCTTTGCACTAATTGGATCGTTAAGCGAACAGGCCCGACCAGACCAGCCTGCTCGTGACCAAATTAAAACTTTAAAGTTTCATTAATACGAACAAGACAAATTCGAAATGATACAAAATAATACTAAAAATAGTAGGTAAAATAGTAGGTGACCTTTTGATGTTGACCGTGGAGTAGAAATAAATCCATTAAAATTGATATGTTCAATAGATTCTTTCATTTATTTGATTAAAATGTAATAAAAACAACAATCCAAAGTAATAATTAAACAATATCTTCCATTTTCCGTTTAGTTCAATGGCTACCCTACTTTGTAATCGGACAAAAAGTAAAAGGATAAACAGCAACGAACAATAAACATCATGTTTTACCCTAATGGCAGGAAACTAGACAAAAAGCAACAATTCTAATATTTTTATTTTTATTTCAGGTTGAATGTTTTTCTCGGATTTTCTAGGTCGATGACATGTAAAAGACCGTTTACATTAAACTTTGTTAAATTTTGACTTATTTTATGCGAATATCTTTTGCAAATTTTTAAATTAATTTATTAGTTGACTTGAACAATAAATGTTCCTCGTTATTTCAAATGTACGTGAGTTACAAAATACAATACCATTCAATAAACACAGACAAATTTGTTTCTTTTTACAAAAACACTCATGAAAAAACAGAAATATAAAAAAGAGAAATGAAAAAACAAAAATTTTACATTTTTGCGGATGAATCTTTTCAAGAATGCTTAATAAATGAGCCGTACCCGCCAGAAAACCAACTAGGCTAACACGGACAGACACTTTTCGTCCCCTATGGATTTTCTGTTTCAGGAATCATTTATCTATACATCTATCCGCCTGAGACGGAATGTGTCGGGCCGGATCAGTTTGTGCGGACTGCGAAGGCTGATCCGGGTCCATACTTTACGCAGAGTCCACAATGTTGGTTTTCTCGCGGGACGGCTCATTAATGTCAAGAATCAAATTAATTAAGTCACTCAACTTATTGTACTTCTATGAGTAAAATATAAATAATGATTAGAAACATAAAAACAAACTGAAACAGAAAAAATGGAAAACAACGACAACTTTGCGAAATACGCGTGCATGTTAATTTACCAAATTACTTTCTGTCACTTAGTTTATTGTAAAGAAATCTCACTGATAATACACCGATATCGAAAAACTGTAACTATACCGATCATGAATTAAATTAAATACTGATGACAGCATATAAAATGCTATTACAACTTGTCATTCTAAACCTACAGTCGATACAATCACAACTTGTCATTATAACCCTACAGTCGATACTACTACAACTTGTCATTCAAAACCTACAGTCGATACTGTTACAACTTGTCTTTCTAAACCTAAAGTCTATACTATTACAACTTGTCATTCTAAACCTACAGTCGATACTGATACAAGTTGTCATTCTAACCCTACACTTGATACAATTACAACTTTTCATTCTAACCATACAGTCGATATTATTACAAGTTGTCATCCTAAACCTACAGTCGATAATATATTAACTTGTCATTCTAATCCTACAGTCTATACTATTACAACTTGTCATTCTAATCCTACAGGCTATACTATTACAACTTGTCATTCTAATCCTACAGTCCATACCCTTACACTTTGGGATTCTAACCCTACAGTCGATACAATCACAACTTGTCATTCTAAACCTACAGACGATACTATAACAACTTGTTATTCTAATCCTACAGTCTATACTATTACATGTACAACTTGTCATTCTAATCCTACAGTCGATATTATTACAAGCTGTCATTCTAACGCTGAGTCTATGCAATTACAACTTGTCATTATAACCCTACAGTCGATAAAATAAGAATTTGTCATTCTAAACCTACATTTTATACTATTACAACTTGTCATTCTTAACCTACAGGCTATACTGTTAAAACTTGTCATTCTAACCCTACAGTCGATAGTATTACAACTTGTCATTCTAACCCTACAGTCGATACTACTACAACTTGTCCTTCTAATCCTACAGTCGATAATATTACAAGTTGTCATTCTAATCCTACAGTCGATATTATTACAAGTTGTTATTCTAACCCTACAGTCTATACAATTACAACTTGTCTTTATAAACCCACAGTCGATACTATTACAACTTGTCATTCTAAACCTACAGTCGATACTATTACAACTTGTCATTCTAAACCTACAGTCTATACAATTACAACTTGTCATTCTAAACCTACAGTCCATACAATTACAACTTGTCATTCTAAACCTACAGTCCATACTATTACAACTTGTCATTCTAAACCTCCTGTCGATACTATTTTGCTCGATTCCTAATATAACTACCACCTGTAATTTTTTTGTTGTATGTTTATGACAAGGCTAGCATATATTTATTCCAGATTTCTGTGCAAGACGGTTTCGTACGGATTTGATCCTCGATACGGACTTATGTGTAGATGGTACAAAGAGACGATCGAAGGCGATTCAAACATTTTGGAGGACAATATTAGCTGGGAAGTGGCCCAGAGAATATGTACCTAACAACATTTACCAGATTGTGCCTGTTATACTCTTCCAAAAATGAGAACGTCTGTTCTAAATTAATAACAACTTAGATATTTTGAATCGCAACCAATCACAGGAAATATCTTTTTTAATTATTCCAAACTTTAAAAGAATTTTTAAAGTGGTTATCCTAGACATTTTATATCTCGCCAACAATTTATCATTCTTAACCCTTTCTTTCATACAACAAATCTACAGCAGACGACTTTGAAAACATGGTTACAATAACTTTGAAAATCCCCATAAAAGATAGCTTAATTGTTAAATAAAGTTGAAAACCTTTGGCCACTTTGTTTTCAAAAGTCGTCTGCTGTTAGTGCGTCAAAATGCGTCTGCAGGTGGGAAAGGGTTAATTCAGAACGAGCCTCCATACTTGACGTATGCTCAAATATGTTGTATCTTCCCAATTTACCGGATACATCTTTATTTCTTCTGTATCCAACCAATTACTGGAAATATATTTTTAAATTCTTCTAAATAAGAAATTCTCTGTCAAAAGTTGATATCTGTCCTAACATATTGAATCCAACTACTTACCCGAAATTTCTTTTTTATGTGTTCATTACTGAAAAAATAATATACTCAGACAGTTTGAATGTAACCAAATACTGGAAATTGAACTCTTTGAAAAAGAATATTAACTTAGTTAGACCTTTTGTATTTAACCAAAATGTGGGGAACGCGAATGTTTATATTAACTGTAATACACGTTTGAATACAATTAAATTGGTTGATTGATTGAATGGATTTGAACTCCGTTTTCAACAGTGTTTCAGTTATATGACGTCGTTCTGTTTACCTTACGTGTACACCTTTCAACATTCTTCCTAGGCAACTGGCTATCTTTCAAAATATGAATTGACATTCTTTCAGGGCAACTGGCTATCTTTTTAAAATATGAATCAATATTCTTTCAGAGCAACTGGCTATCTTTCAAGATATTAATTAACATTCTTTCAGGGCATCTGGCTACCTTTCAAAATATGAATCAGCATTCTTTCCAGCCAACTGGCTATCTTTCAAGATATGAACTAACATTCTTTCAGGGCAACTGGTTACCTTTTTAAAATATGAATCAACATTCTTTAAAGGCAACTGGCTATCTTTCAATATATGAATTAACATTCTTTCAGGGCAACTGGCTACCTTTTTAAAATATGAATCAACATTCTTTAAAGGCAACTGGCTATCTTTCAAAATTTGTATTGACATTCTTTCAGGGCAACTGGCTACCTTTTTGAAATATGAATCAACATTCTTTCAGAGCAACTGGCTATCTTTCAAGATATTAATTAACATTCTTTCAGGGCATCTGGCTACCTTTCAAAATATGAATCAACATTCTTTCCAGCCAACTGGCTATCTTTCAAGATATGAACTAACATTCTTTCAGGGCAACTGGTTACCTTTTTAAAATATTAATCAACATTCTTTAAAGGCAACTGGCTATCTTTCAAGATATGAATTAACATTCTTTCAGGGCAACTGGCTACCTTTTTAAAATATGAATCAACATTCTTTAAAGGCAACTGGCTATCTTTCAATATATGAATTAACATTCTTTCAGGGCAACTGGCTACCTTTTTAAAATATGAATCAACATTCTTTAAAGGCAACTGGCTATCTTTCAATATATGAATTAACATTCTTCAAGGCATCTGGCTACCTTTCAAAATATGAATCAACATTCTTTCCATCCAACTGGCTATCTTTCAAAATATGAACTAACATTCTTTCAGGGCAACTGGCTATCTTACCAAATATAATTCAACATTCTTCCCAGACACTTGGCTACATTTCCTTAATATATATTAAACTGGAAGCAATGCAAGATACTGTTATTGTTTTTTACCTTCATTACCAAAATTACTTTACTTTAATCGAACGTAAATTAACTTCGTTGGAATTTGATTTAAAGGGGATTTATTTCGCTTTCAACAGTATATTAGTTATATCACGAGGACACTACACTTTTCCATAATCCCAGGGATACTCACCAATACTAGACTAGGTAATATGTCCACCAGGTTCGCTGCAAACAGGGGTCTTACCTGGAACATCCGGTCGCAATTCCACAAAGCTAGCCGCAGCGGATTTCTTTTACTTCGTTAGGCGAATATCGAGGACAAACCCTGTGTTATACATGTATCTCGTACAGTGGAAGTATTATCTGAAACAGTCTTGAAAACATTGTTGAAAGAGCAGAACTTGCTGATTATTTCCTTTTCACAACATGGCTTAGAAACTAACACAAATTATCCTCTCTGCTCTGACTTTGTGATCAAGCGTTTTGTTGGTCATATTCATTTTCCTCCTCGAAATTAACAATGGCGCTGTCTGAGCTTTCGTTCCTGCATTTGCTGGCATGAAACACTCGGAATAGAAATTAACCAACAGAAGTCTTATTTGGAGTTCATGTCTGAGCACAGAGATCGCTTTTCAACTGTTTTCAGAGGTCGTTGCTGTAAATGCATCAACTGGTTTCCGAGGCCGCTGCTGTAAATACATCAACTGGTTTCCGAGGCCGCTGCTGTAAATACATCAACTGGTTTCCGAGGCCGCTGCTGTAAATACATCAACTGGTTTCCGAGGCCGCTGCTGTAAATACATCAACTGGTTTCCGAGGCCGCTGCTGTAAATACATCAACTGGTTTCCGAGACCGCTGCTGTAAATACATCAACTGGTTTCCGAGGCCGTTGCTGTAAATGTCATTAGTTGTCTGTTCTCATCGATACGTAGTTAGAACTTTCACCAGCTGTGACGTCATGATGCATCATTTATCAATAGACAACTTTTGAAAACATTGATGAATAACAAGCAATTTATAAATGTATGTGTTCATCTCTAGTCCACCATGACACTTTCCACATGGTTGCATAGATGTTTTCAACGTGGTCTGTTTCAGAATTGTTGCCTGTGCCAACGGGTCACCTACTTTAAATTTCCCTGCAGTAGAAGACATTTTAAAACATTTGAGAGCAAATTCATTGTGAACCAAAACATTTTCAATTTCTTTTCAAAACTGTAGTTCCAATTTTATCCCGACGAAGAAACGTTTTATCTTCAAATAATTTCAAATCAGGCGCCACTCAAACAAGAAAAATCAGATTATCGGTAAGGCCGAGTGCTAAAAAATGGTTCTTTGCAAGATACCCGCATCCAAGTAAAGGTAACTTGGAAAACGTATTGTACATCGGAACGGAACGGAGAAGACATCAAGACAGACCGAGAGCAGGTTTCGTGAATCAATTGTCCTCTAACTAAAGGCCCCTTATTTGTGATGTTCGGACACCTGGTTGAGTATTCAGAAAGCAGAACTCTGAAGTACCGAGCCCTTTTCTTATTAATACGAGATCTTGAGCATCTGCACTAGACTTTTGAAAACATTGTGCCAAAAGGAGATATTACTCAATATGTTTTCTTTCATTTATAGAGTTTCCATATATAATTGTTTTCAAAGTCGTCTGCTGCAGGTTTTTTGTCTGTGGGAATAGTTAATACAAGTTAATATATCCCCTGCGCGACCGGGTTATAACTCCGGGGGTTTCTAACCTTTAGCATGCTGCCTATTAAATAATATATACTATGTCCCTGACGTAAGATATGAACTTTATCTGACGAGGTTGGGAGAATTGATAATTGGCGAGCCTTTGGCGAGACAATTATCCTTTCTCACAGCCGAGTCTGATAAAGTTCATGTCGAAAGTCAGGGACGTAATATTCTATTTATCTTGCATGTAAAATTATGTTTTCAGGTAAATCTACATTCATTTTAACTAGTTTTAATAAATAACATACAAAATTACAAAAGCCCATTCATGAATGACCTCACCTTAAATAGAAAGACTTCACGCGCGTGCATAAATCCGCGTCGAATTACATTGTGTACACACGACATACGGAAGCTAAAGAGTTCCGACTTCAACTCCATATTTCTCGATTATTACTACTTAATTTGTATATCTGGTGTGACATAATACCTTAAAATGGCAATATTAACTCGAACATATTCTTAGTAGAAGTGTAAGTATTGCGGATTGGCCGTCGCTTCAGTACACAAGATAGGTCAAATGAATGTCAACCGCTGTGTTTTGAAATGAATAGTTGTGTTGGATTTAAAAGTCAATGTATAAAGTTAGTTCAGGCTATGGAAGTTCAAGTAACACTCAAAGTTTAAATACAGATTATATTCAAGACCAGTGTGATGCTTAGGCTTAGTCGTCGTTTAGATTGGAGACATTCATATTTGGAAAAGGATACCGTCACTGTTGTGGGTAGACATGTCGAAGACACGTTACGAAACTTTTAGTTTTAAGAATGATCATTTAAACTAAATGATAAAGTTATTTAACAAGAAGAAACATGTTCTGGATATCTCGAACGCATAATGATTTTCTGTCGGAACTTCTGTATGAAAGAGGAATCCATGGGTAGATGAGGCTGTTCGAAAACCCTTTCTCGTGGTAGAACACAGACTGACGATAGAAATTAAACATTTGTCGTTTAACGTGGGTGTATTAAAATTACTTGTGGAAACATAGATAGGACATTACTCGCTTCAGATTGTATTTAAACAAGGTTACCTATGAACTGATCACGTGAGAATAAACAGGTCCATGTATGCTACATTTTCAACGAAGAAAGACAGTTCATCAAGTAAGACTGAACATGCAGATTCCGTGTGATTTATTTAACGATATTCTTTTCGATTTGTATAATTTGCATTGTACAATTTGTTGAAGTGTAATTAAAACAATAATATATTTATTTCTGATTGTTATTTTATGTTTGTGCATTGTGTAACGTGCCGGGCTAAAGACGCAGAAGATCCCTTCAGCGAAAAGTATACTCAACCCTGAAGGGGTCCACTTGCCTTATATATCTAACCCTAAGACCATCACTTCGAACCGGTGATGCTAATTTGCATATTCGTTACAGTACTTCCCACTCCGAGAAGACTCGTCCCGAGTCTTGGCCTGGGAAACCCATGGGTAAGGCAACTCCAATATGGCAGTTGTCTTCATCCCACCGCTGCCACCAATGTAACGTGCCGGGCTAAAGACGCAGAAGATCCCTTCAGCGAAAAGTATACTCAACCCTGAAGGGGTCCACTTGCCTTATATATCTAACCCTAAGACCATCACTTCGAACCGGTGATGCTAATTTGCATATTCGTTACAATTGCTTTGACTGCTATACTATCAACATAATTGAGCCGTTCCACGATAAAAACCAACATTGTGGATTCTGCGTAATGTATCGAACCAGATCAGCCTGCGCAGGCTAATCCGGTCCGACACATTCCGTCTCAGGGGGATATAGGTATTGAGCAATGATTCCTTAAACAGAAAATTCACAGGAGGCGAAACGTGTCTGTTCGGGTTAGCCTGCACGGCACGCTGAGGCTGACCCGGTGTGGCGTGAAATTTGTTCTCCCGTTGTGAGAGTTCTCATTTTAGTGAGCGTATGCGTATGATTGCACTTCCGCTTCCGTTCTGGCGGGACGTTGTAAAAGTTCTCCCTTCCATTGCGCATGCGCATGAGAACTCCCACAATGGTGTGGCGTGAAATTTGTTCTCCCGTTGTGGGAGTTCTCATTTTGGTATGCGCATATGATTACATGAGAACTCCCACAACGGGAGAATTAATTTCACGCCACATCGGCGTGGTATGCGGTCTCAGGCTCATTGCGTCCCCAATCAATCAAATATTGTGCATGCGAATGAGAACTCCCACAACGGGAGAACAAATTTAACGCCACCGGTGTGAAATTTGTTCTCCCGTTGTGGGAGTTCTCATTTCGGTATGCGCATGCGTATGAGAACTTCCACAACGGGAGAACTAATTTCACGCCACACCGGCGTGGTATTTGATCTCAGTCTCATTGCGCCCTCAATCAATCAACCATTGTGCATGCGAATGAGAACTCCCACAACGGGAGAACAAATTTAACGCCACCGGTGTGAAATTTGTTCTCCCGTTGTGGGAGTTCTCATTTCGGTATGCGCATGCGTATGAGAACTCCCACAACGGGAGAACTAATTTCACGCCACACCGGCGTGGTATGCGGACCCAGTCTCATTGCGCATGCGCATGAGAACTCTCACAACGGGAGAACAAATTTCACGCCACACCGGTTTGATATTTTTTTGGTGGAACGGCTCATTTATATTTCAGAAAAAGTAGTTCCAGCGATTACGTCATTTCTAAAAATAAGTAGACTGATAAAGATTATAGGTTATTGCATCAATATGGGAAAATATTGTGTTTGACGAGTTCCTTCGGCTGAGTTGCGAGGGCACTCCGCCGAAGGAACGAGTCCCAACACAATAGATTCCCATAATCATGCAATAACCTTTTTATTGTATAATTTGATATTGGCTATTTAAAATGTGTCGTTTTGTTTGGGTTTTTTAAACACGTCACACTATTAGAAAATTAACAGTCGTTTTGGATTGCTCAGATAAATAAACATTAACGATATATCGCGCAATTATACTCTCCTTTACGCTGGTTGCTAAGGTCGCGGAAAATATAATTTACGAACCGCCATTGTTGTCGACTCGAACTTGGAATCGTCGACAAAATGATGTGTAACGCCTTTTCTAACAGTGTTTTTCATTAATAACTCGTGTATTATCTTATTCTTGTATTTACGCTTGGATATTTGTTTTTTTATTACGATTTAGATGCCCCTTTAAAAGGGCCTTTTGACCTCGCAGTATGTTCAGTAAAGCGAACACACATCTTTGATATACATGTAAAGGCTACTGCGTTGATAAACTTCACATCGGAGGATAACAAAACAAATCCTTTAAAACAATCATTTGCTTATTCATCCTAATAGTTATGAATCCCTCTTTATTTGTTGATACACTTATCATAGATCGTCAAC